>QLNU02015360.1:302265463-302280211 GCA_006491805.2 Dysdera silvatica | reverse complement strand
AAAAATTATTGTATAATAAATTCCCCCGCGAAAACTCACAAAAATCTCGCCCCGGAGGCTTTCTTGTGTTGACCATATTTGGCAATTGTGTTATCCCTGCGGAGGGTAATAATACCTTAACATAATGCTTGTATGTGAAGATCCCATTTAAAATTATATTGTATCCTAACATCCAGAAATTATATTTCAATAGAAAAAGGTATGATAACATTATCAATACTGAAATTTATCCGATCCGTAATAACATTTTTCTTAAGCATGAAAAGAGACATTTTGCTTTCTGTGCATTTAGCGTAAGATAGTCTTAAAGAACCCAACAAGATGATTGATTTTTTTCATTAATGATAAGAGGTAGGATGTTTATCCGCGTATGAGGGACAACTCCGGTAATTATAAATGTGAAGTAGCGATACTCTGATAGAGTTTGCAATAGATTTAATAATTAATGGATGAATCTGCTCATGTCCAGGTCCCTTATCACTGTTAATGTCTTGGATAGTCAACAAAAGCTCGGAATCGTTTATGTTATGCAAATATAGTGAATTAGTAATATTATAATTGTGAAAATTTTGCATATAGTTATCTATGCTGGTCTGTTGAGTACTGAGAGCATAAACGAAATCGAGAAAATGGTATTCAGTTTCTCAGTCAATCTCTTTATGATCATAAGGTGGACGGTTGGTAGGGTTAAAAACTCAAATTTGTAGCAGAGCGTTTATGTGTTACCAATTCATTTGTCATTTACCACTTTTTTTAATTAATAAAGAATTTATTCAAGTATTGTTTCAGTAAGTTTTCATTTTTTATGAAGTCTAAAAATTGTGAAAGATATGAAATGCTCTGGCAGTTTAGTTTTTAAAAATCGAAGAATATATTTTTAACATTGGTCTTTATGAGTAAAATGTTAGTAATCCATAGCTCCCTCTCTCTTTCTTGTACGTCTACTTTTTAAAATTCAAATAATAGGGAAGTAGGTTGCTTATAAGGGTTTAAAAATGGATAAGAAATTACGATAAGCATCATTTGCGTTGTCTGCGTTTAAGGCTGGGGATGAATCAGCAAATTCTAAAGCTTCTTCAAATGAGGTTATATTAGTGACTAAAATATCTGATAAAGTATGTATTTCGCTGGTTACAAGTGTGTAGATTATGAACATTAAAAAGAATGAAGATAGGCAGGTGATCACTCATATGATAGTTAATAATGCCCGGTACTGTGTAGTTTATATTTGTTATACTGAGGTATAAAACTGACTGGGAATGTGGTGTAACTTTTGTAGGCGATGTAATGCTACATACGTATCCATAAGATTGCATAATATCCAAGAATTTATTTGAAATTGGGCTTTAAACACCAACATTTATATTAAAATATCACACAAAAGGATTATTTTAATGCCCAAATCATGAACAAAATCAATAAGTTGCTGCAAAAAATCGAAGAAGTTCCAGATATTCCCGTTAGGTAGCTTACAAACCAAAGTAATGTGAATGCCCTGGGAGAGTATGGTCATAAATTCAACATCTGAGTAAATACAGCTCCAGTTTAGAATAATTGTAAATGGCAGCAGGCTGTAAACAAAGATCGCCACTACAACACCACGATCATTAATACGATCCTCTGATAACATCTCATAAGATTCTGTATTTATCAGAAAATTAGGATATAACCATGTCTCCAAGACATAGATGATATCTATGGATATTTTAAAAAAGGATAGTAAGTTCCGTCATGTTGTAATAAAATTAATTTGTTGTTAAGACTAGGGAAGTTTCGATACCAACTCCATTAAAAACGTCGATACTAAGATACTATCGAATATAAGGTATCGATGCCTATAGTATCGGTGAGCATCGAATGATAATTTATTGTTTAAAATTTGTCATATATAAAATGAAAAAGAACGATTAAAATTTCAGAACAATTGAATGATTTATTGCAGAGTTTGACCGTTACAAAGGGAGGAAGTCAATAAGGCGTTGGTCCACCTCTGGCCTGGATGCAAGCTGTCACCCGGCGTGGCATAGACTGATAAAGATCCCGGATGGTGTCCTGCGGAATTTCTTGCCAAATTGTCTCCAACTGTCGGGCTAAATCGTCAACATTCCTGGATGGTTGCAATCGCCTTCCCATAGCGTCCCAAATGTGCTCTATGGGAGAGAGATCAGGAGACCTAGCTTGCCAGGGAAGTGTTGGGCAATCTTGAAGACAATTCATAGCAACACGTGCCGTGTGCGGCCGGGCATTGTCTTGTTGAAACGTAAGTCCAGGGTGTCGCAAAAGGAACGGTAACACAACCGGTCGTAGAATGTCGTCTACGTACCGCTGTGCTGTAAGTGTGCCAGAAATGACCACCAAAGGGTCGGTTATCGAAGATGGCACCTTGAACTATAGCAGCCCTATTATTAATAGGCGTAATGTGGCGTCACGATGGTAAGGACAGGATTACGGCTGCCCTGTCTCCAGATACTTACGTTGTCGTCAAAGGCCCCAGTTGGAAATGGGACTTCGTCACTACAAAGATATATGTCTGATCCAACGCCAGTTACAAGTTGGTCAGGCCTTTTGTGGACGACTATGCCGTTGAAGTAAACTGGCGTAGCGGTCGATTGCAAGCGTAAATTCACTCTCTCTCAGTCATCTGCAGGCGTCATGTTGAACTTACATGTGTCGCGGGCCACCGCGCTTCTGGATAGTTGATACTTGACCCTAGGTCAACCGATGCTGACATCTGCCGTTGTTGACCCACTCTTGCCAGCACCGTCCAATCGCCGCATCGCTTCGACCCACATGTCCAGCGATTCTTCGATTCGTCCAACCAGCCTCTTTCAATCCGATAGCACGACCTCTTTCAAACTCTGACATATGCTCGTAATGAGCACGAATCTTTCGGCGAGGCATTGTTACAGTCGACGTAAGATATCCGCAGTCAAAATGCAACAGAAATTTTGACCACATATTGAGAATCGCTCCTTATATACACCTGCTGAATGCGCAGTTCCGATGCGCTGGAGTTCCCGCTATTCATTCATTGGACACCAAATTTTAATCATTTGCATGTTCGGTCAAAATGTCTTTGAATACGAAATTTCATTACAATCGGACAACTCCTTCTTGGTGCATCGATTTTTTTGTTATAGAGTGTAGTTATAAACAATGTTGTTGTGTGTTATAACGTTTTATAAAATAACTGCACCATAAAAATTTGTATAATTTTCCCTTCTGTTGATTAGCCCAGTATGTCATCATTAAACCGCTTAGTTAAACCATTCTGCATCAGGCACGCGGCCTATGAAAATTATTTTTTTTTATATAGCTTATATCATGTGTTGGCAACCTACGACATGAGTGCCACTGGCTACACGGAACCGATTATTAATGGCATGTGAAATGATTTAAAAGTAAAAACAAAATTAAGGATATGGTTGCTAAATTTTAAAAGAACTAATTTGTTTTCAAATAAAGCCACCATTCCACCTTTTATATCTATTAAAGAGAAATGTTACCAAAGGTTGGTGAAAAAGTGTCCAAAGCAGTAAATTTGCAGTCAGACTGTCCGACCTCTTGAATGACAGTTCTATTTCCATTCCAAACTTCCTTTTCTCCCCGTCCCAGCTTCTCCACTGACAGTCGCATCTGCTCGTTGCACCAGCGTAGGCAGTGTGGCAGTTTACGTAGAAGATCGGCATTATAAATAATTAATAATGTCAAACTGTCTGCTAAAACGACGTAAAAAATATGTACGCCTTTTCTAAGCCCTTGTATTAGCGAATACGGATACGTACAATACAAGAATCGTGCTGTTTGTGCTTTGCATTGTTAAACTGTCGTAAATTGAATATTGAATGTACAATGACATTTTCAAGGAAGCATTTTTTAAGGTATTAGAAACATGAAAAGAGACTCAATTTTTTCGAAGTTTAAAATTTTGTGGCACGATCAGGAATTCTTTAAAATATATGTGAATTTTCAAATATTCGAAAAGTCATAACAATTTAAAGAATATTATACATTTTTAAAATCAATTCTAATAAACTATACAGTATATACAAATGTTGTAAATGAACATCGTAATCAACATTCGATAATGGTTTAATTTCTTTAATGTGCATTTTTAATGGTTGTTTAAAATCTTTCATAATTATAATTTGAAATATAATTATTTAATGACTTTTATTAATCGTTTGCATTTGATATATATATGTGTTTATGAAGAATCAATAAATTTAGGCAGATCATAGCTGGTCTGAATTAGAAAGAAGAATTGGATCTGCAATGTACAAATATTCATTGGCGTTATGAGCCAATAATCATGGGTTAAACAATGTTTTAAAGATCCAACATTCCCCATTCAATGCAGACATTATACAGGAAGACCTGTTTGTTTATAACCATCCATGTGGCAGAGATTTAAACAATTTTTTTGTTTGAAAGAGACAAAAAATAGAAAGAACTAGAAAGTCCTGTATACATCTCACATCAAAGTAACACTGTTGAATAACTTACAAGTAGTAATTCAACAAACTCAGTTCAAGTAATACCACAAATGTAAAAAAAATATAGATGAATTTATTCAGTGTCAGAAACTTTTCATTTTTAAACATTTTTAGCCGAGTTTTTGCAAACATATTTTATTAATAATAAAATAGGAAGTGGTTAAATTACCTTGTAATAGCAGTAATGTAGAAATTAAATTCAAACTCGTAACTAAAAAGATAGCACATGATCAGTTGAAGGCAGTTTTGAAAGTGTTTCCACATCTTATAAACTAAGCAATACCAGATATCCAAAAGAAATGAACAGGTGCTTCCATCTATATTTGAGAACTGCGATTAGATGTATTTAATTGCAATGATTATTCTTTATATGAAACATTTAAGATTTCTTTCTAGAGATGAAATTTGCAAATGTTCTATTTATATAGTTCATTGGAAAACCATTTAAAACCAAACATTTTTTAAAAGATCTTAAGCCTTCAGAAATGGCTTCAACTCTATTTGAAAGCACTTTCTGTCTGGAGAGTTCACCTAAAATCAAATTTTTTATAACATGTTTTCTGAGACATGTGTCATATTGCAAGTACTGAACAAAAGCAAATGAAAATTGTTTTCTTTTATCGCATATTTGAAAGACAAATCTATTATTTTCATTGATAGTAATAAGTAGATCTAAAATGTGAACTCGAATTCTAGATACAGAGGTATCTTTCAGTGTTAATCCTGAGGGATAAAAATCAAGGTCCAATTGATGCTCCATACCATAGCCTATACAGATTATATCATCTATATATCTGCCAAAAAATAAATCCGTTCTTGGTGAAGACAAACTTTCATATTTATGTAAGTATAAATCTGCAGCTAAAGAAGAATATACTCCCCCTTGAGAAAGCCCTCTTACCTGTTTATAATAACCAGTGCCATTATATACCATATTATAGTTAAGACAGAAATTAACAGTTTTACAAACGAGATTTTGTCAATTGATTTTATATCATACTCTGTAAATAATTCTAATAACACACGATAAAGGTCTCTTAAATTGATTTTGTTGAATAGATCCTCAAAATCAAAGCACTTAATGAAAGTAGTATTCCTATTACTGGAGTTCAATGTCTTTAAGAAACTCAAAAGGAACAAAGTTTAGATTAAAAAAAAAACCACCCAAGAAGAATATCATCAGAGAAATTGATGGTTTTATTTACAATGTGTCTATTAGACATACAATACCAATCAAATCATTTGACATTTGAAGCAATAAATGCATTTGTGAAATTTTCTTACACGCTGTCTGGTATAAAAAATGGGATAGAACACATAAAAATTTCAAGAGCATTGCAGAATACAAAAGAGATTTGAAGGATTTTTATAAACGCTTTATGTTATTGAACATAGATAAATATTTTTCGACATTTACCATCATGTTAAAGAGGTTCTATGCTTCAAACATACAGAAATTTCTTGATAATACAGAGCAATACAGAAATCTGGGTACAAACTCTACTCCTGTCTTCAAACACATACAGGGTGCTTTTGAGAATCTCAAAGCCATCCAATCTCCAATCAACTTCCCATACATGACGCTTACTGTTAAATTTTATAAAGATCCAATTGGTTTTCGCACTGTTAGATGTGCTACTAGCTCTTATAGTGTTAGAGCTGTTAAACTGCTTCTTCGAACATTTAAAGAGATTTATGTTAAAATTTCCTTAAATACCTTTATTTTTAAAAATAGTTTTCAACTTTTAAAGACTTTGAACTCCAGTGATAGGAATCCCACTTTCATTAAGTGCTTTGATTTTGAGGATCTATTTAACCAAATCAATTTAGGAGACTTATATCGTGTATTATTAGAATTATTTACAGAGTATGATATAAAATCAATTGACAAAATTTCGTTTGTAAAGCTGCTAAACTTCTGTCTTAAATATAACGTATATAATGGCACTGATTATTATAAACAGGTAAGAGGGCTTTCTCTAGGTGGAGTGTTTTCTTCTTTAGCTGCAATAAATATACTATAAATATGCTATAATGTGCTATAAATATGAAAGTTTGTCTTCACCAAGAACGGATTTATTTTTGGCAGATATATAGATTATATAATCTGTATAGCTTATGGTATGGAGCTTCAATTGGACCTTGATTTATCAAGCATGTTAACCTCATTTTCATCAAAATAGGTGTCGCACCGTTCTATCTACCCACCCCTCAAAAATCACTCTACTGTCTCACCCAAGTTAATTTTGTCTCTTGTTATCTCGAATGCTTCAATTAAAGTGAGCCTGAAAATAATATTTCTTGAGGGGGAAAAAATTAATTTGAAAAATTTCACTAGATTTAGCATATAATGGATGCAGCTGGCATCCCAAAACAAAAACTAAGCTCCAATCTTCGTGCCATAGTTAGGAATACTTCCGGTTTCCTGCTAGTTTTTGTACTTTTCTGGCGTGTTAAATTTTATTGTCAATATTTTCAGGTAGGGTTTTTTTTCCCAGGGTGGCCAGCCATTGGGAATTATTAGGAAATTTTATGAATCTGGAAAAGTCAGGGAAATTCATTGTCCAAAACATTGCCATTTTCACACACTTGAGATTTATTCCAGGGTGTCTACTCATCTGGAATACCTGGAAAAATCAGGGAAATTTGAAATACAAAGGCCAAAGTCAGGGAAATTTGAAATTCATTGTTATAATAAATAACTTATTAAAATAATTTTCCTGAACTGTGCTTTTCATACCACATTACCTACTGAAAAATTTGAAAAACTTGTACTTTTGACTAAACTTCTTCCAAAAGTTACCATTTTGCACCAAAACTAATATAATTTATATAAAATTATTAAGCCTATATATTTTTCAGGAGAAAATGTTTGCCAAATATGTAACTAAAACTTGGAAAAAAAAAGTTTTTAGCTAAATTATTTAATCTGTAAGGGATTTTGATCATCATACCAATCTCCTTTGCCTTATATATAGTCATACACATTTTAAATGAAATAGAAGATGAAGCATCAGCTTTGCGATTATATAGTTAAACTCTTTATAATGAACTCAAAAAGGGCCGAATGGAAATGTTGCTGTAAATATTTAATTAATGCAAGTTTTTAGTGTAAAGAAATACACTTTTTAATACAGCTTTTGAATTTGTAAATTCACTATAATTGAGTTATAAATGGCTTTGGGGTTTGCATTAATCGATTTTATGGCCTTGAAACTTGCTTTGATTGGGCAAATTTTCGTGCATTGTGTGTTGTTTACTGTAATTAGCGACAGGAAATCGATTTGGTCTGGAAAAGTCAGGGAAGTTTGAAATAGAATTTGGGTAGACACCCTGTTATTCCTGTAATTTTAATGTCAGCAGTACGCTAGACAGTGTTGCCAATTTTTCCATGTTTTAGTGGATTTAGCAGGACCAAAGTCTCAAATCTAGCAGAAATCCTATAAATTCACTGGTTTTCCACTTGATTTAGTGATTTTTTCCTTGTTTGCAAAATATTGCCACTGCTAACGTATTTTTTTTTTATTCATTTCAGTTGGCAACACTGAATAGAAACCATATCTTGTTGGTCGCTTTTAGTGAATAAAATAATATATATCTAATTATTTTTTTTCAGTTGGGGTTGTATATATACTTTAAAAAAATTAACTTTGATTGTGCTTTTTATGTGACTAGTTTTATCTTTTCCTCCAACAAATATGATATCAGAGCTTGATGCTCATTGGGACCCCTTCCCCCTTGTCAAAAAAAAAAATTCACTAATAATAAAACGATTTTAGTGTAGTCAAGGGTGTATGCGGGGGTGTAAAATTTTTGAATCTTATTTTCTATGATAAATTAATTAAAAAAAAGTTCCTGAATTTAACGTATGTTTTCTAAATCTTGGGAGGGGCCAGAGCCCCTTCACACCCTCTCTAGTTATGCAATTAATTTAATTTTATAAACTAGTTTTGTCCAGTATCTTTTTTTTTTTCAAATATCGATTTATGAGGTTTGAATAAAATTTTAATTGAATTCAAGTATAACTGAAAACACACATACATCCGAATCAGACCTCTAAGGGATCCTATCAAACTGGGAATACATTTCTCATTTCATTCAAAACGTATTTAAATATTAGCTGTTGAGTTGCCAAACGTAATTCAACTTAGCGATATTTCATCATTGACTGATTAATGGTTTCTGCTTCAAGCAGAAGAATTTCTAGTATTTTTGAAAATGCATGTAGTCTGACTGTATTGTCTGAACATGAAGGTACCAACTTTAAAACATTTCAATCTAAATGCATGAGGGTAGCATATATTGGCACAATCTATTCTACATCACAGAACAGTTTGGACACTCTAAATATAAAAAATTAACAACTCTCATTAAAACATTATTATCCATAGCCTATAGAAATGCAGAATATGAGCGTGGATTTAATGTAAATAAAAGATTATTGACAAATAGATCTAGCTTCAGTATTCAAAGTGTTAATAGCATGCAGCAAATTAAATGCCATGTGAAGAGATTAAATGGAGATGTGAACAACTTGTCAGTGTCTAGAGAACTTGTAAGATCCATAAAAGGAGCAGGAGAAAATTGTAGACAAAAAATGACAAAAAAGGAATAAAAAACGAAAAGTTGAACAAGAGCAAAATAACACGTTAAAAAATGTTTTCAAAAGCTGAGAAGCAGGCATGAAGAAGATTATATGAGACAGAGTGGTCAAGTTCTCTTAAAAGGGCAAAATCAGAACATTGGAAAGTATCTAACCAAATTAGAAGAGCACATGAAAGTTGAATTATTGCAAAGTTTTAAAACTGTTATGACTGAATTCTTAAAATATTATATCTGTGAATTTAACAAGCAGCTTACGTTCTTTAAAATTAAAGTGTATAAAGTGTTTTTTTTCATGTTAAGTTTGTTTTTAATAAGATAATTTTCAATATTCCACTATGTCTGGTATTGTTAATATGAAGTTTTCATATGCATGGTGTAATTTTTGAGCATACATGACATTTTTCATCTCCAGGTCCCATTAAGGCAAAATGGGGCCTTGTGTGTGTATTAATCTGGGACTCCAACACATTCAACAAAAATATTCATATATACAACATTAAAATAATTAAAAAGTATGGACACTTGTTATATGCATAAACAATATGTTAATATTATTTCAAATGATTTTGAAGTTATTTGAACGGTAACACATAAATTATTGCTATAATTCAATTAAACTTGCTCACTAGAGAGAGAGTTCAAGTATTACATAAGCACCTATAAGGGAATAGGTTGCTGTTATTCTTGTTTTCCCATGTTAGTCAATGTTTATTTTTGCTTACCGGGGTGGAGGGGGTATAAAATGGCCAAAATATTGCTTATGTAATACTTGAACTCTCCTCACACTGTAAAATTCTGTGTGGTAAATAATTTAAAAAAAAACCAACAACAACGAAAAACACAAATGCAAAATTTAGGGCCCTGGGGACAAGGCCCATACGTTAATTGGGCCCTGGTCTAACTGCTACAAAACTATTTTTTACTGCTATGAAAGAGCAATTTTTCTTGCTACGAAGGTGCTATGAAAAGCAAATTCCAGTTTTCCACCACTGATTTGAATATTTCTTGTTAACAGTAATGATCTGTAGGGTGATGTCGGGAACATAATGCCTTTGAGCCGTTTGACATTGGTTTTTAGGGGTTTCGTTGAACGGTTCCTTATCATTTCAGAAACACTGTCTTGCAGATCTTATATATTGTGTCTGGCATACATGTATAACTGTTCCCTTGAAAAAGATTGTACATGCATGCCTAGATTCAATATATTGTCATATAATTTCAATTTTTCACTTTCGTTACTAACGCATTATTTTAAATCGTAAAAATACAGTGTGCTATACAATAAAGCTACTTGTCATAAACTTGTTTATGCATGTATATATTTTTATTACATATGCATGTATATTTTATAATATAATATGATGTGCATACATTTACACCTATATTGTATATGCGCTTATATATAATGGTATTAGTTCTTAAAATCCTGTATATGCATGTTCTAGTGTATAGGCCTATATTATTTTATATAATATATAGGTGTGGTTGTGTGGTTATTGGCATTCCATATATCTTCACTTACTTATTAATAATTTTCATTTATTTACTTTCACTTTTCACCAATTTACTTACTGAATTTTCTACATTTTCATTTATATTTTCACTTTACACACATACACACACATCTATCAGGGATTGGGCACGCATGAGGCCAATGAGAGCTGCATTCCGGTTTTTAATGTATTATAAAGAGCCGCACCGTAGTTATATAGTATTAAATACACAAATTTAAATTTAATTAATATTGTTACATCTTCTACACAAGTCTTAAGTTCTATGTAAAGTATATATATAAGAAAATATAATTAAGAGAAAGGAAATATAAAATAATTATTTCAAAATTTTAATAATAAAAATGAAGTACAATAACAATGTATTATTAAAAAGTATAGCATGTAACGAAGACCCTTGGTCAAATCTTTGAAATTTGGCGAAAAGTTGTTAATACCATCCTTAGTAATTGTGGAAGGTGAATGTGAACGATATTTCCAATTCACGAACTTCATTGTGAAATATAAAGATTCACATCAATATGTTGTACCAAAAATTGAAACTAGACGGCAAGCAGCTTTCTTTAAGTAAGGGTATTTTAATTCTGGCACTAGTTCCCAGAATTCAATTATAGAAGTAGATTTGTGCTGCATTTGCAATGCCTGATCCTCTTTTATATCTAATAACTCCCATTACCCAGCCGCTTTTTCAACAAGTATTATTTCAGAAATTTAAAATCCATCAGCAATAATATCACAAATAAATGGGTTCACAAAATATGCAAATGTAGATTTCAAACTTTACAAATCTTCAAACGTATATTTGAAATCTGCTTGTAATTCTTTCAGTTTTTCTGTGTATTTGTCTAACTTTTTTTCTTCGATATTAATTATATTTACTTTTACTCGTGTAAAATTATTAAATATTTTGTACTTAAGATCATACACAAAACTATTTCATCATCATCATATTCAACCATTATCTATCCACTGCTGGATGAAGGTCTCTCCAAATGCTTTCCACACAAGTCTATCCTGAGCAATTCGCTTCCACGTCACCCCAACCTGTTTTCTTATTTCATCCACCCATCTAGTTTGAGGACGTTTTCTAGGTCTTCGGTGGTCTCTTGGAATCCAGTTCAGAATTTCTGTTGTCCATCGTTGATCAGTTCTTCTTGCAATATGCCCAGCCCATCGCCATTTCAGCCCTTTTACTTTAACAATGATGTCCTCTACTCTAGTTTGCTCTCTCACCCAAGTGTTTCTTTTTCGATCTCTCCTAGTTATTCCAAGCATGCACCTCTCCATGCTCCTTTGCGTTGTCTGTAACTTTCGTATTGCTCCAACTGTTAGACTCCATGTCTCTGATCCATAAGAGAGGACTGGCAATACACACTGGTTGAAGACCTTTCTTTTTAGACACAAAGGCAATTTCCCCTTCAGGATAAAACTGTTTCTTCCAAATGCACTCCAGCCAAGTTTAATACGTCTGTTGAGTTCTTTCATAATGTTGCCATCCATTGAAATCAGCTGGCCAAGGTAAATATATGAATCAGCAATTTCTAGCTCAATGTTGTCAACTTGTATTTTTGTTTCCTCTACGAAATTATTGAACATGATCTTAGTTTTTTGTAGGTTCATCTTGAGTCCAACTTCTTTACTTCTAGTTGAGAGCTCCTGTACCATGTCTTGGAGTTCTGATGGGTTCGTTGAAAAAATAACAATGTCATCAGCAAACCGCAAATGATTTAAATATTCACCATTTATTTTTATTCCCTTGTTATTCCAATTTATCTGCTGAAAAATCATCTGTAAAGCTGAAGTAAAAAGTTTTGGAGAAATGGTATCTCCCTGCCTCACACCTTTACCAATTTTGATAGCTTCGGTATCTTTATGTAACCGAAATTTTGCACTTGCATTTTTATACACACGTTTCACCATGTCAATGTACACATCCTCGATGTCTGCTGATCTTAAAGAGTTGATGACTGCTGATGTTTTAATAGAGTCAAAGGCCTTCTCATAGTCAATAAATGCCACACACAATGGAAGTTCATATTCATGTGTTCTTTCAATTAATTCTCTTAATACTTGAATATGGTCCACTGTACTGAATCCACTTCGAAATCCAGCTTGTTCTCTTGGTTGAGCTGCATCTAATTTTTTCTGCAGGCGATGTGTTAGCACTTTTGTGAAGATTTTATAAATAGCAGGTAACAAGCTAATTGGTCGGTAATTTTTCAAATCCTCTTTATCACCTTTTTTATGCAAAAGAATTACTGTTGCAGAATCCCATTGGTTTGGTATGTTACCGCTGTTAAGACATTTGGTAAAGAATTTTGCAAGTATGTCTTCTACATATTCTCCAGCTTCTTTTAGGATATCTAATGTAATACCATCATCACCAGGGGCTCTTCCTTTCTTCATATTTTTTATTGCAAATGAAACTTCTTCTTTTAAGATTTTAGGAGCTGTTCCTTCGACTATTGCGGCGTCTTCGTTTAATCCACTGTTACTTTCATATAGTTTTTTGTAGAATTCTTCAACTCTTCTAAGTATTTCTTCCCTATTTCTTGTTACAGTGCCATCCTCTCCTTTTAATGCAATGATGTGTTTCTTCCCAATAGACAAACTCCCTTTAACAACCCTAAGGCTCTTGTTGCTTTCAATGGCCTTCCTTACTAACTCACAATTGAATTTTCTTATATCTTCTTTCATGTTTTTGCGCAAAGTTTTGCAAAGTTCTACATACTCGATCTTGCAACTGGTATTTTGATTGTCCACCTTCATATATATATATATATAGTTTAACAAAACAGTTTTTTTATGTACAATTTTCACTTGCGCGAGATTAAGCATATGCAGGTAGACCATGATATGGGCTACGCCATTTCCCACAAAAAATTATGTAACACGTATTATTCAACAGCAAATACATCTAAAATCTGCATCATGCAAATATTGCAACTAAATATAAAATTTTTGCATATTTAGTTGCAAGAAGTTTTCTAAATATACATATTTTTCCATATCGCACCACAAATGCGAATATATAACCACCTCAGCCGATCACTGATGAAATACTCGAAATAAAATTACTAAGGCGCAGTGATATTTGATACCTCGAGATGACGTCATGTGAGCATATAAAGAAGGAAACACTGACTATACGATCAGGTACTTGACTAGACAGCCATACTTTGACAATTCCACCCCAGTCAAACAATACAATGTGCTCATTTGGTGCAATGGCCGTCGGAATGCGAAACACATAAGCGTAGAGTTTTCTAAATTAATGGGGAAGGGGGAGGGAGCCCAAGCACACATTGGGGATATTTATATATTACAGTATATGTAAAATTGAAAACTATTGGGGGGCTCGGGCCCCGCAGGGCCATATAACTCTACACCTATGGCAACACGGTAAAAAGCAAAATATATAAAGCAAGTTCTAAAACAAACAAATAAATATTTATTATCAACATATCGTCAAAATGATAAGAAGAAATACTCAAATACTCAAAATCCACAAATAATCTAATAAAATATGATCCGAGAAATCATGTACGAATACACGAAAATTATATGTAGTAAAAATATGGTTAACTATATCCATTACCCCAGCATTTCTCTATATCAAAAATGGTTCTCAGAATTGCCCCCACCCAGAATTCCGTTTTCTGCAATGTAAACAATTCTGCCCAACTGAGTCCAGTGTTGTAGACTTTTAGCATTCAAATCGTTATAAATTTGTTTTCTGGTATGTGCAAGGAGCTCAGAAATCACCAATCCCGTCCCCTTTAGCAAACGTTTATTTTTATAAATAAAATATCTTTGGTTCATTCTTATAAACTTTATTATCATCGGTCTGGATGTTGATCAGTGGTTGGTCCTTCTGGACCCCTCAAATGGTGGACACTCGCAGAACTCATCGATAGAAAGCTGGATTTCAATTTATAATTCGTAACATCAATTACAGTAGTACACAGGGCTGTCCCCAAAGTGTACACGCTGTGTGTGCCACGTATTCCCAAGAAATATTGAAAAATACGGAGTACGCGCCGCATACTCTCAAAGTCTCAAGAAAGTTTTTGTATTTGCTGGTTTTTGGGCAACTTTCAACGTTTTTATTTTTTTTGCTAGTCATTTAGTCATTT
>QLNU02015360.1:302247960-302258413 GCA_006491805.2 Dysdera silvatica | reverse complement strand
TTTTGCCCTTTTGCATTAATAAATCTTCCTCTATTCAATTTATGAAACACTGCATAACATTTCCCCATTACCGCTGCTTCACTAAATGCCTGGAGGACGCTTTTTCTTTTTGATACTTTGTGCACTATTACAAGCATGAGAATTACAATTTTCTACGGTAACAGTAAAATCCCAGCATTTTTCTTTTTAATAATTTACTACATACTTCGCCATAATTTATGACATACCGCATTTTAACCAGAACTACAGTGAGAAGGCAAAATGTGGCTTATTCTTTTCACTTTTCAATTGTTACAAAATGTATTGGGGTGTCGATTTTTTTACGTAGGCCATAGCTCAACTTGTAGAACAGTCAATATGTGATCAATAGGTTCAGTGTTCGGCCCTGATGGTCTTGTACTCTTTTTTCTCATGTTTATATTTGTGATTTTGAAACTACTTATAATATATTTACCCACTTGCGAATTCCAGTTACAGTTTGCCATGTTTTTATACTGTAATAGATAAATACGTTTGTGTATTTGTCAACGAATAATCTCAATAAGTGAATTTACTAATAATATACATTCTACACTTGCGCTTTCCGGCTGCAATTTGCACGATATTCAAGTTGTAGTATATAACTGTGTGAATGTACTACAACATGGTAGAATATTCGACATGTAATCTAAAGGTTCAGGGTTGATACCCCGATAGTTTCATACTCTTTTCTCTCATGTTTGTATATGATTTTCTAATTACTTAATGGATATAAACAGGTTGAATCAAAATATAGATGCCACAGTAATTAATTTTTTACTCGTTTGTCGTAAAAAAATTATTTCGAAGAGAAACAGTGCTCAAATTATGTAAGAATGCTTAATTTGTTATTTATTTTACAAGGAATTGTGTGAATATGCAAAATTTTAACTTTTTATGCAGTCTCTCTGCCAAACAATTTCCAATTAAAAAAAAAAATATTGCCGTTATCTAATTAGTCAAAAAAATTCATGTTTCTACTTGGAATATTCGCTGAGATATCTTACGTTTAAAATTTTAGATTGATCGCCAATTAGGGAGCATTTATAAATTGAAAAAATTATATAGCACTTTAATTAAATTCTGAGTTTATGTGCTGTCAAAACAAGTTCACGTGCACGTATGCTGTTTACTTGCAGCATCTAACGCTCTTTTAACAGGAAGTTGACATGTTTGGGAGCATATTATTTATTTTGAGTAGTTTTTTTTTAAATAATTACTAAAGAACTTTGTTACTCTCACGATGAAATTTATTAAAAGATTTCATAATATAAATTCAAATTTCAAACGCATGTAAAAAAATTACATCGAAAATGTTGGGAGCGTACAAAATGCCATGGTGAGACGGCTGTGCAATTCAACTCTACGTATAGTAGTCGATAATGGTCACTTTACCAACTTGCTTAAGAAATGCCTGATGTATATGTTTAATCTAAAATCATATAAAAATATTAAAACAGAAAAACAAAACTTTTAAATGTATTCATTTCGTGGTTAAATAAATCTTATTTTTGAAGAAATCTTATTTTTGGCACCGATGGCAACATTTATCCTTTTACCTTTAAAGGTTTTTTTTTTTTTTCAAAATAATTTTGCAATAAATAACTGAAAACCTGAATGTTTTCAGTTACTTGTAAATGTTCACAAAAAAAAAAGAATAAAAAAAAATCCTAGATTGTGCAAGAAATTCTTTAGAATGGGTTTTACAAAAAGTGATAGCAAGCCACTATGCAGCTAACATTGCCTCAATAATCTAATAAAAAACATCTGTCTTTTTTCCCCTCTCTTACTAACCTAAAAAGTATGCTTATTTATCAAATTGTTAATTAATGGCTTTTAAAATTATGATAAGCATCGTTCCAATAAATATTATGTTATTAAAACTGGATGAATTTTAATATATTATCTGACTTTCTCCCTAAATAAACGACTTCGTCGAACTTTCATGATTGCAACACGAAAGCTGAGATAAAGAATTTTAAGTAAACAATGATTGAATTAACTGAAAAATGTCGTTCGTATTAGGATATCTAATGTACCTTATCGAGCGATGAGCTTTATAGTTAACGAGAATTCGTTGTTTAACAAGTATTTTAAATATCTCAATTTTGGCTTCACGGACAGGAATTTTTTCGAAATTTCGTACGAGTAAAATGCTCGAACAATGATTGTTTACTATTTTCAAATATTCTAAAATAATGAATTTAAATCATGTATATCCAGAAGCAACTCTCTTTTTTACACATAATGCATAATTTCTAGCTTATAATACATAATATCTAATAAATCATTTGTATTCTTATTTAATCCGGAACATGCAACTCGAAGAAATAAGTCCATTTAATATTTTCCACTTTAAATTAATACGAACATTTGTGCAATTTAACTTACTCCTAAAGAAACGTTCCTGGCTCTTTGAACATAGATTCGATGAGATCATGTATAACGGCCACTCTTCACAACCCCCTGATTAACAACGCGGGATCACCCATACGTTTATCGCTCGAACGCATCAAAACACATAGGAAGTAAACTGTAGGGCCTCTGGTGTTAATTGAAGCATCACGGGCAAATCTCGCACGGATTGCTCCAGTGATCGCTTCAGTGAAAAGTTAGTAATATATCTCCCGTGGTACAAGACAGAACATGCCTCCGAATAAACATTGCTAACGCACAAGATACAATGGACCTCACTAATGAACACTTCGACCTGAAACATTCTTTGTTATAGTAAATTGGGAGAAATCGCAGTGGTATTAGAAAGCACCGAAAACGCAGAAAAATGTCAAAATGCTGAACTCGGTTCCCTTTACTGTTTGTTATACATCGAGAGATTTTGTCGTATTATTTAAATGGCATAAACTAAATATACTTCTTCGTTAATGGTTAAGAAGTTAAACCTACTCGGCAGGGATTGGCAGTGGCAGATTTAGGAGATGGCAGCTCCTAGGTACAGGCTGTATTCCGCCTTCTTCCTCCCTTACAAATTCAAAGAAAGGAAAGGAAGGCTTTTGAAAAATATCATGCTTATCGCACTCTTAACTTTCTATATTTAAAGGTGTTTTTTCACACAGTCCTTCAAACTAATATTTTAACTAATAATTTTATGTAATAACTTCTATTTTTCGGACTCTCAACTGCCGCCCCGCTGAGGATTTGTGAGCACAATCATTAAGAAGGCATTTGAATCCTGATATTGCGCACGTTGACGTTATCCTATTCATTAACAATTTATAGCAACATAAACATTAAACCTACATTCATCGTGGATTGTTTATTTTTACTACAGAATATCTTTTTCAACATCGTCGAAATTAAATTTTTTTAACTCTACGGTCGCCCCAATAGGTGGCTCTCGTAGACACGTGGCTTCTGTGCGTATTCCGAAATCCTGCCAGGAAGACCCTCAATCTTTTTGAATGTGAAGTCATTTTTGATCTAGCAAATTGTAAATAAAAGAAAAAACATAATCAGAAGAACCGCACCTCAACTTAAGCTGAAAGGAGGAGAATGGGAGGAGAATTTAAAAAAATTAAATCGAGTGGGAATATTTTTTATTAAAAAATACATTTTAAACTATGGTTAATGCTAAAAAAATTATAAATATCTCTTTGTTAGAAAATCACACATCCAATTCTTCCTAATGCTATATATTCAGAAGTTGCAGATACATATTTCAAGAGCTGTATGTGATCAACAAGACACGGATGGCTGACCTATGTAAGGGCAGTATTTCTCACAAACTATGTTTCATGAAAAAACAGTTAAGATATACTGTTGGCAGAAATTTAGCTCAACTAAAAATATAAACTTTCCGCGAACATGCTATAAGGTGTGAGTATTCTGTGATCACAAAAGCTTGAGAAGTATTGACCCAGGGTATTATTATGATGCTTGTATTTTTTTAAATTTTATTAATTGCTGGTACAATGTAAATTGGAAGCAATTCAGCAGAATTCGTGGGTAATCGAGATGTTCCCACAGCCCATGGGATTAAAAATGAATTATATAAAACTTTTCAAATTCATATTCTTGGATAATTCGAACTACAGTCTCTTCAACTTCCAATTAACTAAGTTCGAGCAATATCTCTGTGAGAATAGACGTAATTTGGCGAAGGGAAAGGGAGGCATGTGCCCTCCAGTTTTTAAAGCAGGGGACAAATTATATTTTTGCCCCTCCCCTGGATTTTGGAGCTTTTGTGCTCAGAATCATCTCTCCACGAGACAAAAAAAATGATCCTAAAATTTTAAGGTTGCTATCTGACACTCAGTGGAGCTTCCCAGTTGAGGTATTTTGTGCGATTACCAAAAACTAAACTCATTGATTGATACGCTGACAGAAATCGAAAAAATGATCCTTAATCTAGACTCGAAGTAAATAAATTACTCGATTCGATAGAAAGCTTCAAGTTAATTTTTTCTCTTAATTTTTAAGGAAAATATTGGCGAATATCAATATTTTATCAAAATATCTGCAGTCATCAAATGTAGATTACTCGACTGTTACTGCAATGGTATATAAAACTAGAAACGTATTAATTAATTTACGTTCGTAATTAAATTACGAAAATTTTGACGAAATATGGAAGGAATATGAGGAACTCTACCTGAAAATAAAATTAAAATCTCCGCAGCTCCCCAGATAAAAGGAAGTTCCAAAGAAGTTCAGAAGAGGAAAGCATCAGAAAGAACTTACATCTACTAAAGATCGCTATAGAGTCAACATTTATTTCGTTGCTTTACGTATAATTATAAATGAGATGATAAATAAATTCCATGTAAATGATTTGGCAATACAATAAGCTTCATCTGTCTTAATGATCAGCCCAAATCCGGATAATTAGAGTTTAGTTTAATATACTACGTATGAAATCAGAAACAGTTTAGGAGTCATGTGGCGCCCGGTGAGCCCAAATTTAAGGCAGCTCCGCCCTCCTAAATATTAATTATTTTCAAAATATTTCCTTTTGTGCGTGCATTTTTTTATTTCTAAGTATCTCCTCAGTGGGCTACTGAAGAAATCCTTAGATTATAATCGTACTACAAAAAATACTAAATATATTATTACAAGACGGGAAGCCACGATATCATATAAAATTTCCTTACAATAAATAACCAGTAACTAAACTACATGTACTTTTTCTCTTGAGCCAAGATTAAATTGTTTTAATATAAAAATTAAAGCCTTACATGAGTTTCAATAATCTGGAATGTCCTCTGTACAGTCAAACAAGTCATCCATTTTGATGTAGTTGTTACTTTCCTAGTTTCTTACTTGCGGTGTCATATTGTGGTATTGTTGGCAAAAGGCTTTTTTACTTTCTTACAAAACTAACTTAATTTTTTTTAAAAAAAATTATGTGTTATCGGATATTAAGGGGGCTGATTGCAGTAGATTATTAATATTTCTCTTGTACTACATACTTATTTCTGTAGTGTTTGCAATTTCATTTTCATGTATCACTTCCATGTTACTTTTCATTTTTTATAGTACAAATCCAAAATTTGAAAATAAACGCAATATTCAACTTGATGCATATTCTATTTCTTTAAATGTATCAGTCGTTGTCATCAATGGCTGTATATATGAAAAATCGAATAAAAACATGATGCATTCTGAATTCGTGTGTTGAACGTAGTAATACAAAATTAATTAATATAACTGGTGTACATAATTCACTTTTCAATTTTAATGTTTTTACATATGGTTATTTATATTAGTGTTCATTTTTTCATGTTTTAACATAAGGAGGTTTTGGACAGTTTCGGGCAGTACGGTAAATACCATGGATTTTACTGTAGTGTCCAAAACCTTGCCAACCCTGTCATAAAATGTTCTTACACTTCGTACTCGTTAGGCCATTTTGGCGCCCCTTTGTTGGCTTGGCGCCCGGTGCGACAACATCGGTCGCACCGCCCTTAATCTGTTACTGTACTGAATCAACAGCCAACATTTGAAAGCGAAAGTTAACGTTTCCAATAAAATATTTCCTATTTCAAGCAACATTAATTTCTTTAAAAACAGGCTGAAATACATAAATATCAACAACATGGAAATTGGTTTTAGAACTTGTATTTATTATACAAAATATTTCTCACCATACCAAAAAATACAGCTTCTTTGTGAAAAAAGTTTCTCTTCTTTACGAAGATTAAAAACTTACTTGTGTATTGCTATGGGGCAACAGAGACTGAGAAATTTATCACTACTGTAAATCGAACAAGAAAGTGAAATAAACAAAGATTTAATCACTGATGAATTTAATGAAGACTCCAAAGTCAGAGATCGACGTTTGACATTTAAGTGTGTAAAAAGAAAAGAAGCGGATAGACTTAAAGTAACGATTAACACTAAAACTTCGTTGTAAGAAAAATCCTTATCTGTTATGTAAAAGATTTTTAATCAACGACCAAATCAAGACCGTAGTTGGAAACTTTCTACAGGAGGCTCAGAAAGCAAGAGGGGGCCTTAGAATTTCTCAAGTTCTGAGATGTATTTTAGTAATATATTTAAAAATACTAAATATCTAAGCATACTAATATATTTAGCACTAAATGAGTGTAAAACCCCATCGCTGATCCTAATGAAAGACCGACTCAAAAACGATCCACCTCTAATGTATGCCGCCTAGCAACCAATAGGTTCCGGGTTCGAGTCAAGTGTAAGTTCTTTTTTTTCATTTTAAAAGGATGTTTTGACACAGTTTTTCTATGAGTTTTCTTACCCTTTTTATGTCATTATTTCAGGTGAATTTTAATAATTTCTTTTATCCTTATTTTACTTTTAAAGCGACAGCATCGATTCCTCCCAAAAAAACCGGCGTAGTAGCTGTAAGAGCTCATGGCTGATCCTAACATAAGACAGACTCAAAAACGATCCTCTGCGCATGCCTTCCACCCGGCCACCAACTGGTACCAAGTTTGAGTCCCAATGTAAGCACTTTTTTTTTTTTTTAAAGTAAATATATATTGGCACTGTTTTTCTATTGATTTTCTTGTCCCTTTTATTTTCAGTTTCAGGCGAATTTAAGTAAATTTTTATCTTTATTCCACCTTCTTAGCGACCACCTCCATTTTCCAAAAACAGGCGCTTGGCGTCAGATCAGCGACGTAGAGTTTTTAAAATTATTGAGAGTGGGGTGCCTAAGCACATATTACTCGTATATATTTATACATTACACTTTATATAAAATTGAAATTTATTTTAATTTTCTTTTTGGAGTGGGGGAGGGGCTCAGGGCCCATATAACTCTGCGCCTATGGGTATGGTCACCTATTGGGGCTATATAAGTATTACATCAATATTTCATAATTTCTGTGAGCTTATCCATGAGCTTTGTGGGCAAAAATTCCCACTTAAATTTTTCTTCCAGATGTTTTCAACTCCGAAATAGTCCTTGGTGAGGACTCAAGGGATGAAATTTGCCTCCCTAGTGCATTCAATGAATATTCAACGGAAATTCAATTCGGAGGACTTTGATGGCCAATATCTTCGCTAGAAATGAGAATCCGTTACAGTAGAGCAACATTGGAGTCTGTTAAAGGTCGAATGTATGGCTAGCCACAAATTTTTCTACTCCGTCTGTTAGTGCGAAATATTTTAGGCGCGTTCATATTTTGTCATTGTTTTTATCATTGCTGGGCCATGATTGGTGTATAGTATATGTAGTATATATATTTTAATTTTTTGATACGATAGTACAGCTTGGACATATTGCTATTGGCGTAGCTTTGGAATTTAAATATGGCCAAAGGTGATAAACACCCATCCAGAAAACTCTCATCAATCTGGGATTTCAAGTTCGTTGAATTTCTGAGGAAATATTGGATCAGCGACAGCAATGGTCGCGTAAATTGTTTGATTTAAAGAACTCATTTTATGTATGTATGATAAGCTTAATAAAGATGACGACCCGTTCGCTGGTAGTATTGCTGATGGCGGGAGCCTTACTGCCTTTACTAATGGCGGACTTAAAATTGGAATGGAGGCTAAGTTCACTGAGCTTGAAGGTAAATGTACTACAAATTTTCAATACTGGATAAGCGCGTGCTTCAGATTGGAAGCTTTCTGGTCTGGAATGTGAGGTTGAGGAGTGGCACCAATAAGAAAGACGGTTCTACTTCGTGGTGTGGTGGTACATGAGCTAAAAGAACAAGAGGGTGAGAATACATATGTACTACCAGGGCTGTTCTGAAGAAAATTGTTGAGAGTATGCAGTGTTGTCTTAATTAAAGAGTATTGAAATTGCGGGGTTACTGGACTTGGTGACCTCACAGCGCCGAGCTGACTGGCATTTGACTGGTCGTTTATCGCCTATCCAAGCCCAAGGTGGCACATGCCCCTTCCATCAGTTTTTCATTCCTCTCCTGGTCGTACGCAGGATATTATTTTGAGGCTTGGTGGATTCAGGGGGCTTCCTCATTTGTTTTCATTCAAGTTTGTAAATGACTAGGGGAAAAAAAAAAAGACTGAAGTTCGTTGAAAGTTGCCCCAAAAACCAGCAAATACAAAAGTTTCCGTGAGACCTTGAGAGTATGCGGTGCGTACCCTGTATTTTTCAAAATTTCTTGGGAATACGTGGCACACACAGCGTGTACACTTTGGGGACAGCCCTGTGTACTACTGTAATTGATGTTACGAATTATAAATTGAAATCCAGCTTTCTATCGATGAGTTCTGCGAGTGTCCACCATTTGAGGGGTCCAGAAGGACCAACCACTGATCAACATCCAGACCGATGATAATAAAGTTTATAAGAATGAACCAAAGATATTTTATTTATAAAAATAAACGTTTGCTAAAGGGGACGGGATTGGTGATTTCTGAGCTCCTTGCACATACCAGAAAACAAATTTATAACGATTTGAATGCTAAAAGTCTACAACACTGGACTCAGTTGGGCAGAATTGTTTACATTGCAGAAAACGGAATTCTGGGTGGGGGCAATTCTGAGAACCATTTTTGATATAGAGAAATGCTGGGGTAATGGATATAGTTAACCATATTTTTACTACATATAATTTTCGTGTATTCGTACATGATTTCTCGGATCATATTTTATTAGATTATTTGTGGATTTTGAGTATTTGAGTATTTCTTCTTATCATTTTGACGATATGTTGATAATAAATATTTATTTGTTTGTTTTAGAACTTGCTTTATATATTTTGCTTTTTACCGTGTTGCCATAGGTGTAGAGTTATATGGCCCTGCGGGGCCCGAGCCCCCCAATAGTTTTCAATTTTACATATACTGTAATATATAAATATCCCCAATGTGTGCTTGGGCTCCCTCCCCCTTCCCCATTAATTTAGAAAACTCTACGCTTATGTGTTTCGCATTCCGACGGCCATTGCACCAAATGAGCACATTGTATTGTTTGACTGGGGTGGAATTGTCAAAGTATGGCTGTCTAGTCAAGTACCTGATCGTATAGTCAGTGTTTCCTTCTTTATATGCTCACATGACGTCATCTCGAGGTATCAAATATCACTGCGCCTTAGTAATTTTATTTCGAGTATTTCATCAGTGATCGGCTGAGGTGGTTATATATTCGCATTTGTGGTGCGATATGGAAAAATATGTATATTTAGAAAACTTCTTGCAACTAAATATGCAAAAATTTTATATTTAGTTGCAATATTTGCATGATGCAGATTTTAGATGTATTTGCTGTTGAATAATACGTGTTACATAATTTTTTGTGGGAAATGGCGTAGCCCATATCATGGTCTACCTGCATATGCTTAATCTCGCGCAAGTGAAAATTGTACATAAAAACTGTTTTGTTCGCTATATATACATATATATATATATGAAGGTGGACAATCAAAATACCAGTTCCAGGATCGAGTATGTAGAACTTTGCAAAACTTTGCGCAAAAACATGAAAGAAGATATAAGAAAATTCAATTGTGAGTTAGTAAGGAAAGCAACAAGAGCCTTAGGGTTGTTAAAGGGAGTTTGTCTATTGGGAAGAAACACATCATTGCATTAAAAGGAGAGGATGGCACTGTAACAAGAAATAGGGAAGAAATACTTAGAAGAGTTGAAGAATTCTACAGAAAGCTGTATGAGGGAAACAGTGGATTAAACGAAGACTCTGAGATAGTCGAAGGAACAGCTCCTAAAATCTTAAAAGAAGAAGTAGCATTTGCAATAAAAAGTATGAAGAAAGGAAGATCCCCTGGCGATGATGGCATTACATTAGATATCTTAAAAGAAGCTGGAGAACATGTAGAATCCATACTCGCAAAATTCTTTACCAAATGCCTCAACAGTGGTAACATACCAAACCAATGGGATTCTGCAACAGTAATTCTTTTGCATAAAAAAGGTGATAAAGAGGATTTAAAAAATTACCGACCAATTAGCTTGTTACCTGCTATTTATAAAATCTTCACAAAAGTGCTAACACATCGCCTGCAGAAAA
>QLNU02015360.1:302223632-302247860 GCA_006491805.2 Dysdera silvatica | reverse complement strand
GTTAAGGCCCATACGTTTAAGACGAATTACTTTTAATACGAACCGTTTTCTGAAGTTCCGTCAGATTGTATAACATATTATCCTTTGCGGATAAGACAAATTGCTCTAAGATATTACTATTCTTCTCAGGGATAACACAATTGCTACGTAGTGGACCACTACGTGGCAATTGTGTTATCCCTGCGGAGGGTAATAATACCTTAACACCTTTACATACGGAGAAAGAGAGCGTTATTACCTGTCCTCATTCGTCTAGCGGTCCAAGACACTCCGGGCTAAACGGAGGGACCCTGGTTCGAATCCAGGATGGGGAAAGCGTCTCTTTTTCTCTCTTAAACCAAAAGCTTGAGCTAATAAACGTGGGTGTCGGAATTTTCACGTATAAGATGAGTTGCTGTTAATACGAACAGATTTTCTATTCCCCTTTGTGTTCGTCTTAACGAAATTCGACTGAATTATATATAATGTATATTATAGATATAAAGTTAACAACCATTAGTAGAATATTGCAATGTGTGTAGCCATGTTGAAATATAAAAGCGTTGGAAACATTTGGTATAAAATTCCTTACAAAAATAATTGCAACTAAAAATAGTTGCGGCGACCCACAGAAACCTGTTCGCGACTCCCTTGAGGGTCACGACTCCCAGGTTGGGAACCACTGCTATAGATTAAGACTCCGTTTCCTGGTTCAGTGATATAATATTTTACAGTAATTCCCTGTCGTAGTTTCAATGCAAAAATTTTACACTGTTTGAAATTGTCATTGGTAAAGTTATTGCAATTTTTTAATATGATAAATATTTGAATTTTTAGATTCTTTTAACGCTTAAAAAATTTATTGCGACTAATAAGGCATTGTTCTAGGCCCCTGACGGCGCGAGGTTCTAGGCGGCCATCTTACTTGTCTTACCTTAAGGTTGTCTCTGCTTATAATAGTTAAAGGAGTCGTAAACATATCAAAACCTCCACCGGAGCCTTACAGGATTTTCGCCAAACCTCGATTTCTGGGTGGCCATTGAGGTCATCGGATATGAGGATTTTCTTAGCTGGGACTGTCCCGCATCCACTGACATTAGATGGGGGATCTCAACCGTAAGGGTATATAAACTTAAGATTTTTCTCACTCTACATTCTGTCTCCACTTGACACAGGGAGCAGTTAGCTTCCGAAACGTCGTTTTTACACTTTACGCCGGTGTCGAAGTCAAAGTTGTTAATAGGGATATAAAATGAACCAGAGCTCTGGTCCTTACCGGAAGACTCTGGTTTGACGCCATTTCAGAATAATGCCTCTTTTGCTTCCTTACGGTCAACCAGACTTTCCACTGACAAAGCTCTAGCTTGAGCTAAAACGACATGAGTTATACTGAAACCTTTCATGTGCATTAAACTTGTTAATAAGTCAAAATGATGCACCAAGAAAATGCAAATAACTAGTTAAATCAAACAAAAGAATACAACGACTGACCAAGGCTTACCATAACTAGTAAAATTTCTTTACTTGGTCTAACGTATAAGAAAATATCATGCAATATTTTGGGAATTGCTGTCCCCTTTATCAAGTGAAGTGACTTCGCTTGATGAAGGCAGAAGTAGTTATTGAAACGTTGATGAATCTTTTCTTATACGTCTGACCAGTGGTCGACTAGTTTTGTTGATCCACGTTTATTTTTATGATAATAAATATCTTTTGGATTACTATTTCTGTACGAATATACATACGATAAGTAAACGAGAGAAAATAACGAATAAGATTACTAACTTTATATAAAAAGAACACGGCAAGTAGAACAATTAAAAGAGGCTACTGTATAATGGATAAATATATTTGGATAAAATTTCCAAATGCTCATAAATTTTGAAGTTTTCCCAACTCTTCAACTTTTTTTACTTCGCAAGATTTTCGTAATATCCATAAATAAGTTGCTATTTAGAATCAAGCTAAGTAACATGCTCCTATTTTCGTAAAAAATGTTCAAAATCATATAAATCGGTACTAAATTTGGAGGAATCGAATTATGAGGATTTGTTCATTTCTGTTGTTGGCGAGAACGGCCATGAATCATGTGGACGCTCCATTAAGCAACTACCAACCATAAAAATCGGTTTCGGCAACACATTTTGCGTGACAAAAGTTCATTTCTCGAGTCCATCGACGGCGTTATCAGTTAACGGATAACGTCATTATTAAGACAGACCGTTAGACACTTCGTGATAGAGTGGTGAGAAATAAAAATCCGCGACACATTTTTTCAAAGCATCGCTGCTGCCAACGCAGAAGTAATAACGTTTGAAGAAAACGAGGAGGAAGAAAATTAAAAGGATTTTCTCGGGAACCTCCATGATGTTTGCTGTCCTCAATGTTGAAGATGTCCATAATGAAGCTGTTAGCATTCCTGTTCCACGCCTTCAGGCTAACCTTATATGGGGACGATTTCAATCCTTCCCAAATTCACCTTTCAATTCGGTGTCTGCGATTCTGAAATTCCATCATGTTCCTTTCCTTTTTTTTTTACATTTTTTCCCCTTCTAAACGTAGAATACCGCAAGATTACATATTTCTTTCATGCCGCATTTTTTTTTATTGCGTAAATAAAATGCTTTTCCTTCGAAAAGCTATTGCCTCGGGAAAGCGGGAACTTGATACCTGAAGTTGAATTTTTGCTTTTTGAATTCATTTGGCACCCGCTACTCTAGAAAATGAGATGGCCAAAACTTCAAATTTTGCGTTGGAGTAGTTAATGAAGGTTAATTGGGGAATCACCCTAATTCTGTGCCATTAAAAAGAACCGATAAATTTCCTCGCTTATTAGCGTCTTCAGACGATTTTCTTCAGTAAGGCTCTCTAAACACTCCGGTACTACCATTAACCTCAGCAACAGCTGTACAGTTGTTCTTTAATAATGGAAATTTTAATCTCATATTTGGGCTCACCTTCAAACATTTTCTTCTCCAAATTCATCATCATTATCAAAGATGTCTTCATCTGTGTCCTCATAACCGAGAAACAAATAATCGGTCGCCCGTGTCATTATTTTCTTTTCTGTCCATAGTTTTTAGAAGATATTTAGCAAAACGAATTGTGATAAGAAATATTATCGAGTAATGATATGTTGTAGGTAGAATTAGATTTTTGAATAGACTGTGATTTCCATAGGTATATGTATATTCCAAGATTATAGCCTTTTTACATTGTTATACGTATATATATACAGGGTGAGTTCAATCCACCGCACCCACGAAACATTTTTGAAATAGCCATATGTTCACTGATTGGACTAGTTTCACCAATAGGCGCTAACGAGTAAATGCTGGGTTGTTTATTTTTCCGAGATAACCTTTTCATTGGTTCTATACTATCAGAAAAAGGGTAAGCCCAATTTGGCGACTTTGCAAGCTGTCTTCACCGTGTTACGAACAACAAAAGTAAAATTTACAGTATTCTTACGCTCGGTGATAAACAGTTTGTTAGAATTGGCGGCCTAACGCTATTTCTTGTGTCTCTCTCTAATTAATAAATAATAAAAGGCCTCAAGCAGTTTCTGAATATTATGCACTAGAGATCTTTCAGACACCGTTTCATTGGCCTATCCTGACGGCCTGACGAGAGGGGGTGGCGGGGGCTTGATCTCCATCGTCTAGGTTTTAACGTGCACTTTTTGTGACATGGTTAATATCCTAGATCGTGGGTTAAAATAAACCTAACCCCCCACCACCCCAACTTTCTAATAACGCTTATGCACCGTCCTGTAAATTTTTAATACAGTGTCCTTTTGCCCTAATACAGTGTTAATAATTGTTATTATCTGATTGATGATATTACAACTAATCAATGGTTCCGAAGCGCATCAATTAATTTTATTTTTGTGGGTAGAGGGTAGGCAAGCTATGCTCCAATCAGCGTCTTTTGTAAAATTATTACAAAGTTGTAAAACAAATTCGCAAGAACATTCTTTACAAACTAGTAGTAGTATTTTTATCTTGTGCTTAAAAACTGCTTGGTTGGGGCTGGGATGGTTTCAGCGCCATGTCCGGCCCTGAACACTTGGTAGTTTTAACATAAAAACTATTTGAAATAGCACACGGTGGGGTAATAACCTCCATTGACCTTTTCTTTTCCTAAACACAAATTTCATAGCTCCACCCCCTGTAAAAAGCGTCCAGCTATGGCTTTGTACATACGTAAGATCATAGTTCAGGAAGTAGTATTTGCATTTTTCTGGCGCAAGGACAACAACGGTTATGTGGTACTGGAATCTGGGGCAGAAAAACTCACTCGTTCTACGACACCATTAGTAGTCGGACTCGGAACACTG
The DNA here is from genome assembly GCA_006491805.2 of Dysdera silvatica. Classification (NCBI taxonomy): domain Eukaryota; kingdom Metazoa; phylum Arthropoda; class Arachnida; order Araneae; family Dysderidae; genus Dysdera; species Dysdera silvatica. Next base: position 302,243,542 of record QLNU02015360.1, on the reverse strand, counting down.
GCGCGAAAGTGAAACGCGCTACCACTTCACTAGTGTAGGGCAGTGGGCCTACATTTTTTTCGTAGGTTCCGGACCACTCAAGGCCTAGGGAATCAACCTCCGAACAACGGTGAGTAGTGGGTCACTAAGATTTTTTTGTGGGGATGCACCGTTGGGAGTCGGAAAAACACGGCTTAAAAGCACGTGACACAGAAACGTAGAGCCTCTAAAATTATTGGAGGGGGCAAATACATATTATAGTGGAGTCCCGCTAACGTGACCCACGGATAAGTCGACATTGCAGATAATTCGACATTTCTTAAAAGTTTGTTTGTTCTAATGTACTGCGTATGGCGAAAAACACACTAAGTCGACATCTCGAAACGAAAATCCGCGTAAGTCGACACAAATTTTAGTCCATTCTACTTTTCCAACGTTGATTACTAAGATTTAACAGGGAATTTTTCATTGAGAAAACAGAAAAATTTTAATGATTGTCGATAACTATACCTCCCGTCCTCATGTAGAAAATCTCTTTGCAATCAAACTGTCTTTTGCCTCTCAGTGCAGCATCTTTTTTACAGCCTCTTGACCAAGGCATTACCCAAAATGTTAAGCGCATTTACCGTGAGAGATCCGTACAAAAGTTTATTGAGAACGCAGATGCCTGTGCTAACAAACATCAAAATTACGGTGCTGAATGCTATAGAAATGATCGATTCTGCTTGGCACATTTAGTCACAGAAACCATCATTGGAAATTGTTTCCAACCTGCAGGATTTTCTTCTGATATCGGATAGAGAAAGTGGACTTTAATTTAGAAAATGAAGATTCGAAATTTGAATATTATATGACGGTTGATAATGATCTTGCTACAGCAGAAATAAGAAGTGGAAAAGAAATTTTAAGCATAGTTAAACCTTCTTCTGAATGCGCAAACACCCCTAATGAAGAAGAAAGTCCAGAAGATGAATTCAATATTCCAAGGCATAAAGAACCTTTACAAGCCATGGACAAAAATTCTCGATTTCCCCAAATATAGGCTGGTACAGAAGGAACTTTGAAACATTTGCGCACTGTTGAAGATAGCTTACATCCATTTAAAAAGAAACAAAACAAAACAAAAAAACTACAATTCATGACTATTTTAAAGGTATTTAAGAACAACCTTTCATCCAATTAAACTTATCAAGTTCAAACATATTTGTGCATCATCGTAAGTATTGATTCACAATGTAATTTAATATCAACAAAACAATTTACAAAAATATTTACATTGAAATAAGAAATAATTAGTAAATTATATTATTCTATAAAAATTTAAACTGTTTTTAAAACTTATGTTTTTCTTAAATATCCCTCTATCCAGGTAACTCTACGTAAATCGCTGGTCCCATGACGTGTCGAGTTACCGGAGCTCCCCTGTATATACATTTATACACTGCAATATATGTAAAATTGCAAATTTAAATTGTTAGGGGTCCATATAACTCTACGCCCATGACGCTAATTGAACTCGTTAACACTGCTCCAGCGCAAAGGACAGTTCACGAATTAAAAAAGTAGAGAAATGCATTGAGTATAATTGAAATTGTTGGGGTTCCGTATAACTCTACGCCCATGAGGCAAAGTGAACGCGTTACCACTGCTCCAGAGCAAAGGACAGTTCACGAATTAAAAAAGTAGAGAAATGCATTGAGTATAATTGAAATTGTTGGGGTTCCGTATAACTCTACGCCCATGAGGCAAAGTGAACGCGTTACCACTGCTCCAGCGCAAAGGACAGTTCACGAATTAAAAAAAAGTAGCGAAATACACTGAGTACAATTGAAACGATAATATCTAGAACCGTTTGTTTCATTTGTTTAAAAGTTTGCACACAAGAAAGCCACGACTGTCTGCGCAAATAATTAATTTTTACGTAAATGAACGATGACCATTTTTGACACTCACGTTATTAGCTGAAACTAGAGATTTATATCTAGAAGAAAAAGGGTCATAGACCTGACCCAGAGTCGAACTGGAGACCCTCCGTTGGTACCGGAATGTCTTAACCGTTTGACCACCAGGGCGGCAATGATGCTCCTTTCCTTCGTAGTTGAGATTTTATAGCATATTATTATCCTTCGCAAAGCTAACATAATTGCCAAACTGGTCAACACATAAAGCCACCGGGGCAGCGTTTTTGGAAATTTTTCGTGAAGAATTAATATGACTAATCATTTTTGACATCATGGTTATTAGCTTAAATAAGAGCTTTTTGTATAGAAGAAAAAGAACCATCGCCTTACCCAGAGTCTAACTGGACACCGCCCCATTGGTGCTGGGCCGCTTCTCTGTTTCTTCTATATATATAAAACTCTAGTTTGAGCTAATGACGTAGCTGACAAAAAATGATTAGGCATATTAATTCCCCATGAAAAATTTAAAAAAAACAAAAACCCATACCCAGGGGTTTTTATGTGCTGACCAGTTTGGAAATTGTGTTAATCCTGCGAAGGGTAATAATAGCCTATAAAATAGATAATTAATGTTCCATTTTTAATATTTTTTGTTGCAATCCCACACACACACACACACACATATATATATATATATACAGAAGGAGAGATTAATATTTTTATCTTGGTTGCTAGAGAGCGCCACCATTATTAGATAGGTAAATTATTTTTTATTTTATTAATTGATTATTTAATTATAATATGGAACCAGCGCCAATGTCTGCTGAAATTCACATTTTGCAAATATAACTTTTTAGAAGATTGGATATAAACCTGAGAGAAAAGCATATTTTCTGCAAACCGACAGGAGCCGAACCTGGGACCTTTCGCTGTCATGCCGAATGCTTTTCCAACTGAGTTACGGTCTACGTTATTCCTATCTCTCATTTTCGTTTATATATGCATGTTTTTAGCATAAGAAATAAATACAACTGGTGTAGTAACAAGGCTGTAAATTGATTACGTAACAAGGCTGTAAATTGATTACGTAACTAGGAATATTTTTATTCATGTTTTATATCCTGTTGATATACAATCTTCTAAAAAATATCTTATACATATATATATAGTAGAGCCCGTCTAAAGTGACTACCTTTGGGACAGGACTGCAATAGTCACCATAGAGAGGTGGTCATTATACACGACAGACTTTGGCATAGTCACAATTCCCTACTAGTTCTCTCTTGTAAAAAGAGGTCACTTTATTCAGATGGTCAATTTACGAAGGTGATTACTTTACCAGGTTTCACTGTATATATATATATATATATACACACAGATGTTAATTAATATATGCTAATATAGCAAAAAAAAAAAAAGACGGAAAAACGAACGATAAAATAAAAAATTCATATTGAGACATATCCGCTAATATATAACAGTGGAACATAATCGCTAATAAGGAAGCGTTCAAGTATTACGTAAGCAATATTTTGGCCATTTCAACCCCCCTCCCCAGTAAGCAAAAATTAACATTGGCTAACATAGGAAAATAAGACCAACGGCAACCACCCTCCCCAAGGTGCTCACCTAATACTTAAACGTTCGATAATAGTGGAACATAATCGCTAATAATAGTGGAACATAATCGTTAATGAATAGCATAATATAACTGCTAAGAAATAGTAGAATATACAATGGAACCTGGAAAAATTACCGCCTGAATTAACCACCTGAATTAAGTGATCACTTTCAATAAGAGAGAACTGATTTCAGTCATGCCTATATCAAAATCTGTCGTGTATAGTGTCCACCTGTCTATGGTAACCATTGCAGTCCAATCCTAAAGGTGATCACACTTTAGACAGGTTCTACTGTATTTGCTAATAAGTACTAATATTGATATTAGGTATCTAATAAACATTGTTACCTATTATGATATTGCTTATCATTACAAAGTAAAAGTATAATATGTACTAAAAATTGCGCTTCTGCGTGATTTTAATATTTTTGATTCGATACCAGGTGGTATTGATACGTTTGTTTCGATATTGCCCCAATATCAATGTTTTTCTTTTAATATCAGATACGAGTACAAAAGTATTGATGCTTTTCTTTCAACAGATTAGATGCAAGTATGGATACTTTTCTACCTCGCTTAAAGTCTAACAACTGCGAATAACGGCTACGTTTGCGATAGTATAACGTCAGGCTTTATCAATGTAACAGTGAACAAATTTGGGCAATGCAATTGCAGAGACATGATCGTCGGGACCTTTACGCATTTGCATATGGTTAGATAAGATTTGAGCGGGGCTCGTACGTGAACCGCGCATGCGTGCTATCCATGGGCGCCCATATGAGTACTTCTAGGGGGGTGGCTGAGAAACATTAAGAGTACTTCTAGGGGGGCTGAAAATTGTGCTCCTTCTCAAAGCTGTGTCGAGGATTTTAGTGAATATACAAGATACCAAAAACATACAAAAATAATCAGTACTTCCTGACAATAATTGTATGCAACTGAAAAGTACCTTATTTTAAAATGTGACTGTAAATTTTTTTAAAGTAAATGCACATCAGAATCAGGGAAATCAAATTTTTGAACGGCTAAGGGGGGACCCGAGCCCCTCCCTGCCCCCCATATGGGCGCCCATGGTGCTATGAATGTGAGCATTTGTATCTCCCATAGCAATATACGCATCAAACAACTTTCTGTTCGATCTGAATGATGATTCTTCTGGATTTTGTGGACAGTTGCATAGTTAATGCATTCCCCTGAATAAAATTTGCATTAGTGATCAAAGCTTTTGGAATACTACAAATGATATATTAATAACAATTATATATTAATGTAATTCTTTTCCTCTAAAAGTCCAGCTCTATCGTTCAATGTTTATTTGCGCTACATTAACCACAACTGAGTTTAAAAATACGACGCTTTTCTCCATTATTTAAAAAAGCGAGTTGAGCAAGAACAAGTGAAGTACCAGTGTGAATGTACTTATGCGAATAGTTTTCATCACAAATGCACTATAAGAATACGGTTGCCCATTTAAGGAACACGGATTTCTGATCCCACGAAAAAATATTTTTTTACAAGCAACCGAATTGCCGTGTCACCCAAGCGACAATGCATTTCAGCTGGAAACAATGGAAAAGGCCCATTTGGTCAACCTTCTATTTCTGCAAGGCTAGGAAACTATCAATTGCATAGACGTCCATAAACCCGTTTTATGACGTTGTATTCGTTTACGAAAGGAAAGGGAATATCCGCCGTATTTCGTTGTTCATATGAATTTTGTTGTTCTAAACGCTGCAGACAACAAACACAGTCGCCTGACGCCACTTTTACGACTGGCCGCCATCTTGGAAAATGGAACCGGTGGGGCCAAGATGGCTACCACGCGTTTTTAGGCAAACCCCCATAAAGCCTTCAACCTATAAAGCGGATTCTTCGTCCAAAAAGAGGCGACTATTAAGAGACTGGTTCTTTCCGGTAAAGAGGGCTTTATTGTTTCTGTGTTTTCCTTTTCTTCTTCTTTTTCTTAGAGCGTACATGAATTGGTCTTTTTTCCGCGGAAATTCAGAAGCGCTCGATAAAATTGATTTGTTAAGGTTCCGGATACTGCATTCTAGTACTTTTGTTCCCCTTGTTTCATCCAGGATCCTAGGATCCCTCCTAGTTTCTTTTTTGGATGGTAGAATCTTGTCGTTTTCTCCCCGTTTTTATGCCCCCGTTTAGGATTTTGCCTTTGCCCTGTATTTTCTTCCCCTTTTCACCCCCTGCTCCTTGAAAGCAACAAAAGCGAAACAAAGCTCCAAATTTCTGGTTTACTAGTATTTCTAACATCCAATGACGTATTGGCGAAGGTTGGGGTTGGCTTTACCCCTTTTTTACCCCTTTCGTTAAACCATTTGATATATATATATATATATACAGGGTGTCTCAGCACCAGGGTTGCAAACATCTAGGAGGGGTAGGGTACACCTAGACGAACAATATTTGTCATAGAACCTAGGGTCGCAAACCACTCACTAAACTTCTAAAACCATCCTGCATGCACCTTTATACTGAAAATTGAATTTCCGGATTATCCGAAATAAGGTTCTCACCTTTATTTCGATTAATGGAGGTTTTGCTATATAATAGAACCCCTCATGTCCGTCACTTACAGGACTAGGCTTTGGTCGGAACCATAGGCATTATAACAGAAAGTTCATAAGAGGGGGTTATAGGCTCAATGGGAAGGGTTACAGAGCTACAACTCATATATTCCTATGTTAAATATACAAAATTTCATTGCGATGGGGGTTACAACCCCATCAACATTCCCCTGCGTTCTCCAATTGGCGGAACACTGAAAAGGTAGGATAAGCCGAGGGCAAAAAAAAAAAAAAAAGAAAGAATCTACTACAATGTTGAAATTTTTTTATTGTATATACATATACATAACACACATTGAAAAAACCTTTCATTGGGCAACAACATATGTACATACATATATGTATAAACACAGTGTGGCGTAGTCACTGATGTTCTTTTACGTCACTATTCCCACTGCGGAATTGCTGTCTATCAAGTATTTAGGCAACTCAAGGAAATGCTTACACCACTTCACCTTGCCTTTACTACGTAGCGTACTCGCAATTCTAGCTAGATCTCAACGACCGTCGAGCGAGTTGCTGGAGGTCGTGTATTATTACTTTTAATTACCTTGTTTTTTGTTAGTATGCAATAAATTTAAGTTTATTTAAAGCTTCTTGAATTCTTCCCAATAGTAACTATATTTTAACGTAACCAGCAAAATACAATCTTCGATATATTAGAGTTAACGTCTCAACACCCCATAATGGACACGATTACAATAATAGTATGTATATATATTTATCTCCAAATTGCTTAAAGAACAGTTGTTTGTTTAAATGTCGTCATTCTCAATTTAGATGCTGCATTGCGCCACTTCTTTGCCCATAATATGTCCATGGGTATTGCAGTTGTTTGCTGTTCGATGTGTTTGAGTGCCATTTCAAATGCGTCCTTTGTTGCAGAGTGGCTAATATTTTGATCTCCTTCGGCCATCTTCTTTAGTATCATCAGATTGTTCATCCAAAACAATGGGGATGATCTGGTGATCAGTGAGCTTTCCATTTGTGACCAGAAATGCCACTTTCTGCTAGCCATTCGTCTACATCTGCTGGCTGGATATCGCACTGCAAGGTTTGTAAACCTTGGACTAAATCTACTGCATCCGACTCGGAATTTTCAGAGGGGTTTCCTACTTGCTTAAGAATCGGCCAAACTTTCATTCATGATTTTTGAAGAGTGGATCGCTCGATTTCGTCCCATGCTTGAGCTACTGTGTAAATTGCGTCTTTTATGTTTAAAATCTTCATAGCCTGGAAGAGACCACATCCCTCTTCTGTTTTTTCTAAAGCATCAACATATTTTCGCCTGTATCTTCTTTTCAAGCACTTAATGTCGCCCTGGTCCATTGGTTGGATCAGGGGAGTTACATGGGCGGGCGAAAACACAGCTTTAATGTTTGCATGTCGAAGTTTAGTCTAAAATGTAAGAAGGGTGACTTGGAGCGTTGTCAAAAAGTAGAATAGCACGGACTGGTAGATGTTTTGATTTTAAATATTTTCTACCTCTGGTACGAACTCGGGGCTTATATTAGGCGGGAGCCCATCGGAGCCCGGCTCCGGTACTTTTTCATTTTTGGCGATTATTTAAATATTAGCAGGAGCCCCTCCAGGGTCATGAATTGCCAAAAAAGGTCATGAATGTCTTGAAAAAGTAATGAATTTGAGATTAAGGTCATGAATTTTGTTGTCCAGAAAAATGGACATAAACAATTGATATGATTTATCGATTCTTTTGCAGCCATTCAATTTTTTAATCGATGTATCATAATATTAGGGCTCCTTCACTTTTTTTTTGTTAGAAATTAAGCCCTGTACGAACTCATTGAAAAACCAAGTCTTAAACAAATTACATTCCATCCAAGCGAACTTTTGGTTTTGATAGTAAACAGGAAGTGATGACATGTTAAAGTTTTTGAAGGCCTTGGCTTCTTTATTTTACCTATAACAAACAGGGGCATTTTATGGCCACCGCTGCATTTCTGTATGTTTCGATTGCCAGTCTTTCTTTGGATAATTTTGTGCCTGACACGGTTTCATTTCTGACGGTAAGGGTTTTTTGGGGAGCATTTTATAGTTAAGCCCTTAGCTTGTTTTATAATTTTATAGCCCAACCAGGCCAGTTCATGACAGCAGAGGAGGGCTCCAATTTCAGAACTTGTTTTTGGCGAATATTTGTCAGCTCCAAAATCGAGTTATGAAATTGAAGACCTCCTCTACTGTAATGAACTAGCCTGTTTGTGACGTCACCTCCCGTTATTTCTAACTGTTCCATCGGACTTCTTTTCGTGAATGAACAGTAGTTCTTCATTCAAGTAATCCGAAACCGCACCGCTGAACTAACTTTTGAAGGGGAAAAAAAAATCAATATTTTAAAAAAGCGATTCTTCAGAGATTATTTTCTTTACGGAACAATGAAGGGTTATAGGAACAACGTTTTATTTCATCCTTAACCATAGATTATGGAAATAATCGTACAACAACTCACAGAAAAGGAGAATTTTCGGAAACCTGGTGGGGTACGATCGTCTCTTCTTTCCCGGAGCAGTGTCTAACCACTAAGCTACAGGTACCCTGTGTCATTCCTCTTACTGTGGGAATATATAAGGTTTCTTCACTATGAACAGGTTGTTCTTGGAAAATGGGAAGTACATTGATTGCAATTCATGAGTGCTTATTCAAGAACCTCGTTTCGGCTGATATTTAAATCGCAGTCAGTACACTGCCCATTTTCTTAGAATAACCAGTTCATGGTGAAGAAGCCTTATATATGCTCGCAGGAAGAGGAATGACAGGTCACCTGTAGCTTAGCGGTTAGAGCATTTCTCCCGCAAAGAAACGACGTGGGATCGTATGTATCCATATGGTAAACTTGGTCTGCCTTAAGTTCATTGTCAATGATTAATTTATCAAACTTTTGAAAGGAGTCCTTAGCATCGTCATCATCATCGGCTGAGAGTTTTTCTCCTGCATTAACAATATGCCTCACGTCATGACGAAGCTTCCATCGGTGAAGCCATCCTTCTTTTGCATTGAATTTATCATCCTCACCTCCCAATTTCTTGTGTAAAATTACTTTCTTCTATTTTACGATAGGACCTGATAGCGGAATTCTTTACGCCTTTTTTGGCAGAACCAAACCCATAGTGCCTCATCTAAGAGTTCTAGTTTTTTTTGGCATTTTTCTCTTTTTTAAGGCATCTTCTCACTCAATCGTTAACGAATACTCTTCAAGATCTTTACGACACCTCTTCCAGTCTTTAATTGTTGTTATGCCAATTCCTATTTCTGAGGCTAATTTAACGAGAGACTTACCATTGCCCAGTCCTTGTAGAACGTTCGGCTTCTGTTTTAATGTACACACAACACATTTTCTTTTTTTATTAGTAGCCATTATCACTTTAAACTATAACCTGCACTTTTAGAAAGAAAGATCGTAGAGTAGCGAACAGTACGGGAGTAAGCTTTCAATTAAGGCCGCAAGTTTTAGTTTGGAAAAGCCGTTAGTTTTGGTTTGAAAGGTCGGTTGTTCCGAGGTGGTCGGATATGAGTGGTTCTACTGCATATATTTTTCTTATAGCACAGTTTGGAAATTCAAAAGTTAGTGGAAAGTGGCCCCGAAAAATGACCGAGTCTATGGCCCCGAAAAATGACCGAGTCTATGGCCCCGAATGCTTTAAGATACTCCTGCATGTTATAATCAAGTAGATATTGGATTAAATCTTTTCGCCTAACACAAAAAAAAAATAACGCCTGTGCTGCAGAAAGCATTTAGAACTATGAGAATAAACTCACGAACTAATCCTTCATCATGGTACAACAACTCGCAGAAAAAGAGAATTTTCGGAAAACTGGTGGGGTACGATCCCACGTTTTTTCTTTGCCGTAGCACTGCTCTAACCACTAAACTACAGGTAACCTGACATCCCTCTTCCCGCGAGCATATAATAAGGCTTCTTCACTATGAACTGGTTATTCTCGGAAAATGGGCAGTGCACTGACTGCGATTTAAGTATCAGCTGAAATGAGGTTTTTGAATAAGCACTCATGAATTTCAGTCAATGTACTTCCCATTTTCCGAGAATAACCCGTTCATAGTGAGGAAGCCTTATAAATTCCCGCAGTAAGAGGAATGACAGGTTACCTGTAGCTTAGTGGTTAGACACTGCTCCGGGAAAGAAGAGACGATAGAACCCCACCAGGTTTCCAAAAATTCTCCTTTTCTGTGAGTTGTACCATTATTTCCATAATCTATGGTTAAAAATGAAATAAAACATTGTTCCTATAATCCTTCATTGTTCCGTAAAGAAAATAATCTCTGCAGAGAATCGCTTTTTTAAAATATTGACTTTTTCCCCCTTCAAGTGTTAGTTCAGCGGTGCGGTTGCGGATTACTTGAATGAAGAACTACTGTTCGTTCACGAAAAGAAGTCCGATCGAACAATTGGAAATAACGGGAGGTGACGTCACAAACGGGCTACTTCATTACAGTAGAGGAGGTCTTCAATTTCATAACTCGATTTTGGAGCTGACAAATATTCACCAAAAACATGTTCTGAAATTGGAGCCCTCATCTGTAATGAACTAGCCTGTTTGTGACGCCACCTCCCGTTATTTCTAACTGTTCCATCGGCACTTTTTTTTTTAGTGAACGAATAGTAGGTACTAACCTAAAGCTACTACGTAAAGTTAACGGATTAGTTAAAAGAAGTTCCACTATATTAGTATATAATCTTATAGCAGCTTTCTTTTATTGCATTTCCACTTCGTGCTATGGTGCACTAAAAAGCAGTTGCAACAGCAAGCAAGATAGCAGTTAACATCTAATAGTTATAATTTTTTAACATAGCGATGATATAGTTAACTTTAGTGTGGTAATTATAATGGAAATAAAATATTAAATTTAAGTTTGAGGCTGTTGTGAACAAACTGATACGAGTAATTAACTGGAAAATTTGTTTTATGCATCGATCAAGATGAAAATTCAGACTTCAATTAAATTGTTTATCATTTATATATATATTATATATAACTTATCCTTTTTTATAGTTTTTATAATTTTATTCCATAGACTTCATATTAGGTCCAGAATTCGTTAATTTCAAAATATGTGAAACTACTACTACTACTCTTTTTCGGCTTCCTAGTGTCATTCGATTCTAATTTAAGTGTTTTCGATTCAAATTTAACCTGGAAAGAACACATTAACGATCTCACCAATTCTCTTAGCAGTCTCCTGGGAATATTTTCGAAACTCAGACATGTCGTTTCGCACTATGTCCTAATGATTCTTTACTATTCTTTATTTTATTCAAAACTTACCTACTGTCTTGAGGTCTGGGGAATCACATATTTTACTTCCCTTAGGCAATTGATAGGAACGCAAAAAAAAAAGCTTATGCGAATAGTTAACTTTGCAGGCTTCCATGAACACGCTGGCCAATTTTTTAAATTATGGCGCATTCTTCCTTTCACTCTCTTAGTAAAATATAAACTTGCACTCCTTATGTACAAAGTCACAAAAGGTGACCTAGTTTTACCTTTCTCCATCTCACAGACGACACATGATTACAATACACGTCACCAGGACGATATCAGGCTACCGCGGACTCGCACAAACTATAAAACACACAGTGTCTCCGTTACGGGTTCTAAAATCTGGAATTCGGTTCCCCAAGAATTTAAAGCCCTGTCTTTTCTCACCCTTAAAGCCAAAATCTTTGATTAGTACTTAAATCAAGTATGCTCTGCCTGCTACTTCTGCCTTCCCACTCTTTCCTTTTAGTTTTCAGTTCTTCCCCCTCCTCTGCTCTCCCTGCTCTTCCTTTTCCATTTTTCTTTTGTCTGCCTTTCCTTATAAATGTCCTTTAAAACTGCACCCGCAACGGTCAACTCAAAATTCATTTACATTTTTCTACTATTTTTGTTTCTCCTACTTCTTCTCTCGGCCTTGGCTACAAGGAAAAACATTCTTACTCTGCAGCCCACAAAGATTCCACCTTTGGACTTCAACCTTCACTTGTAACATCTTCGAGTCAAGACTCTGCTCATAAACTCTGTAAATGTGATACACCTGCAAATGTAAATCTCTTAATAACAATGCGGATTTGTACGCGCGAATCAATATCTTTGTTGTTTCTTGCAGAATACGAGAAATCCCTTGCTTTTTCTACCGGAAAGAGAGCCCCGTTACTAGCATCGCTACTGCTCTCTTTCCATTTCCCAAGCAAATCGTTTGTATGGTCTCCTGCGGTATAAAATAATAAGGAATAAAGTATTACTATTTCTATTTCTACTATTTCTACCAACAGAAACGGCCTCAGGTAATGGACACCAAGTAATCATTTGCGTTCAAATTTAATTTATTGTTTTTCATTAAATCAGTTTCAGCTTTTGAATTTTATATCAATCGTCAATTTTGCAACTCACATTTATGATTTAGTACAAACTGTTTAAATTTGATTAAATATCAACTATTTTAACTCAATCGCTGGAAATGACAAGACAGGGGAAAGTAAGAGAGCAGAAATTATCAGTGCGGGTAAACTGATGACATTGATTGACAAGAGACATGGTAATTAAAGAACTCCGTCTTTACACGTTATGAATGAAACTGATTAAATGGGAGTAAAACGGAAGAAAGTTAATGTTTACAGTACGAGACACTGCTGCATAGGCATAGAGTTATCTGGGCCTTGGGGAAGGGGGTCGAACCCCCGACAATAATTTAAAATAAATCGCAATTTAACATATAAATATATGTATGTGTTTTGGCCCCCCCTCCTCAATAAGTTTAAAAATTCTACCTTGCTGCCCTCCTCTAATTTTTTTGAAAAGATCACAGTGTCTAATTATTAAGCATTTATCTTTAAGAATGTCTCTAATTCATGTAATTTATATTCATAAATAACGCATGAAAATGAAATAACGGTTTCCTAAGTTTGCATGTTTTTTTGGTTGGATTTTCGTCTCTGAAAAATAGCTTGAAAACTGATCGAAACGTAAATGATCTAAATTTCGAAATCAGGACCAATATCATAACTATGCCAATGTAGCCAATGAGGCGCACTGGGGTACAAGGCAAGAGAAAGGAGCCATTGTCTTCCTATAAGAAAAAGGAAAATTCACAATTGAGCAAATGTCAGCTTTTCAGGTGTTTATGACGATATTTACGGTCAAAGAATGATAATTTATCGCACAAAGCATGGTGTAAGATATTATTACCCTTCACAGGGATAACACAATTGCCAAATAATGGTCAACACAGAAAAGCCTCCGGGGCGAGATTTTTGTGAGTTTTTCGTGGGGGAATTTATTATACAATAATTTTTGCCACCCACGTATATGTAGCTCAAACTAGAGCTTTTTTTATATTTGGAGAAAAACGCGGGGACCCTGGTTCGAATCCAGAATGAGGACGGCGCCTCTTTTTCTCCAAATATAAAAAAAGCTCTAGTGTGAGTGAGCTACTTAAACCTGGGTGGCAAAAAATGATTGTATAACAAAGCATGGTAATACTCAACCAGCTAGACATCACATAAAAGTGGCACTGAATGAGGGTGAAATAGTATTAGCGTAACTTTATCTTATGGAGTAATATAGATGATGAGTTTTGACATTTATAGCCGTATACTGAAGTGACAAAGTGAATGGCAAGCAGGTGCGCCGTTCCGGTATTTTGTGGCTCACCCTATTTTCAGGGGTACTCATACTGTGCACTGGAGCCCGCATTTTCTAGGAACGCCACTGATTAGAACAATAGAGGGTGAGCAATGTAAGAAACGACACATAGAAACACACCTATTTATCGTTGAAATACCACGTCGTAGCTATCTTACGATTATCGAAATATTTTACTGATTAAAATTCTGACCAGACTACAACATTTAAAAACAAAATGGATACCAAAAGGATTTAAATGCAGATTAATTAGATAAATAACTATAAAAGTTAGCACTGAAGAAGATATTTTTTATAAAAAATAAACGAAATTTTTAATTTTTTTTAACCCATTCGTATTTTATTGTTTATGTAAAAAATCTGTGGATGTTCAATTAAGTTAAAAATAAATTAATGTTGACAACTTTATCAGTAGGTGAAATTCGAAAAAGAAATTGGCATCGAATTTATTTTTAATCAACAAATTTTGCTATTTGGGAAAAATGTTAAACAATTTTGTGACGAAAGAAAAACCATAACATTTTTTTGCGTATGCAAACGTATGCAACGCTATTTTCGAGTTAACTGAGCTCAGTAGAAACATTTGGAACGTTAATATGCAAAACATTTAAAATGACGATAATCTTTATATGAAATAGTAGGTTGGTTTGATCTGCATTGCGCCGTTTTCCTGCTTTCGAATGTCAAAGGTAGAACCACTGGCGTACGCAGGGGGGTGTTGACGGGGGTTGTAACACTCCATTGCAATGAAATTTTGTATATTTAACATAGGAATCCATGAGTTGTAGCTCTGTAACCGCCCATTGAGCCTATAACGCCCCATTATGAACTTTTTATGTACGCCTATGGGTAGAACTGAGCATTTGTCTACCATTTTTTTAAAGATTATGACTTTGCCTAATAATTATTTCAACAAATATAATAATTTGTTGTTCACAAAACGAAATCGAAGGCTGTATTATATTCCACGAGAGTGTTTTAATTTCTTTTGTACAATTGAAAATTTTAATAATTATGTGCCATTTGTTCGATTTGACGTAAATTTTCTTCATTTTTTATCGTTAATTTTCGTTAATTAATTTTAAATTTTAATTATGCCATTCTCATTAGGGATAATGAAATCTGTTTCAATAATGAAATGATTGTCATTTTCTAGCTTTTGTTGATTGATCATTATCAATGAATATGAAATTGGCGCCACTGTTATTGAGCCCCAGAAAAAAATGCGAAGGAAAAAAAAAAGATGAAAGTAAGAAATATGAGAAAGAGAGGAATGCGCCAGTTTTAATTCAAAATCAAAGTAACCTTTCTTAAGTAATTGAACTGTTTATTTTTGCAGAGCGTTTTCAATGTTTCCGTTTTCAAAAACTTCGAATAACTTGACAGCTTTCAATGCTTGTTACTTAATAACTTCATAAAATGAAACAAATTTAAAATGCTGCTCGTCAGAATGCTTATAGATGAATTTGGGAGATAGGCAGAAAAAATATTTAACAGCTTTCTAATTTCGTGTCAAAAATCTCAACTAGAGGTTATTTTCTTGGATTAAATAACAAGGAAGATTTCTGATGAACTCTTTTAAGATTTCTATTAAAAAATTCACGATATTTTATTTCACGAATTTTGAAAACATAAAAAAATATCCGAGTTTTTATATTCTGTTTAATAAGTTTTGAAATTTTATAAAAAACACCTTTGTATAAATATATTAAACGCAAAAAGGTAGCTGGTTTGAGCTTATATAAAATCGGGCCAGAGATTTCAAAACGTGATTCATATTTATTATATAAAATCATACGTTTTTATTTATACAAAGATTAATTCTTCCTATACTAATAAATGTTTTTCTCTTCTTTCTCTTTGTCTAATTTATATACAGTAAAGTTCTTCCCCGTCTCCTTGTCTTGTTTCAATTTTTTTTCAATTTTCGTCATAGTTTTTAAACCAGTGCTGAAACATTTTACTGTTGTGCGTTTTTTTTCTTGTTTAAATAATAACTACATCATTTTAAAAGCAACCAGTTAAATTTTTTCATTATAGCATCTCAGTTTTACCAGTTTTTTTCCTATAAACAAGCTAATTTTCGGATAAACTGGCCATTGTTCCGGTCTCGTAATGACCAGTTTTGAGGAAGTCTAGTTTTATATGTTATTTTTTCATCAGGTTTGTAAAATATTAAGAAACAGAAAAACACATTTTTAAAAATAATTCATCTATATACTTTTTATTGTTAGTAGAGAAAAGAAGAGCTTGGGTTTTGCTTGTTATAGTATTCCCTTTTTATTGTTTTGAAGCTACAATACAAACGCAATATTATTTTTAGTGTGTTCACTAACTAAAATTATTCCACATAAGTTATGCTCTCACAAAATACTCTTAGTATAAATTGCAGTCACAGCAAGAACTAAATATCACAAGTGTGTGTGCGTCATAAGTCGTAAACCTAGTTACAAAGCACAAAACACTAAAAAAAAGAGAGATAATTTAAAAGTTAAATGCCCACAAGCACGGAAAAAGTTAAACATGGCATATAATGAAATTAAACAAACCCGTAGAGTTAAATCCTTCTCTATCAGGGATCAAGTCCAACTTAACCTGCATCATCCTATATAAAAGTCTATTGCAATATGTGTGTTGTCATCTAATATTACTGATAATGGTTTATACCAGTGATACCCAATAGGTTGATCGCGGGACAGATCCAGTCATCGAACAGTAAAAACTGGCCAAAACTGTAAAAGATAAAAACTGAAAAATTTTTCCTAGGGGGGGGAGGCTATTTTTTTTCTAGAGGGGCTAAAGCTCTTACCTCAATGCTATTTCATTGAATCAGAAAATTTCTAGGTGGGATGAGGCCCTCTAGTTATACCAATGTCTATATCAGGGGTGGGCAAATGCGGCTCTTCGTTGAGTTAAGTGCGGTTTCCGTCGAAAATTTAAATCCTTTTTTTTTCCAGAAGTTTTTTTATGAATCTTGTTAAATTGACTAACTAGGGAAGTCAATCGGTTAATGAAGAGTAAAAGCCATACGTAATCGCTTCAAAAGTAGACCTTCGGTTGCATCGATAGGTCCATCTAGGAGTTATTATAAAAATTTTAAATAATTATTTTGTATTTTCTTTCTCTTAATTATATTTTATTTTATGTATACTTTACATAGTGTACAATATGTAATCATATTAAATTTGTATATTTAATACTATGTGAGCGTGGTGTGGCTCTTCATAATACATTATCAATTGGAATGCGGCTCTCATTGGCCTCATGCGTGCCCATCCCTGGTCTATATAATGTGTAAGGTAATTTCATTTTCATACCGACCGAACCGGCCCGCCGACCGTAAAAAAAGATTCAAAGTGGCCTGCGATGAAAACTAATTGAGAACCACAGGTTTATACAAAACTGACGTATACAGCATGTTACATTCGGCAAAGTTTGATTTTATATAATATGGTAGAGAAATACTTACCAACTATGAAGTCATGTATGAGGATGATTGAATGTCAAATTATTTGTAATGTTGTTGGCAGGTTTGAAAGGAAGACAACTAGAAAGCTGAAGCTAGTTACGAGAGAGAATTTTCTTTTCCACTTGTATTTAAGAAATGCGTTAAATGATAGTGATTGCAAGCATTTTGTGTTCACATTCCGAGGAGAAAATTTTTAGTATGAGATAAATTTTAAAAATACAAGGTATATATATTTAACGATAAGCATTTTTATTTTCAGATGAACGGAAATGGCAGCACAATTTCAAGGTCTAAGCAATAGGACCACGGCCCCTCAAACGTAATTGCACTTAAAAGCTGAATCTAAGAAATCGATTCTAATAGAACCGCGGGCAAAGTTTTGGTTGTTTCAATCAAGCGAGGAATTGTTCAATAACACTTTTAAATACTTTTAAGATTACATGTATTCAAACGCTTATCACTGATAATTTTTAAATGTTTTAATGTTAATATTAGAAAATTTTAAATCTTTCTCTGCCAGTTATGCTGGTATGGTGTTTCTGCATTGCGTTCGATGCCTTTGATAGAAAAAATGTTGCTAGTGTAAAAATGTTTTATTGTGCCAAACAGTTGAAGAATGCAAATTTTCGGAATATTTAAGCAAGCAATTTTTATAATGTTTGAACTAAGATAATTGGAAAATATTAATCAATAATTTTCACAATTTTAGAAATCCCAAACTGCGGTTGAAAAGATTACTCTTATATTCTTATTAGAATATTTATCGTTCCATATTTTTAGGGTAAAACAAAGCAGAATTTGTTTAATTTTCCTTAGCTATTTTAGTTAGCATCTTGGCTTTACTTGGAGACTTTTACGTGGCTTCCTTTTCCAATTACTTTGATTCTATTAAATGATTAGCTTGTAGACAGTGATATGGTTAGGATTAATCAATTACATAAGTATGCGTCTTAAAGGTAGAGTTAAGTAAACATTGAACCTTGAGGCAAGACGGCTATAAGAGTTCACTTTCGTAATCAGTTTCACCGATTTCGATGATTGCTGTTGATGTCACCGTGTTCAATTTCTTATATAGATTTCCACCGGTTTAGCGCTCCAGCACAAATTAAAAACAAATATAAATATAGTGATATTCTAGAGTTATAACTGACGTTAAAAGCTAAACTAATTTTATTCCTTTGCTTTGCAACGTACAGGAAAATATTATAGTAAAGGAATAAACCAATTCAAATGTTCCATTTTTAGACCCCAGAAAAAGAGCGATTTATAAGTAAAATATATTTCCTTTGGATTGAAAATACATTGCATATAACAAGATATAAACGGACACATTAAATGAATGTCGAAAACGTAAACACACTTCGAATATACTGCATATCACATACATGGGCGCCCCGAGGGGGTGCAAGGGGTGCGCTTGCACCCCCTTGGCTTATCGAAAAGGGTAAAAGACTGAATCTACAAGAAACTGATAACATTATTCAATAGGAATTTTTCCTGGATGCGCCCCCTTGCATATAATTTCGGGGGCGCGCATGATCACGTACGTTCAAAAGAAGCAACACAACTCGAAGAGAAGAAGTGAAATAAAGAATGTTTCGACACACAAAATCCCATAGCACAACCTATAGTAAATATAGTCACACTTTCGGTGATGGGAACCCCTTGTCTGGCTCCTTTCGAATCCATATTCCCCATTACCATCTTAGTGTCGCCGTACTGGTGTTTTGTATTATTTTTGTATAATGCCTGGAAATGAATTTGTCACTATCTAGCCCAGGGGTCGCCAACTTCTTTGACCGTCGACCACTTCAAGAGTTTCTTAACATTTTATCAACCCCCCATCTTATTATCGCGTAATAATAGGGACCCCCTCCCCCTTATGTGAGTTTTTAGACGTTTTTATAAATAGGGGTAGGTTTTTGTTTTTGACGTCATTCTTAACACTGCATATTTATCAGGAAGGATAAATAATATTATTGCTTTCCAACGAAGAGCATTACAAGTACTTGGGCATGTTAGAACTCGATGAAATCCTTCACAGTAATATGAAATCCATCACATGCTCAGAGTACATGAAATGCATGCGAAAAATTTTAAATCAAAATTGAATGGTGGAAACACCATTAGAGCCATAAACAGCTCGGCCATACCAATAATAAGATACACGGCAGGGATTATTGATTGGACATCAATCGACTTGGATAACTTAGACCGAAAAACACACAAACAAATGACCATAAACCATGATCTTCGTCCACGGAGTGACATAGATAGACTGTACTTACCGAGGAGAGAAGGAAGAAGAAGCCTCTTACAAATTAAACAAACTGTTGAAGAGGAAAAAAAAGAGACCTCAGTGAATATTTAAATAAAAGTAAGGAGAATCTCTTAATGGAAGTGGCTTCAAGAAAGCTAATAAAGGTTTCAGACTCAAAGAAGTCCTTCAAACTAAATGAACTTCAAAAACGTCGCACAAATTGACAAAACAAACCCCCCTCCATGGGCAATGTTTGAAAGAAATTGAGGAAAAAAGTCGATCGTCAGCATAACTGGAGATAGTTGCAATTGTGAACTTTAAAAAAAGAAACCGAAGTCATGATCTTTACTGCACAAGAGCAAGCACTGCAAACAAACGTGATGACATCAAAAATCCAAAGGCAAAACGAGCAGTAAATGCAGGCTGTGTAAAGTAAAAG
>QLNU02015360.1:302196538-302218114 GCA_006491805.2 Dysdera silvatica | reverse complement strand
CACCGGAATACACATACTCAGGATACACATTTAACATAGTGGTTTATGAAAATCCTAATGCCTGAATGACATCCAAGATAGAATGACATATTCGTTGGGGGTCCAGACAATTTGCCAATGATCAAATGCACTTAGATCATTTGTCTTACCCATACTGCATTCGACTACTACTGACACCGTGAGCCTCATTCTTTATATTATCGGATCGCTTCTTACGTCATTTCCTTTGCAGATCCTGATTACAGATCCACCAATTGTGCCAAATCTGTGTAACACCAGCTCTCTCCCTAATTCAATTACTCTTCAGTGTATGTATATGTAGGCAACAATAAGAAGATATTAAGTCAGTATAAGAAATTAAACTACAGACAACACGCTTTCTGGAACTTGTTGTAACATTAACTATGTGTAAATTAGGAGAGATGGATTTTTTTACTGTGCCAAAGCCAATAATTTTACAAGGAATCCAAAATTATTTTGTTTAGTTAATGAAAACTTAGAATATATATTTGTATACTGGATGGGAGAGGGGATGGCAAGCACTAGGTATCCAATAGAACTGATTACACTATGATAATTTTTTTACTTTTTGGTTATCAGCTTCCACTAGTACTGTCGTATCTCCTGTAGATGGCTTAAATTCTTCAAACCTGCAGTAGAAAATGGACGTAAATGAAATATTAATATATATATATATATAATAAGAACATACTAAAATAAACATATAAAATATTAAATTACAAATAACAGTTTGGGTAAAAAGCCCCATTACATAAAATTTGCTTTATATACAGTGCCTGAATAAGGTTTTTATGGGCCCTAGGCTAAATGGGTAGAATGCCCCCACCCCCCCACATATTCAGTCAGTAAATCATATTTTTCTGTACAGTTTATTGTTTTCAGTATTCATGTTTATGAATAATGAAAACTTCTCAGATATTTATATATAAGATTAAAATTATGCTTAAACACTATGATAATACCAGGCCCTCACTGAGGCCCCAAAATTATTTATCTGAAGCTAAATTATTAAACAAATAAAAAGGAGAGACTTAAAATTTTATCACTTACATGTCAGAAGGAGCAGCAGCTTGTGAATCTGAAGGAAAAAAGGAGAAATAATCAATGGTATAAACATTTAAGACATTGGGATCTACCAAATTTATCCAGGGAGTGGCTAGAAAGAGGTCTCTCAAGGAGTTAAACTTACATTATCTTTTGGTGCACCTGTTAAATAAATAAAATTAAAATAAGGGATATCCTATAAACAGAATCATGCTTAGGGCCATTTTATATCACAAAAAAGGGAAATATCGGGGCACTGCCCCAGATGGAATATGATTTCGATGGTGTGGCTGAAATAGTCCCAGCCTCGCCTACTTTAGCAGATGGATTTTCGATAATGGGTATCGAATATAAATAGGGTACTTATCGTGAGTACATCGTCCACGCAGATCAGATTCGCACGCCTCGGTAGATCATTTCTTTCAGGTCACAGTCACTTACGTCTCTATAGCTTGCATTAAGCACACATTGCCTTTTCAAGGACAACCCAATCTGCACGTCTGTTCACTCCAGTGTTTACTTTTCAAGAGAGCAGCATACTATCGTCTTTTTCGCGGCATCCCTGCCACTCGGGTGGAAGCTGGCTACATGAAACATCGAACGTCTGTTTGTGGGACTTCTCTCCGACCTAATGAACTTTACCCACATTGTCTTTTGGCAGATGCAGGATGGTTCTCATGACGGATATCTCATAGAACCAACGTTATTATGAAAGAGATGTCCTTTGGAAGTATTTAATCTTGTTGACACACCTTTTCAAGGCGGGGATCAATGCACATGAACACATCATCTCGCGGCTAAGACAGACCTTAGGTACAGTGGATCACATCTCGTTTCTTCATCTTTGCCTCATGATTGTAAACAACATCGATGAAGGTAGACAAGAAAGGATTAATTAAGCTTATAATTAACCTCCATATTGTAACATTAGTCTTTTAATATAAAGCAATTATATATGAAAAACTTTATACTGCAATAAACAAAATGTACTCAAAAATAAAGTATTAATTTTACTCTAAATATTTATAATGTAACATCAATAACTGCATAAATTCAAACTAAAGAAATAAAATTCAAGTCATTAAATTACAATATATATTAAAAGTAGCTTTTGTTCAGTGGTAAAATAGTGTTGTTATTAAAGGACATGTATGGAAGTATTATTCATTTTGAGGTTACAGAAATGTTGATGGCGGTGCAATAATCTAATCAGAGTGAAAATCAACCTTGATATTCTAACTTAAAAAAGATATACATATATATAACAAATTATGTATATTCAATAATTTACAAATTAAATGAAATGTTTAATAATAAATATTTGAAAGAATTTGCATAAAAAATTCACTACAAAAAACATTTGCAGTTTCTATTAAATTTATAATTAACAAACCAACCAAGTCTCTTGATAAATAAGTAGATAATTTAGAAATATAATCAGCATAATTAATTGTATTGTTTCACCAATTACTATTTTACCATGTGAATTCCATTTTATCATAGAGTGTGAAGTAACAAATAAGAACTATAATAAGGAAAAGAAAGGTCCAACAACTCAATGCATTTTTTCCTCTATTTTAAATCATTAAATACATCTAAAAAACAAAGAAATAACATTGAAGTTTTTTCTATTTACCACCACAATTGATTGCTTCCGTAAATGCTTTTGTAAACATGTGAATATTACCATATTAATGTTTAACCACCCAATTTCCAATTAAGCATCAGTTAAACATGAAAAAAAAAGAGAATAAGGACTAAACCGTACAAAAACCGGACTAATATGGACTTGAGACAAAATAAAGACTTTTACGTGAAAGACGCACCAGCTGGAAGCTCTGCAATAATGATGACGATTTTTTTGACACAAGTTTAGAATGTTGTCATTAGGAAACCAGTTCCTTTGCATAATTTCACTGCTTTCATAATACAGCTGAACCTGGCTAATACGAACATGCTTAACACGAACTGCTTCCTGAATACCCATTAAATTGCATAGGAGAATTCCTGTACTTTCAATTCTATTAACGCAAACATGGTAATGAATATAGGCGTAGAGTTATATGGGCCCGTGAGGGCCGGGTGTCCCGAATAATCTGAAATAAATTGAAAATTTACATATACCCTAATATATAAACGTACATAAAATATGCCCCTAATAATCTTGAGAACTCTATAGTGATGATAATCAATGGCCTTAAGAAAATTTCCTCCAATGACCGTGGGACAAAACATGCCTTTCAAACATTCTTCTTGCAATTTTTTCTGAGTTCTATTCTTTCTTTTAAATAAAAAGTCCCAAAGAAGGTCTAAATAATGTTACCTTTTAAAGAAGGATGTTTCTTGTTCTGATAATTCCTGGAGGATTGGGATTATAAGCTTATTTTGACTAGAGTAGAATAATTTTACTCCGATGGTTTCATTTCCATCACCTCTAAATTCACTTAATGAGACAATTGAAGCCTTTTTTTTTCTTTCGTGTTACATATTGTATGCAGAATGGAGTTTTTTGCTTTTGATACAAAGCACAGAAATCATTGAATTTAGGGGAAACGAGTAAGAAATTCTAAATGATATGGATTATGCAAAGGTGTATAACACAAATTGCCATAAAATTTGTGATTGCAAAGAGTACTTTATCAAAGATTTTAAAAAAATTAAACCTACTTACGTATTTAAGCAGGTTGAACCTGCTCGAAAAAGAATGAGAACTGCCAAAAATGAAAAAGTTGAAATAACGCTAATGAGCAGTATCAGAAAGAAATTTGAGCACAAAATCTTAGAGAGCAATATTTTTCAAACATCCATGTTTTGCTATCAATGTTTGTCCCTACTCACGAATACATAGTTGTTTGCATGAGATGCTTATTTGGATTTCATAGTGCAAGGACAGCTAAGGCCATGCTGTACTAGAACCTACAGTTTTCTAAGGAATTATAAACTCACTTGCCAAGGTAATTAACCCTCAGACTACTTGTGTAAGATTGGACTGCTGACTTAATATGACCACCAAACTACACGTTTAAATATCCAAGCTTGCTGGGAATCGAACCCAGACCTATGAGTTCAAAGAAGACAACCATATAAATAGTAGATGATAAATTACTCACAAAGGAAAGAATGATTTTTTGGCACCTGGTGTGAACCGAAACCACAACCTTCAGTTCTCAAGAGGCACCAAGAAATCATTCTTTCCTTTATGAGTAATTTATCATCTAATATTATCACATCATCGGCTATGATGAGAATAGAATTGTTTGACTTTAATAAACATATAAATAATGACAATGGAGTAAATAATTGTGTTTATATTATTACATAAAAAGATTTAGCGACAATTTCTAACAGGTCCGAAACCATGAAAATAAACATACCTTTTGGCTCTTTCTGCGTTTTCTTGTATAGTATAGTATTAGGATTGCGGTGGCCATATTTTTCTTTGGCGACGGCCGATTTTTTCTTCAGCTCCTTTCTCTATAAACAAAATACACATTAGTTTTACGATTTGTGCGTATATGATGAAAGTAACTCCAATAAAAAACAACATGTAGGTACTTAAAAACAAGTAAATGCAAGTCAATAAAGCAAAAGTGGTGAAACTTAATTTTTCCAAAACTGAATCCTGAAATATAACATCTAGGTAAATAAGCACATCAATTCAAAGCTCATGCAAGTCCTGATGCAACTCATAGCTGCATAGTTGGCAGAACTTCATTTTTACATCAAAATGCATTATAACGTAAATCTATTGAAAGAAACTGACGAGTAACTCTCACTTTAACTCCCTTGAATAACAACAAAGTTAATTAAAACTTTAAATGAAACGGAAATATCAAATCTGAAATTAGTCCAGTAAAACCAAAAGCCCCTTATACAGAAATGATGGATTTATAATCGCTCCACAACTTTCATACGAGAGGCGGAGAAAACTGCAAAAATGTTAATCGTTATGGCATAACCTCGATACTTCCCGATTGCATAAATTGCATTTAGTGTCACTTTTGGGGTTTCCATGGCCTGTAGTTTTCTAACTGGAAAAAACAAAATTGCTTACAGAATACGAAAGTGCAACTCAGTAAATGTTATCATGTACAGAATCAGTACTGCAGAATGATAACATCGACATGTGCATATTTCCTGCTTAGAAATATTTCTGTGTGATAAGTTTCCACCTTCACCCACTCTGTATTCTCCAGCATCTGTGGTAAAATAGTTTCTATGGCAGCAAAGATTCTGATCTTCAGTTGACCAAGGTATGTCACAGGCATCTTGTAAACGAGCTTCCATATACCCCACAGGAAGAAATCAAGTCATAATACTGGGTGTATACAAAAAGCAAGGTATTTACCACACTACATCTAATCCAGTACCCTCAAAAATGCATGTCAGCAAAATGTTGCCAAATAACTTGAGTCACATTTTCACATTCTATAAGCACTTAAAATTTTTTGTTTTGCATTTGAAAAGCACAGGCCCTAGAAACCTGGACAATAATTTAGAATCACAGTTTATAATCCTGCATGTGAGTCTAATGTCAGATCAATAATTAACACACTCATGTTGTATGTGTATGCATAGATGTAGAGTTAAATGGGCCCATGGAGCTTGAGTCCCCCATCCCCAATAATTTGAAATAAATTGAAATTTTACATATATTGTAATGTATAAATGTAATATAATATGTGCTTGAGCCCCCTCCCCACCCCCAATAATTTTGAAAAGTGCAAGGCGGTTTGTGTATGGTTGACAACAATGAGAAAATACTTACTAGACCAATAGGAAAAATTAAACTACAAACTGTTTTCTCAAGCTTGTTGTAACGTTAACTGTAACTTGAAAGGGAAGGGGGATTTAGTAATTGGAAACTCTTTTGCTCAGTTAATGAAAACTCAGAATATATATTTGTGCATGGTGGGGGGAATGGCAAGCACTAGGTGTCCACTAGAATTGATTGCACTACAATCGTTCTATTACCCTTTGCTTCTTTTCATCCAAGACTTCTGAATCCGTAACGTTTTCCGTAGATGCTCGGCTTCGAGATCTGTGGTGGAAAATGAAATATTAATACATACAATAATAAGAATATACTGAAGGAAAATACATAAAGTATTAAATCATAAATATCAGCTCTCGGCAACAAGCTACACTACATATACAATGCCAGAATAAGGTTTTATGGGCCCCCTATATATATATAGAAATATTCAGTCAATAAATCATGTTTTCTTAAAGTTCATTATCTTCAATAATCAGCTTTATCAACAATGAAAACTATTTGAATATTTGTAAACAGGCAAGATTACAATTACGTTTAAACTATGGTTACTCGCATGCGCAGGGGGTGTTGATGGCGGTTTTAACCAGGGTTGGCCAGTTTCTGGCTAGGCGGTTAAAACCGCTGGTTATAACCAGTCAAAACTGGTATGGCAGAAACAAGTTTTTGTCATAAAGGTGGCAAAAACCGGCAGAAACCCAGAAAATAAATATTTCGTTCATTGGAAACTCACCAAAATACCCCAAATGGCAAAAGGGAGTGTATTTTAAAGTAAAATAGGTTTATAACTAGTAAAATTTGACACTGGTCGGAATATACGAAATACAAATGAAGAAGGTAAAAGATATTTACCATCTGCAAAAATATTCGCAACGTTTCGAGAACTACTGTTCCCTTCATCAAGCGAAAGTGTCAAGGAAGTGTAGGTGTTCGGTATTTATACCCCAACTTTGGTTTTCCCCAAAGCTATCCCGCACTCGGGTTTTCCCCTGATCCGGTTGTATTATTTTCGATGTCTTACATCGTAAGACATCGAAAATAATACATAATCTACGAACCTGCACTTAACCAGATTAAATAATCCACTTACCAATAACCGAGGAGTGCACTAAAATGAAGTAAACCCTAAATTATCGATAGCAATAACATCAGGAAGTAAGCAAAATCACTATATATCGCAGAAAGCAAACCGTCAGGCAAAATAGTATAGTTTAACTTTTTAATATAACGCATACAACATACATATCTTCGGAGATTTTTTTTTTTAACTTTCTAATTATATTTTTCGATTTTGGTGCGGGGGTGTTCAAACACCTAGCACCCTCCCCTTGGACACGGCCTTTCTCATGTTTGGCCTATTGGACAAAAAAACATATATATATATATATATACACACACACACGGTGCAATTGGTTATAACGACCTCTAAGGAACCATGCAAATTCCATCGTTATATGCGGTTGATCGTTGTAAACAATTTTCACTATATATATCCATTCGTTGATATATATATATATATATTCTAGTGTTTTCTAGATGGAATCCAGTTCGTCGCAAGTGTAGATTCTATTAATCCAGTAGAGAAAACAAAAACAAAAAACAATTTTCGTTGTTATAAGATAATATACATCGTTAGCAGTTGCCATAATCTTGTATAACGTCACTACAATATCATATGAATTGTTACCAGTTATTATAACGTCATATAACTTTATTGGAAACACTACCTTTTATATATGCCACGTTTATTTTCCTTTTATGTTTGAAGAAATGGGAGGTGGGTGAGGGGGGAATGGCTTATTCAGAAATATTTGCATTATTTTCAGTCAGTACATTTCCGTTTAAAATTAAAACATAAAATCGTTAAGAGGTTAGAGGGAAAAAATTATATATATATACAGTGAAAACTGTCTAAGACGGAAACTTGCTCAACACGGAATTTTTTTGCGGTCCCTTCAAAAGTCAAGGGCAGTTAACATTAGCCAAAACGGACTATTTAGTCCCACAAAAGAAAAACCTGCATACGGCAGAAAAGCTTACCAGGGAAGAAAATTTTAGCGTAGAGTTGTATAATTGTGGCCAAGGCCACTAAAATCTGAAATAAATTGGCACTTTTAAATATACTATAATATATAATGTACATAAAATGCGCTTCCAATAATTTTTGGGAACTCTAATGCTGATTAGGCATACATACTAGAACCCGTCTTAAACTGACCACTTTTAGGACCATAGATCACCATAGACTGTTTTTGCGTAGTGACACCATAGGCGCAGCAGAAAAATTTAAAAAAAAGGAGGTTATAGGTTCAATGAGAGTGGGGGTTACGAAGCTATAGCTCATATATTCCATATGTTGAATATAAAAATTTCATTGCAATTGGGATCACAACCCCCATGAACAACATCTGAGTATGCCAGTGAGTGACACATAGGTACATGTCAAGGCCCTTCCAACTCAGAAGTGGCCATCACCAAACCTTTGTTTACTCTTTATGGTGCAAGAGTATCTGGGCCACTCATAGACTGGGTTGTCACACACATGAGACTATGGTATAGCCCCTACCAGTTCTATCTTATAAAAAGTGGTCACTTTACCAAGATGGTCAATTTTCCAGGCTCCGCTGCATATGAATGTAATGGCTTCAGAACCCCCACACACACACACACACCACCAATCGTATAAACTTTTGTGTTCGCCAATGGTGGAATCAGAGTTATTTAAATCATAAATTTCGTGATCCCACAGAAAAACGATAAAAATGGAATCCAAGGGGCCGTTTCCTGTTTTAATGTAATCAACGAAGCCTCTCCGTCCACATTCTCTGCTTATCTAAATAGTTAAAACTAATCGCTAACGGAGTTGCTAGATTCTTCCCATTAACTTTGAAGGCCAACGGTTCCCTACGTTCGGGACCGTATGCAAAATGAGATGGATTTATATCGAGGGTTGCATCGAGTGATTTGAGAAAAAACGGGGGTCATGTTTCATACTTCGATACACGCAATGGACCATTTCTTTTCTCACCATACGATTTTTCATTAGAAGGCTATATAAAAATTGCAAATTCCCAACACTTACGTCTCAAGTGTTGAAAAGGTGTGTATGCATGTGCATACACATCGCACCCTTGCGACGAAAGTGTTACAACTCAAAATTCGGTGAAAATGACTTAATGTTACAACTAGATGTGCAAAACAGTGCTGCATTCTGCTGTGTAAAACGTTAAGCTAGAAGTTATTCTGAATTCCGTTAATTTGTGTATATAGCGGTATTGATGATTCATCGCCGTTTTCTGCGTCTAACAGGAAGAGTTCCATTTTGAGTTGTTCGTTGACCTTGAACGAGGGACCGTTAGATTCTCTTTTTACAAAGCGTTATATTTTCTGTTGTAACTGTTTACGATATCGGACGAGGCAGAAAAGTATGTACTATTTCGAGTTGTCACACTTTCGATGAATGGTCAAAGGAAAGGATTTGGTTACAACTTGAATTGCTCCTCTTTAGCTGAATGTTCAAAGAAAATGGAGTCATCGATATAAAAACTTTTTAGGAGTACGAGAGTAGAATCTTGACAGTTAGTAAAGGGAATAGGGTCTTAACGCCTTCCAAATCATTTCTACGGCCTCAGGTTTCTTTCTAGAAAGAGTACGATGACGTACTTTCCTACTAACCGTCATGGCAGGGCCGTGCTTAGGAAAGTGCGAGCTGGGCGGCCGCTAATAAATGCAGTGCCAGCATCAAGAAATAAGTTTTTAGCGGCCTTATGTACTTTCCCAGAGTATTTAATCAATTGACCTTTTGTGTGTGTAACGTTATATTTCCCATAACGCACAAGAAACTTTTAAATCGTGGTAATATATATATATATATATATATATCATATTCAACCATTATCTATCCACTGCTGGATGAAGGTCTCTCCAAATGCTTTCCACACAAGTCTATCCTGGGCCATTCGTTTCCATGTCACCCCAACCTGTTTTCTTATTTCATCCACCCATCTAGTTTGAGGACGTTTTCTAGGTCTTCGGTGGTCTCTTGGAATCCAGTTCAGAATTTCTGTTGTCCATCGTTGATCAGTTCTTCTTGCAATATGCCCAGCCCATCGCCATTTCAGCCCTTTTACTTTAACAATGATGTCCTCTACTCTAGTTTGCTCTCTCACCCAAGTGTTTCTTTTTCGATCTCTCCTAGTTATTCCAAGCATGCACCTCTCCATGCTCCTTTGCGTTGTCTGTAACTTTCGTATTGCTCCAACTGTTAGACTCCATGTCTCTGATCCATAAGAGAGGACTGGCAATACACACTGGTTGAAGACTTTTCTTTTTAGACATAAAGGCAATTTCCCCTTCAGGATAAAACTGTTTCTTCCAAATGCACTCCAGCCAAGTTTAATACGTCTGTTGAGTTCTTTCATAATGTTGCCATCCATTGAAATCAGCTGGCCAAGGTAAATATATGAATCAGCAATTTCTAGCTCAGTGTTGTCAACTTGTATTTTTGTTTCCTCTACAAAATTATTGAACATGATCTTAGTTTTTTGTAGGTTCATCTTGAGTCCAACTTCTTCACTTCTAGTTGAGAGCTCTTGTACCATGTCTTGGAGTTCCAATGGGTCCGTTGAAAAAATAACAATGTCATCAGCAAACCGCAGATGATTTAAATATTCACCATTTATTTTTATTCCCTTGTTATTCCAATTTATCAGCTGAAAAATCATCTGTAAAGCGGAAGTAAACAGTTTTGGAGAAATGGCCACTCAGTAGATCGGCCAGAGTGCATAAAAAAACCCAATACCTTAAGAACTATATAACAACTTAAGGGGAGATGAACTATTATGTATTTGGATGTCGAGAGATGACAACAGGTGGGGGTGATGCGGAGACATGAGCATGGAAAATGACATGAAAACAAGAGAATGAATTTTGGCATATAGAATATAATTTCGTTATCGGGTTTGATAAAACCTTTGTACTAAAGTTAGGTCTTGAAATGCGGTAGTTATCTCCTTTTCCTTATGAATACAACCAGACACAACAGAAAATATACAAAGCACTAAATTACAAAATATCTGCTTTTAACAATAAGCTCTACCACATAAAGTTCACTTCATCTACAATGCCAGAATAAGGTTTCTATTGGCCCTAAGCTAGAAGGATAGAATGAACCCCTAAAGAATGTGGCCCTTGTGATATTCAGTCAATAGATCAAGTTTCTTTAAGCTTATTATCTTCAACAGTCAGGTTTATCAATAATGAAAACTTCTATAATAAAATATAAAGAAAGGACCGAAAATAAAAATTTAGATATTTGCAAATAAGATTAAAATTACACTCCAATAACACCTAGCCCTCTCCAGGATACCAAAATTGTCTATTTTAAGCTAAATTATTAAATAAATAAGTAAACAAAATCTAAAATTTTATCACTTACATGCCAGAAGGACCAGCTTCTTGAAAATCTGAAAAAGAAAAGAAAAAAGTATTGCATGGTAATACTCAATTTCGTTTTTTAATGCAGTTACACTGGCATATGCAAGAGGTGTTGATGGCGATTGTAACCCTCCATTGCAATGAAATTTTGTATATTTTAGGAATACGTGAGTTATAGATAGCTCTGTAACCACCTACATTGAGCTTATAACCTCACTTATGAACTTTCTACATACACCTATGGCAATTATAATGGAAAAAGGTACTAATACACATTATGGTAACTTTAGTTACTTTTCAAAACTTTCCGTCATCGTGAACGAGTATATTTATACTGATTCCATCATTTTAAAAAAAGAAATTTTTTCATTAAGAAAAGAATGCTTGGAAACTGTATTAATTGAAATTAGTTTCCAAGTATTTCCCCATTAATGGGAAATGCAATTTTCAAAATGGCGATTGCATATGTGTCTGCCATGAAGGAAATTTTTTGAAAAGTCGTTACAGTTATTTTAAATACTAAGACCTCATATTTTTGGGAAAACTAGTACTTTTTTTTGAATGTGTATATTGATATACCCAGGGTGGGGTTGATGGGTGTTATAATCCCCCACTGCGATGAAATTTCAGTACATACATATGAATATATGGAGTTGTAGCTCTGTAACCCCCACTGAGCGTGTAATCCCTGCTTATGAACTTTCTGCATATGACTGTGTGAATGTTGCATGTGAAGGAAAATCCCCCTACACCCCACTTTTGAATTCTAGCATTGGCAGAATAGAAAAGGCTATAACCTCCTGAATCAGTAACCTTCCATAAATATCAGGAAGTTGCAGTATGGGAAATTTTATAAAACAAAAGGATAAAAATGCAGATTATGTACACCATCTTGGCAATTTTTACCAACGTCTCCAAAATGGATGCCAACAGCCATAATGGAATGTTGGTTTCGAGAGTTTTGGAAGATCCAGTTCTTCTAAGAAAATATTCTTTAGTGATGGACTAGTTTTCAAAATATTTATATATATATATATATATATATATATATATATATATGTAGTTGATGAGCAATATCACTGCACAAGCAGTCATAACAGCATCGGACTCTGTTTTCTAGGTATGTAATCCCAACAGAAATAACAAGTGATGGAGGGCCACCATTTAATTCAGATCAAGCACGCCTGTAGCCAGGATGAAGGAGCAATTAGTGCAAGGCAACTGGGACCATGCTCCTGCTGGGCTACAAGCCTGAGACCATATAATAAATTTCTTTAGAAAGTAGAAAATTTTAGATAACACCATGTCACATTTTTCAAGAGCAAATGGACAGGTAGAGAGAGCAGTACAAAGATTAAAAAAGTCTGTTATGGAAGCACTACAAGATGAAGAATACCAATACACGGTTTTGCTGAACTACAGAATCCAGTTGTTAAGTCAGGGTTTGAAAAATACCAAGCGCCATGTCACTGTGGCGATCAGGGGCAGACTGGATCCTCTCAAAGGGCACAAACTTTGGATTATCAGAGGATGTGAGTCATATAACCCATGAGGGTGTACAAGGCTATGGGTCAATTACCCTAGTCTGCCCCTGGTGGCGACTAAAAAGTTGGATCTGGTGACCATATTTATTCATCACATTATTAATTTTTTCTCTCTCAGAGTGATGTTTTCTTTCTCGGTCTGCAACATGAGATAAAAAAAGTGACAAAAGGAAGGAGAACGGTGAGAGAATTCATTTCACCTTGAGGCTCAGAATAAATGTTTTGTTTGCCTTGTTTTTGGTACGGGTTGATTCAGTTTTCTGAAAACTGAGACGGCCACTCTAGGTCATTCGCTATACAAGTGTTTGGAGACAGAACAGGGAGACACTGAGCTAAGCTTTCTATGCATGTACGTGGACTATGAGATAAACTCATACCAGTGTTTCCATCTAATATTTACTTGCAGGGAAACTACTTTTGTGGAAGCTCGCACTTTGAAACAAGACTTATCACAAATGATAGTCCCTAAATTTCTTATTAAGAATATGAAATCAGTTTTTTGTGAATAGCATATAAAATTTTTTTTCATTAATATTTAAAGTCCAAAAATCGCACTTTTTAGGTGAAGTTTGATATTTTTTATTCGCACTGTATATGAAGATAAGAACTTTTTAACTCAATTCGAATAAAGAGGGTAATTGTATTTAAGGGATAAAATTATAAAATTACACGAAAGATCATTCAGAGTATTTTAAAAAATTGTATAAAAACTAAGCTTTTTAATACTGATATTTGGCGCATTTGGCTATGGTTTAGAAGAATTGGCGATATCGGCATGAAGTATAAACGTTTCATCAAAAAAAAATTTCAAACAAAATTGTTCTGAATAAAATCAAAATTGATGTTAACACATCAAAATGAAATTATAAAAATGTATTCTTTGGTTTATCACCAACTACGTTCAAAACAATACCGACCTATGCTGCAATATCCTTGGTGTAACTAACTACACTCCTAATGAAACCATTTAATTCAAAAATATTGACGAAATATCTTTTCGCTTAATTGACACGATTTTCAGTGATAATGAACGTAATTTACATCCTTTTGTAAAGTGTAACAATTGTGAAGCACAATTATGCTTTATGCTTCACTTTTATGAAAAATGTCACTACCATAACTTATAAAAATACTTCCGTATTTCGATATTTTGAGTCATTTTTATAGTTTTTTCATATTGGAAATCTTTGATTTATAGACAGAAATGTAACTAAAAAATTTGTCCTTCTGTGCAATTCTTGTAGTGTTCATAAAAATCTGTAGATTTTTGAAAAGAGGTGTAGCATTGGGGGAAGCCAGATGGGGTAGTTAAAATTATTTCTGAACAGACAATTCCCATTTGCCAACTTTTAGATCGCTTTTTTTTAGAGAAACGAAGTACATAGCGCGAGAAATATGTCGATACTTTAAAATATCTGCTGTTGGTTCTGAATTAAAAATTCGAAATAATATTATCCAATTACAGTCCTTGATACACTTCCAAATGTGTTCCGATATTTTTCAACCCATGATCAATAGCATGGATTACATCTGGGTTATCAGAAGACGAAAATCCTGATTTTTTAAATGTCCGCTAAATGTGTTTCACATTCACAGGAAATGTTTGTGATAAAATACCTAATTGTAAAAATTCTCCTTTTATTCGATGCAGCCAGCCACTGCAGGAAAAATTTGTTTTTCATGCCTTTGTGATTTTCATACAATTGATTGCTAAAAATCGTAATATTGGAGAAAAATTGTAATAAATAGATTTCTCCTTTCTTCAATAAAAATGCAGAAAGTTCAATTGCATTTATGTTCCTTCCTTCTAATGATATATATATATATATTTTGATTTTCCTTTATTACTTTACCTCCTACAAAACATCACGATTTTTGTTATTTTTATGTCATTATCATACCATAAGTATACAGGAAAAAGAAATGCAACATATTATATTCGCCAAGCAGCCAACAAGTTAATGAATTCTTGCGTTGGGTGACTCATTACCGTGTGCATTTTATAACCCTTTAAAAACATTATTAATAAGTTACGTCTCCAAAAACCGTGAAACGCGTATCCGATGGATTTCAGCCTGTGTTTCCAGTAGAAGAAGCTAGAAAATTTGTAATAAAAGGCCACGACTTGTAAATATGCTAATAGAAATGCAATAAAATTTCCAGATCCCTAGTTTAATTCAAGGGTTTGGTTCCGAATCAAGCCAGGCATGGTGGAAACAAGGTGTGATAACTCAAGTTGAGGCACAACCCCAAGAATACTGCATTCGGTGTAAATAGGAGAGAGTACATAAGAAATAGAGCTTACATTCAGATCCTAACAACTCAAGTAGGTACGGTAGGGAAAATACAAGAAGAGTGAAACACTTGCGTCACACTGCTGGTTCCAGGGGAGTAAAGTCAAAAGAGACAGTTTCTGAGAGCAGTCCGGGTAATGATAAGACAATGGTGGGCATCGACCAAACAGAAGATTAGCTAGAACCAGGGACGGCTTAAGGGATAGGGCCCCGTTTGGATGAGGACACCGAACTGAAGTCAAGTTCAAATTTTTTTTAATTGACCAAACAATAGAAAATCTCTCTAAAAAGAGAAGTTTAGAGAAATTCTTTCAGAGACTTTTCGCCACTTTTATAGGGTATAAGCCTCACTGAGCACTTCTGAAAATCTTCTGTTTCCACCAGAGGGGATGCCAAAAAGCAATCCATGCAGGCTGCCTGGATTCAAAATCAACCTCGAGCCACCCCTGGCCAGAACTGTCATGAAGCTTCAATAGTACAGAGACATTTAATTAGGATTACATTAATCATTAAAAGGGTGATGTCATGTGTGTGAATAGTCATAAAAGGCATCAATGGAAGGCAGCATAGGCCTAACCAGTTCTGGCAACAGAGGAACATTGTTTGATGGTGAGAGGACTGATGGCTGATGAGCTGTACGTTGCTCAGTGATCCGTTTGTATCTTTGTATCTAAAGATTGATTAGTATAATAAAAGTTGGAATAATTTATAAATATATATAAACAGTAACATAAATAGTGCTGATAAAATAAATAATTGAGTTTATGTTATTTAAGAGACAATGTTATTTGATGAGACACTTTCCAACAATTCCCGAACCTTGAAAATAAACATACCTTTTAATATTTCTTTCACTTTTTTTAATTTCTTCGGTTCAGCAATGGCCAGTTTTTTGTTGTGACCAAACTTCTGTAAAACAAAATACACAAGCTTACTCTTACGATTTTCAGAATGTCACTCTAATAACAGACATGTGCTTACAAACAAGAAAATGAAGGTCATTAAACCAAAAGTGGTGAAAGTTCGTTTTTCCAAAAATTGAACCTAGAAATATAGAATCCAGATAAGGATATTTAATTTAAAGCCCAAGCAAGTCCAGATGCAACTGCTATCTGTATAGTTGTCAAAACTTTATTTTTACATTAAAATGCATTATCATGTACATCTGTTAAAAAAAAACATATTAAAAATAACTTGTATAACTCATGCTTTAACTCCTTGCAATAATGATATTGAAGTTAATTAAAAGTATAAATGAAACTTGTTGTGCATGAGAGTATTCATAAGGAAAAGGAGATAACTACCACTTTTCAAGACCTAACTTTAATATAAAAATTAAATCGAACTCAATTACACACATAGCAATTAAATTCTGTAAATAACAAAAAAGACACAGATAATAAAATAGATTCATTACTATCAAAAATTGAACAATCAAATACAGCCCTACATCAAATTAAAGAAGAGCAAGAGAAACGTAAATTAATAAACGAAAATGTCATTCTAACAAATAATCAATTAGAAACAAAAATATTGGAAATATCAACAGAAGTTAGCGATCATATAAACAATAGTAACAATGATAACAACAACATTGATAAATAAATACAACAACTTTATGAAATCCAACATAACATCGAACAAAGAAGTGATAAATCAGAAAGATATGGAAAAGAAATAGAATTAGAAAAAAACAAATTCACGAAAAACATAAACTACCATCTAATGATAATAAAACAAATCCTATCTCAGTAGTATATAAGAAAGCAAATAGCCTGAACAATAAAACTTAACGAGTTGAAGAAATTATACAACATTATAATACTCAGGAAATAATCTCTATAGTTGAAACTTGGAAAACAAGTGAAACATTAATAAATTTTAATAATTGTAAAGAATGCTCTATTTACAGAGATAGTAATAAAAAGAAGGTGGTATATCGGTCTATGTGAAAGATGAATTAGATGTAGATTTGATAAGTAATGAAACAGAACTAACTGAAAACCTTAAAATACTGACAATTATCATAAATGGACTAAAAATCCTAACATTAAAAAAAAGACACAGATAATAAAATAAATTCATTACTATCAAAAATTGAACAATGCAACATCAAATTAAAGAAGACCAAGAAAAACTTAAATTAATAAGCGAAAATATCATTCCAAAAAATAATCAATTAGAAAAAAAATTGGAAATATCAACAGAAGTTAATGATCATATAAACGATAGTAGCAATGATTACAGCAACATTGATAAAGAAATACAACAACTTTATGAAATCCAACATAACATCGAACAAAGAAGTGATAAATCAGATATATATGGAAAAGAAATATAATTAGAAAAAAAACTAATTCACGAAAAACATAAACTATCATCTAATGATAATAAAACAAATCCTATCTCAGTAATATATATGAACCCAAATAGTCTGAACAACAAAATGGAACAAGTTGAAGAAATAATACAACATTATTATACTCAGGAAATAATCTCTATAGTTGAAACTTGGAAAACAAGTGAAACATTAATAAATTTTAATAATTGTAAAGAATGCTCTATTTACAGAGATAGTAATAAAAAGGAGATGGTATATCGGTTTATATAAAAGGTGAATTAGATGTAGATATGATAAGTAACGAAACAGAACTAACCGAAGACGTTGAAATACTGACAATTATCATAAATGGACTAAAAATCCTAACATTATATAGGCCACCAAATTCAAATAAAATTTTTTTTCGAAAAACTGGAAAAGCTACTAGAGAATAATACTCAAGGAAAACAAATTTTTATAATTAGAGATTTCAACGTGGACATTACAAAAAAAAATAACAATTCATCAAAACTATTAAACTTAATGGAATCACACGGGCTAATAAATAAAATAAGAGAACCTACTAGAATAACACTAACAAGTTCAAGTACAATAGACCTAGTTTTTACTAACACAGCTAACTGTTCTACATCAATTTTAGATGACATAATAAGTGATCATAGAACGATTTTAATAAACATGAAAACTATAATTTAACGTACAAAAAAATTAAAAAAGATTAGAAATTTTAATCAAAAAATATTAAAAAATTTCAAGGGGCATTATTATAAATAGACTAGCAAACTTTTGATGTACCGTCTATTAATTCTCGAACATCTATTTATGAAAAATTTGCATTAAGAATAAAGGAATTGTATAACAAAAGCTTTCCTAAAAAAACTAAAGTACTAAATAATAAAAATAATCCTGAATGGTTTAATTCAATTTTAAAGAGAAAAAAAAATAATTTACATAAAAAATTTATTAATGAAAGAACAAAAAATATGGGATGATTTTACTAAACACAGAAACAAACTAAACAAGGAAATAAAATATAAAAAATAACTACTATCTTGAACAATTATCAACAAAAAATACCACGCAAAAATGGAGAATAATTCACAAATTATTGGGTAAAACAAATAACAAAAATGAAAATAAAATAAAACTAATAATAAACAATACCAGAACAGATAATAAGAACTTAATAACAGATGAATTTAACAATTATTGCACAACCATTGATAAGGAATTAAATATAAGTCAATCAGTAACTGATAACTATAAAAAGTATTTAAGCACAAATATT
This sequence comes from Dysdera silvatica, assembly GCA_006491805.2. Taxonomy (NCBI): domain Eukaryota; kingdom Metazoa; phylum Arthropoda; class Arachnida; order Araneae; family Dysderidae; genus Dysdera; species Dysdera silvatica. The sequence goes on along the minus strand of QLNU02015360.1, from coordinate 302,199,372 downwards.
TAAAAAGCCTTTTACTTAGAAAACACAACTGAACACGAAATAATGAAAGAATTAACTTTAATATAAAAAAGGACCAGGATTTGACAGTTTATCTCCCAAAGTAATTAAACTGTATAAAAACGAATTAAAAAAAACATTATCCATAACAATAAATGACATATTTAACATGGGAATCTTTCCTGATGAATTGAAAACAGCAGTAATTAGACCAATTTTTAAAAAGGGTAATAACTACTTAAAAGAAAACTACAGACCAATAGCAATCATGTCAGTATTTTCTAAATTAACTGAAAAACTGATGTATAATAATTATTTCATTAATAAATATAAAATTATCTGTATCTATAAAATAAAACTGTAGGTCCCGGCGCAGCATGACCACTGTAGTCTTTGAGCCGTAAAACCAAAAAACAAACAAAGAAATCAACCCAAAAAGTAAATTTAAAACCAAATTAAAAGAATATATTTTGGAGCGTCAATTAAACCAAGTGACATGATTGCAAGTGTTTTAAATAGTCTTATTTTTAACTTGTATCCAATGTATTTCATTTTTATAGATGTTATGCATAAATAAATTCTGATTGATTGATTGATTGATATGCCAACCTTCATTCTCGTGTTTTCATGTCATCATCCATGCTGGCGTCCCCGCATCACTCTGTCTGTTGCCATCTCTCGACATCCAAATACATAACAGTTTGCTCCACTAAGTAATTATATAGTCCTTAAGGTATTGAGGTTATTTATGTACTATGGATGATCTACGGAGCAGTGGATTTTCCAGAGTGGGTTATATTAGCCATAGTGAGGTGTCCCTCTCTGACACATCTGGCTCAGGTATCTTTGGTGATGCCGCTTTTCTGAAATTGAAGCCCTTGAGTTTGATGGCTCTTCCTCTCTGGAACCCAGTCGCATAGTCAGGTAGGGGCCTGGCCCCCCCCCCTCCCCCCCAAAAAAGTAGGAAGATTAGTGAAAATCTATTATCATCAGACTGGTCTATTCAATAGAACTGTTATGACTAGGAGTTATTGATTGATGGAGATTGGGATGGATATGTTAAGGAGGGATTAGGGTTCAACCCAAATTTTTCCTCTACATACAGCAGTAGCATAGCGTGGGTTGCCATTGCCGAGGCAAGTTGAGCATTACGCCCGCTAAAACCTGTTAGTTCATCAGTCCACTATTAAAAGTTTGCCCCATTGGCCCTCTTCATGCTACGCCACTGATGTACAGTAAAGACTCCCCCTCAAACAAGTCTGGGCCCAGGGCAACTTAGTCGGGCCCTGATAGCATCTGTGATATAACAGTTTCTATTGCTGCAATAACTCTGGCCTTCCGTTCACCAAGAGATGTCACAAGGGTCTTGTAAGCAGGATTTCATATATCCCACAGAAAGAAATTAAGTGATATAATACTGCGTGTACACAAAGGGCAAGGTATTTATTCCACTATATTCCATCCAGTGCCCTTGAACATTTCATCAGCAAAATGTTTACAAATAAAACTTTTTGAATTACTTCATATTCTGTAAGCACTTTAATTTTTTGTTTCTCATTTGAAAAGCTGAGGTCATGGAAACCTGGACAATAATCCAGAATAGAATAAGAATATAATATATGAGAATATATATATAAGAATATAATATATAAGAATATACATATATAATAATATATAATATAAATAATATCTGAAAATATTATTATAAAAAAATTAAGAGAAATAAAATAAAAAATTATATTATCTGCAAATCTGTGTTCGCTCTTGTATGGCTGATTACATGTTTTCCACCAGCTTTAAATTGCCGAGTGATTTGTTACACTGTGGCCTATCAAATCTACTGTTACAATATGAGCTAGCCAATAAAAACCCTACTTATCCACACGCCAATGTCCATGGCAGTAGGCACTGGTAGGGATGGTTTCACCGGAATACACATACTCAGGATACACATTTAACATAGTGGTTTATGAAAATCCTAATGCCTGAATGACATCCAAGATAGAATGACATATTCGTTGGGGGTCCAGACAATTTGCCAATGATCAAATGCACTTAGATCATTCGTCTTACCCATACTGCATTCGACTACTACTGACACCGTGAGCCTCATTCTTTATATTATCGGATCGCTTCTTACGTCATTTCCTTTGCAGGTCCTGATTACAGATCCACCAATTGTGCCAAATCTGTGTAACACCAGCTCTCTCCCTAATTCAATTACTCTTCAGTGTATGTATATGTAGGCAACAATAAGAAGATATTAAGTCAGTATAAGAAATTAAACTACAGACAACACGCTTTCTGGAACTTGTTGTAACATTAACTATGTGTAAATTAGGAGAGATGGATTTTTTTACTGTGCCAAAGCCAATAATTTTACAAGGAATCCAAAATTATTTTGTTTAGTTAATGAAAACTTAGAATATATATTTGTATACTGGATGGGAGAGGGGATGGCAAGCACTAGGTATCCAATAGAACTGATTACACTATGATAATTTTTTTACTTTTTGGTTATCAGCTTCCACTAGTACTGTCGTATCTCCTGTAGATGGCTTAAATTCTTCAAACCTGCAGTAGAAAATGGACGTAAATGAAATATTAATATATATATATATATAATAAGAACATACTAAAATAAACATATAAAATATTAAATTACAAATAACAGTTTGGGTAAAAAGCCCCATTACATAAAATTTGCTTTATATACAGTGCCTGAATAAGGTTTTTATGGGCCCTAGGCTAAATGGGTAGAATGCCCCCACCCCCCCACATATTCAGTCAGTAAATCATATTTTTCTGTACAGTTTATTGTTTTCAGTATTCATGTT
>QLNU02015360.1:302173030-302196438 GCA_006491805.2 Dysdera silvatica | reverse complement strand
TCATCATGGGGACTTCAATGCAAGAATTGGACAACGGGAACAAGGAGAGACATCGGTTGGTAAATATGGATATGGGGAAAGGAATGAACGTGGCGATCAACTCATCGAATTTGCAGAAGCTGAAAATCTTAGCATCATGAATTCATTTTTTAAGAAGAAACCGCAAAGAAAATGGACATGGAAACACCCCAATGGAGGAACCAGCGAAATTGACTATATCCTGGCAAACAAGAAATCAATTATTGAAGATTGCAGCGTACTGAACAGATTTAATACTGGAAGTGATCATCGAATGGTGAGATGTAAAGTGCACTTAAATACTAAATTAGAACGACAGAAGCTCATTAGGAAACAAGTAAGTAAGAGGGTGGATCTAATGAAACTGAAAGTAAATACCGAGGCATTCAAGTTGGAATTAAAAAATCGCTTTTCTGCACTGGAAGGACTTATTGATGAAAGTGATATCTCAGAAGCAAATGAAAACATTGTTAAGACAATAGTTGAAACTGCTGGGGAAATTGGTGGTGTAACCTGTAAAAAGCACAATAGCAAATTATCTGAGAAGACGAAACAGCTCATGAAAAGGCGAAGAGATATGAAGGTGGACAATCGAAATACCAGTTCCAGGATTGAGTACATAGAACTTTGTAAAACTCTGCGCAAAAGCATGAAAGAAGACATAAGAAAATTCAACTGTGAGCTAGTAAGGAAAGCCATTGAAAATAACAAGAGCCTTAGGGTTGTTAAAGGAAGTTTATCTGTTGGGAAGAAACACATCATTGCATTAAAAGGAGAGGATGGCACCGTAACAAGAAATAGGGAAGAAATACTTAGAAGAGTTGAAGAATTCTACAAAAAACTATATGAAAGTAACAGTGGATTAAACGAAGACACTGAAATAGTCGAAGGAACAGCTCCTAAAATCTTAAAAGAAGAAGTTTCATTTGCAATAAAAAATATGAAGAAAGGAAGAGCCCCTGGTGATGATGGTATTACATTAGATATCCTAAAAGAAGCTGGAGAATATGTAGAAGACATACTTGCAAAATTCTTTACCAAATGTCTTAACAGCGGTAACATACCAAACCAATGGGATTCTGCAACAGTAATTCTTTTGCATAAAAAAGGTGATAAAGAGGATTTGAAAAATTACCGACCAATTAGCTTGTTACCTGCTATTTATAAAATCTTCACAAAAGTTCTAACACATCGCCTGCAGAAAAAATTAGATGCAGCTCAACCAAGAGAACAAGCTGGATTTCGAAGTGGATTCAGTACAGTGGACCATATTCAAGTATTAAGAGAATTAATTGAAAGAACACATGAATATGAACTTCCATTGTGTGTTGCATTTATTGACTATGAGAAGGCCTTTGACTCTATAAAAACATCAGCAGTCATCAACTCTTTAAGATCAACAGACATTGAGGATGTGTACATTGACATGGTGAAACGTGTGTATAAAAATGCAAGTGCAAAATTTCGGTTACATAAAGATACCAAAACTATCAAACTTGGCAAAGGGGTGAGGCAGGGAGATACCATTTCTCCAAAACTTTTTACTTCTGCTTTACAGATGATTTTTCAGCTGATAAATTGGAATAACAAGGGAATAAAAATAAATGGTGAATATTTAAATCATCTGCGGTTTGCTGATGACATTGTTATTTTTTCAACGAACCCATCAGAACTCCAAGACATGGTACAGGAGCTCTCAACTAGAAGTAAAGAAGTTGGACTCAAGATGAACCTACAAAAAACTAAGATCATGTTCAATAATTTCGTAGAGGAAACAAAAATACAAGTTGACAACATTGAGCTAGAAATTGCTGATTCATATATTTACCTTGGCCAGCTGATTTCAATGGATGGCAACATTATGAAAGAACTCAACAGACGTATTAAACTTGGCTGGAGTGCATTTGGAAGAAACAGTTTTATCCTGAAGGGGAAATTGCCTTTGTGTCTAAAAAGAAAGGTCTTCAACCAGTGTGTATTGCCAGTCCTCTCTTATGGATCAGAGACATGGAGTCTAACAGTTGGAGCAATACGAAAGTTACAGACAACGCAAAGGAGCATGGAGAGGTGCATGCTTGGAATAACTAGGAGAGATCGAAAAAGAAACACTTGGGTGAGAGAGCAAACTAGAGTAGAGGACATCATTGTTAAAGTAAAAGGGCTGAAATGGCGATGGGCTGGGCATATTGCAAGAAGAACTGATCAACGATGGACAACAGAAATTCTGAACTGGATTCCAAGAGACCACCGAAGACCTAGAAAACGTCCTCAAACTAGATGGGTGGATGAAATAAGAAAAGAGGTTGGGGTGACGTGGAAACGAATGGCCCAGGATAGACTTGTGTGGAAAGCATTTGGAGAGACCTTCATCCAGCAGTGGATAGATAATGGTTGAATATGATGATGATGATATATATATATAAATATTTTGAAAACTAGTCCATCACTAAAGAATATTTTCTTAGAAGAACTGGATCTTCCAAAACTCTCGAAACCAACATTCCATTATGGCTGTTGGCATCCATTTTGGAGACGTTGGTAAAAATTGCCAAGATGGTGTACATAATCTGCATTTTTATCCTTTTGTTTTATAAAATTTCCCATACTGCAACTTCCTGATATTTATGGAAGGTTACTGATTCAGGAGGTTATAGCCTTTTCTATTCTGCCAATGCTAGAATTCAAAAGTGGGGTGTTGGGGGATTTTCCTTCACATGCAACATTCACACAGTCATATGCAGAAAGTTCATAAGCAGGGATTACAAGCTCAGTGGGGGTTACAGAGCTACAACTCCATATATTCATATGTATGTACTGAAATTTCATCGCAGTGGGGGATTATAACACCCATCAACCCCACCCTGGGTATATCAATATACACATTCAAAAAAAAGTACTAGTTTTCCCAAAAATATGAGGTCTTAGTATTTAAAATAACTGTAACGACTTTTCAAAAAATTTCCTTCATGGCAGACACATATGCAATCGCCATTTTGAAAATTGCATTTCCCATTAATGGGGAAATACTTGGAAACTAATTTCAATTAATACAGTTTCCAAGCATTCTTTTCTTAATGAAAAAATTTCTTTTTTTAAAATGATGGAATCAGTATAAATATACTCGTTCACGATGACGGAAAGTTTTGAAAAGTAACTAAAGTTACCATAATGTGTATTAGTACCTTTTTCCATTATAATTGCCATAGGTGTATGTAGAAAGTTCATAAGTGAGGTTATAAGCTCAATGTAGGTGGTTACAGAGCTATCTACAACTCACATATTCCTATATTAAATATACAAAATTTCATTGCAATGGTGGGTTACAATCGCCATCAACACCTCTTGCATATGCCAGTGTAACTGCATTAAAAAACGAAATTGAGTATTACCATGCAATACTTTTTTCTTTTCTTTTTCAGATTTTCAAGAAGCTGGTCCTTCTGGCATGTAAGTGATAAAATTTTAGATTTTGTTTACTTATTTATTTAATAATTTAAAATAAACAATTTTAGATGACATCTGGTAAACCATGAGTCACAAAAATTTCTCTTAACACTGATTATGCTGCAAGACGTAAGAGAGTTCATGATTTTAATCTCTGGCCACCTTGAATAGGAAGCAACGATGATAAGAAAAACTTCCCTTGGAAAAGACCCGCGAAATCCATATGAATCCTAGACTATGGCTCTGCTGTCTCAATCCATGACTATGGTTTCACTTTAGGTGGGTTGTGTCAATTTAATTGACATTTCATGCACTTACTTAACCAAGCTTCGATATCTTGATCCAGTTTTGGCCACCAAGTGTAGCTTCCAGCTATAGCTTTAGTACGGACAATTCCTTGATGCAATGAATGTAGCAAGTTTATGACATGATTCCGGTACTTTTGTGGAATTAATCACCCTGGAACCCCATAACAGGCAGTTTTTATGAATTGAAAGCTCCGCATCTCTGCTTTTGTACAGGAGGAACTCCACTGGAATTTTCTCTGGCCAACCATATGAAGTCCAATACATCACTTGGGATAAAATCTGGTCATGTTCAGTTGCACTGGCTATTTCCTTTTCTGTAAGAGTGAATTTGGTTGGTTCTTCTAGAAGGAGAATTTCCGTTGGATCTGGGATAGGTACTGGGTTGCATGTCAAAGAAATTCTACTGAGTCCATCTGCATTTCCTAGTGTTTTCCCCGGTCTGCTTTGAATTTTGTAATCAAAATTTTGTAGTGTTAATTTCCATTGCATCATACGTGGTGATAGAATTAGTGGCATCTGTCCACGAGGTCAAAAAATTCCCAATAGCGGTTTGTGATGGGTTACGATTTTGAACTTTCTACCAGTTAAATACTGATAAAAATTTTTTATGCCAAAAATTATGAATAGAGCTTTCATACCAATTTGAACATAATTCCTTTCAGTGAGTTGTAAAGTTTTTGAGCCGTAAGCAATAGGTTTCTCACACCCATCCTTCATAATGTGAGATAAAACTACCCTAACCCAATATGTGGAAGCATCGCAAGCCAGAACTATTGATTTCTCTGGATCAAAATATGTCAATACTGCTTCAGATTGCAGTAACTCCTTCGCCTCGCGAAAAGCTACTTCTCGTGTCTCTTTCCAAACCCATTTTTTGTTTTTGTCTAATAGTCTATGCAATAGTTCAAGGATGGTAGATTTACGTGGTAAAAAACATTCATAAAAGTTATATAATCCCAAAAAAGCTTGCAGCTCTTGTTTATTTTATGGTGCTGGTGCATTGCTTCCATTTTGTCCCTGGTGGGATGTATGTCTTGAGCATCGATCTTGAACCCTAAAAAGGTAATCGAGGTTAGCCCAAATTTACACTTTTCCATTTTCAATTTCAATCCAGCTTTTGAAAGTCTTTCAAGAGCAATTCTAACTCTAAAGTCATGTTCCATTTTTGTCTTACCTCTGCTAATAATGTCATTAAGGAGTGCTTCTGTTCCATCTAGGTTTTCAAAAGGGTATTCATGCACTGCTGGAAAATTGCTGGGGCAGGTGAAATTCCAAAAGTGAGTCAGTTTACCAGATAAAGACCTATGATTGTGTTTAAAATGAGGATGTCTGCTGATTTGGAATCTATGCTTAGTTGTAAATAAGCATTCCCCAAGTTCAGTTTTGTGAAAACTGTACATCCGGTCAACTTTGAAAATACCTCGTTAGCTGCTGGTAAAGGATATGCAACCTTGGTTAATACTTTATTTACTGTGGCAGTATAGTCACCACATAACCGTACATCACCATTATGTTTAATAACTGGTGCTACTGGTGTAGCCCACTTTGTGCTATACGTCTTTTAGAATATTCCAGCTTTTTCCATTTTTTCAATTTCTTTCTCAACTCTCTTTTTGAGAGCAAAGGGAATGCTTCTGTGTTTTAAAAATATCGACTGGGCATCATTATTAGTGTAACTGGTAACTGGGGGATCCTAGTAATTGTCAACCTCACCATTAAATATATCAGGAAATTTTTCAGCAATAGAATTAACCGTACAGTTCCCGGGAGTGTATAATTTAATCCCCAAAGCTTTAAACCAAGACCTTCCCAATAAATTTGGTCCGGATCCAGTTACTACAAAAAGGGTAAATTTTTCGGATTTATTCTGGTATGAAACTTCAATATCCAGGGAACCCAATATTGATAGCTTCTCTTTTGTCCAAGTGCTAAGGTGAAGATTTACCAGAATTAAATCTGGTTTTACTGGCCACAATTCCTGGTATGTTAGCTCACTGATTATTGTGTGACCCACACCGGAATCTATTTCCATTTCAACTTCTTTGTTGTTGATAAGCACCTTGATGATTAACAGTGGATAAATATCACCATGATTATAATATAAGTGAAACTCATATGATGTGCTGGCACTATTATCCACATCCAAGTTTAACTTCAAATTTCTGATTTTGTTTCCTGAATCATCTATGTAGTTAGTTCGATTTTGGGAAAAGGAGATAATTACCGCGTTTCAAGACCTAACTTTGATACAAAATTATATGGAACTCAATTACACACACAGCAATTTCATTCTATATGCCAACATTCATTCTCATGTTTCCATGTCATCGTCCATGCTCGCCTCTCCACATCACTCCACCTGCTGCCATCTCTTGACATCCAAATACATAACATTTTCTTTCAGTATATACACATGTATAGCAATTAGATATAAATAATATTGTAAGTTAAAGTGAAATGAAAACCAAAATTATCCTGTGTATGTGTATATTAATCTCATGCCACTGTCGCCAAGGGTGCCAACTTCCTTTCCAGATGCTGCCATGATCTTCCCCGTAATTAGGAAGCCCAGAGCTCTAGGCAGTTAATGAAGTCGGGCTCCCCACTTTTTTTATAATATTAAAAAAATCTTTTACTTTTTGTTTATTTAACGTATTTTGACCATGCTACGATAGAACTGAACGTGCGGATAGACTATGTGAAAAAAAATTCTCAGACCTGTTTTAAGAGTATAGCGAGAGTTTTGGCATCATAGGAAGGAGCTTGGCAACTGGGATTAATAATCACTGTTCCCAAATATCCAAACACATACCCAACACAACATCCAAACAGATGCACGCACAAAAGAAAAGCACCATGTGGAACAGACCACAACCAGCACACCTGAAAACATATAAGAACTTAAAAACATTAACCCAAAATATAGAAAAATTTGAGAACTTTGTTACTGGAGAATCTTCCGGTGGAGCCCAAATGCAGAGTGTTTCCATTAGAATAACCTTGATGGCATTTGTTCTCCTACATGTACATGCCTTGTACATATGACAGTGGCAGCTGGTGGTCAAGTTTCAGTGCTGCACAACAACCAGTTTTTCATTACAAGGAAAAAGAAATTGTGGTAATATTTTTATTGTTATTATTTTATTAGAATATGTTCATTTAGCTTGAAACATGTCATAAAAATGATCGCAGTCATCCCAAACATTTCAATAAATGATTCGATATTCGAAATAGCATACCTGCTAGCCGCCTGTGTTGCAGCGCTGCTGCAACAGCGAGCCGCTAAGGAGCTGGGTATGGGTTGAAATGCTAGACACAATCATTGTACTCACCATGGGTGTTATTCCAAGACCATGGCAAATTCTGTCCTTGACAAGACTGTAGCAAGAACTTAATTTCGGGGCTGGGGCTCAAAAATTTTTACAACGTGTATTGACATAATCACAGAATACAAGGCTGTAACCAAGTCCCATTAAAATTTAGTTTTGGGTGGGACTGGTCTCCAAGATTCCCCCCTCTGGATACCGGCATGGTCCATGACCCCCCCCCAAATGAAAGTCTGTGCCCTCTCCTGGTGTGAGTGTTGCACAAACTTTGCAACCTGCATTTCTCGCTCTTATTTTTCACATGTGCAAAAGACCTATGCCAGTAGTTCTTAAACTGTGCTCCCTGGAGCCCTCGGGATCCGTGGGTAATATTTTGGGGCTCTGCGAAGAACATTGGCATAAAAATAATCAGGAATTGGAAAAATAGTATCTTCTTAACTAAATTTATTAATCTAGTTTTTTAGTTCCAAAACGAGGTGTTTTATTTATATGCAATATGGATAATCATAATTCTTAAAATAAAATAAGGTTACAAATTTCAAAAAGTTGTGATCTTTTTTCCCACCAACTACTCCTTCGCAAAGAGGGTAGGAATTTTGTTAGCGTATTTCCTCCTACCACCGTTTAAAGGTCGCTCCAGTATTATTTAAATTTAAGCATATATATCTGAGGATAGTTTATATCCTTTTCTATATAAGCATAAAAATGCAAATGCCTTACCTACCTTCATGCTTACATAAGGTTTTCATTTGCTGATTTCTATTTGCTGCCGTAAATACAACTTTTTAAGGTAATTTATAAATTGGTATAGGTTTTAATTAATTATTGCAGTTCTGTTAAGGCAGTTACCACTTGGTAATAAGGCTCACTATACTCATATTATTTTCATTGTCTTACGTCGTGAGACATCAAAAATAATACAACTGAACTATGCTTGCACAAGACTTATGGAAGCATAGTTCAACCCCATCCCCTGTTGTCTCAAAAATAAGCAAAGTTTTAACCCACACCCCTCCTAAGATGCTTACGTAATAGTTTAATGCCCCCTTTATACATAATGAATTGCTAAATTTTTAAGGTTTACGTGATAGAATTTGGGGCTCCGTCATATAGTTTTGGATTTAAAAGGGCTCCGTGACCAAAAATAGTTTAAGAAATGCTGCCCTACGCTATCGTTATTTATGAGTTTCACGTTCTTTTCATCACAAACATATTTTACGATATGATTAGGTGTTAAGACTACATTCTAGTAATCTGTTATTCTTTTATTATATCACTAAAAATACTTAATTAATGTTGACTTTAAATACAAATTAATACGTATTTTTAAATTTCAAAGTGAATACAGCAGAAACACGATTATCCGGACTAAGTGGGACCAGATATATCCGGATAATCGAATACAATTAAAAAAATAAATATAAAATTGAAAAACAGCAAAATTTAAAAAAAATTAAAATGGTATGACAACTCTATGTACATTAAACATATTGTACGAGGTGCTATCAGTAAGTTACCGGACTAGATGGAAAAACAAGTTTTGCTTGAACTTAACCTAATTTTGGCTGCCATCTCCTTCAAAATTATCTCCTTTTGAACGTATACACTGATCCCATCACTTTTTCCATCCCTCAAAAGTACTAATGTAGTCATTCTCTCGAAAGCTGTCAAGGACTACCTGCGATTCTCATTGACTGTCAGACACAGTTGCAAAACGTCGTCCTTTCAGTTTCATTTTTAATTTTGGGAATAATGCAAAATCAAAGGGAGCCAGATCCGGTGAATAGGGTGGGTGGGGAACAACAAACATGTTGTTATGAGCTAAGAACTGTGTTATCTTTAGGGAGATTTAGGCTGGTGCATTATCATGCTGAAGAAGCCAGTCCCCATAATGCCAAAGTTCAAGTTTTCATCGTACATCTTCTCTCAAACGCCCCAGAACATCACAGTAAACGTCAAAATTAACTGTAACATTAGGAGGGACAAACTCACGATGCACAATCCCTTTGATGTCGAAAAATACAATGAACATGCTTTTTGTTGCATTCCGAACTTGACATGCTTTCTTTGACCTTGGGAAGCTTGGACTCTTCCACTGTAAAGATTGCTGCTTCGTTTCTGGATCATAGCCGTATATTCAACTTTCGTCACGTGTTATGATCTTAGAAATGAAACTGACATCCTCATTAGCTTTTGCATGGAGTTGAAAACAAACGTTCATGAGTTGCTCCTTTTGATCGTTTGTCAAGAGTCTTGGAAAGTTTGGTCCTAAACATGAAGTTAAAAAATTCACAGAAAAAAATTGTGTGCTCGCACCTTGAAGTCAAGCAGTGAAATGAGTAGAGGCAGGTTGTGGGAATGTGACCTTGACCTACTTTCGCCTCCACTTCTACAGATATGATCGCAGTAATAGCAGTCCGGGAACTTTCTGATAATACCTTGTATCTATGTATATAAGTAAAACAATTTTGATGCCTAAAAGATTTAAACTACATAACAAGAACCTTCCAACCAGTTGGCACATGCCACGTGGAGAGGGCTTCCTTTATCATGGGAGCCGTTCCTTCCCTACTCTCTCCTTCTCTTCTTGCGCATGGGGGCACTTGTTTCAAAAAAGAAAGAAAAAATCTGAGCTCCATGTGTCTGGATAATTGAGGATCCGGAGGTCCAGATAATCGAGTTTCTACTGTAGTTTAAAACACCTATTGGCCCCCTATATTCCATATTATTTCTTGCTTTTTCTGTTCAAATTCTTGGTACACAAAGCCCTACTATCCCCTCAATCTCTTCCCTCCACCCCTATTCATTCCCTGTCAGTTCATTTTCTTTTCTAGTAGTTATATTAATTTTTAAATAATTTGAAATTTTGGATTGTCGTAATTGTAATTACGCAGACAATGTCTTGTTGCTATGTTATGTTGATTTTTATAATGTTAAATTAGAGGCCACTCAAGTATTATGTAAGCATCTTTGGGGGAGGGGTTTGAGATTTGCTTATTTTTTCTAACAATGGGGAGGGGGGTCTGAACCATGCTTACATAAGGTGCAAATAATATAAAACAAACACATAGTTACAAAGTGAGACCCATCCTGACAGAACTGCAATGTATGATACACCATGAGTAGGAGATACATGTAATTGCAATTAAATATTTGATTATTTAAATCAGTGGCTCTCAACCTTTTTTCACCTGAGGGCTCCCCATAGTTCCCCCTAACATTTTTAAATTATAATGAATGTATTATTTTTAATAAATATATTTTAGCAAATCCACTTTTGTTATTTATTACATACTATTTGCTTACAAAGTAAGAGTTAATAGGCTGTTATAATTTGATGTACAGTTCTGATGATATTGGCATATGGCCACCAAAATGACTGTCAACAGCATATTAAAATGTTTTAAATGGTAACTTTTTAAACTTTTTTAAATGGTTGTTACTACTCTCTGTTTATAAAGAAATATTTAATATTATAACGAACTTATAAATAAGTGCTCAATATTACAATAAAAATGTAAATAAGTATTATAATTTGCATCACATATTGCATTCTTATTTTAAAATTTAAGTATCAAAACATTGGAGAACTGAAATCTTATGTTAACATGAGGATGGGGGGGGGGAGCATTAGTGTACAAAGGGGATGTTGATGGGGGTTGTAACCCCCCATTGCAATGAAATTTTGTATATTTAACATAGGAATATATGAGTTGTAGCTCTGTAACCCCCATTGAGGTTATTACTCCCCTTACGAACTTTCTGCATATGCCTATTGGGGGGGGGGGAGATAGGTATTTGCTTATTTTTTTTACTAAGGGGAGAAGGTATAAAATGGTCAGGAATGTGCTTACGTAATACTTAAACGGCTTCCTATGCCTGAATAACTTCCCACCCATCTCCCCTCAGACGCAAGAGAAGAGCTGCAAATGAAAACGACGCTCATGAGTTGTATTTCTAAGGACAAAAATATGTGTGCAACACCCTATTTCTGGACACATGAGCTGCATCTGCTATATGACATGCATTCTCCCAAAACTCTACCCCTTTTTAGGTTAAAAACTTTAAAACACACTTTCACAAAGAACCAAAATAAAGATATATTAAACAAACCTTCTCAACTAGGGCTGTTCCTAGCATAGGTGCAAAAGGTTCCCAATACTTAGGCAGCCAAACATAGGAGTAGTCGTAGACTGTTTATTATATGTTTTTGAACTTCAGATCAAAGGCAATATCGATGTTTATTTTTTTATGAAAATAAAAATAAAAAAATATTTCCTATTGCATGGTGACTGTTTCGAACTGTATATAGATAAAAAATAAACACTACACATAAAATTCTTAATAAGATATTAAATTAATACGGGTGGCAAAACTGTTTCTGCACCTGGGGAGCCAATAACCCAGGAATGGCCCTGATCTTGACATGGATCTATTCATGTGATTTCAATATTGGCTGTATGGACCAAAATTCTTACCATATAAAAATTTAAAATTTGCCACACAAATTTCTCACCAATACCCTGAGCCTAGAAAATAATTCACTTCAAAATATGTCGTAGATATCTTTCTCTTTTATTTCCTTTTTCTGTCACATTAACAAAGCCATTTCAGCTATTTTATACTATTTAAAAAAATCTTATTTTAGACATAGAATTTTTTTATTTTGTTATACGTATATCTCATTTACATTTATTTTTCACCACAGATCTTCAACTGAATTAAAGCTTTCGGAAGAGAACGTCACTAAAGTGACAGAACTGGAGGTGGATGAACAAAAGGTAAAAGAAAAATTGAAGTGCAATCACTTACAGCGGGTATCTAGTACTTGCTTTTTCTTGAGGTGGGAGCTAGCTCTCTCCCTTAGCTTACACCCTTAGTTCAGATGGTGTGTTTCATTCATCTCTCTTTCTTTGTTTTTAACTTGCTTAGCGGTTACAATATTTCTGCAGCAGAAAAAAAAAACATACAGCAGAACCTGCCTGAAGTGACCACCTTTGGGACTGGACTGCAATGGTCACCACAGACACGCGGTCACTACACACAACAGACTTTGATATGGGCAAGACTTTAAGTCCCAACCAGTTCTCTCTTATAAAAAACTGGTCACTTTATTCAGGTGGTCACTTTACTCAGGTGGTCACTTTATAAGGTTTCACTGTATTTGCTTCATATTTTCATTTATCTTGGTAGCCCTATGGACAGAGAAATAGTGCCTTATTTCGATTGGTAGAAAACATTTTTGAGAAATTTATAATTCAGTTGGCGAAAATATTCGATCGTGCCTTCTTAAACTTTTCAATGTTGAAAATTTGCCACCTGCACCTATTGGTAAATCCGTCACAAGACATACAACATGTCTTTCTCTTACAAGCTATGTATAGTGAACATTACAACAAGTTTAAGAAAGCAGGTTGCCATCAAAATTTAATTTTTTGTACTTGCTTGGAAAGTATTTTTTCATTGTTATCCTACATACACCTGTAACATGATCGTATTAATTATTTCTATGAAGTTAGAATCAAGTGCAGGATATACGAAGGGATTCTAAATTATTGTCCAAGTTTCCTTGGCCTGTGTTTTTCAAATGAGAAACAAATAATTTAGCTGCTTACAGAGTGTGAAGATGTGATTTGTGACACATACATATTTGGCAACATTTAATTGACATGCATTTCCGAGGGCATTGGATTGGATGTACTGGGTAAATGCCTTGCCCTTTATGTACACCCAGTATTATATCGCTTGATATTTTTCTTTGGGATATATGATAGCCCATTTACAAGCCCCTGTGACATCCCTTAGTGAACTAAAGACTACAATTCTTGCTGTAATAGAAACTATTATACTATAGATGCTGGAGAACACTTAGAGTTAGAGGCTGATTATCATTTAGAACTCTTGTGTGCCAGGAAAGTTCCACATGTGGACGTTGTTTATCATTCTTCAGTATTGATTCAATAGATCAGTGGTTCACAACCTGTAAGTTGTGACCCTCAAAGGGGTCACAAACAGGTTTCTGGGGAGGAGGTCGCCGCAATTATTTTTATAAAGAATTTCATACCAAATGTTTCCAACGCTTTTATATTTCAATATGGTTATGTACATTGCAATATTCTGCTAATAGTTTTTAAATTTATATCTTCAACATGCATTAATATATATATATATCATCATCATATTCAACCATTATCTATCCACTGCTGGATGAAGGTCTCTCCAAATGCTTTCCACACAAGTCTATCCTGGGCCATTCGTTTCCACGTCACTCCAACCTCTTTTCTTATTTCATCCACCCATCATCTAGTTTGAGGACGTTTTCAAGGTCTTCGGTGGTCTCTTGGAATCCAGTTCAGAATTTCTGTTGTCCACCGTTGATCAGTTCATCTTGCAATATGCCCAGCCCATCGCCATTTCGTCCTTTTACTTTAACAATGATGTCCTCTACTCTAGCTTGCTCTCTCACCCAAGTGTTTCTTTTTCGATCTCTCCTAGTTATTCCAAGCATGCACCTCTCCATGTTCCTGTGCGTTGTCTAACTTTCGTATTGCTCCAACTGTTAGACTCCATGTCTCTGATCCATAAGAGAGGACTGGCAATACACACTGGTTGAAGACCTTTCTTTTTAGACACAAAGGCAATTTCCCCTTCAGGATAAAACTGTTTCTTCCAAATGCACTCCAGCCAAGTTTAATACGTCTGTTGAGTTCTTTCATAATGTTGCCATCCATTGAAATCAGCTGGCCAAGGTAAATATATGAATCAGCAATTTCTAGCTCAGTGTTGTCAACTTGTATTTTTGTTTCCTCTACAAAATTATTGAACATGATCTTAGTTTTTTGTAGGTTCATCTTGAGTCCAACTTCTTCACTTCTAGTTGAGAGCTCTTGTACCATGTCTTGGAGTTCTAATGGGTCCGTTGAAAAAATAACAATGTCATCAGCAAACCGCAGATGATTTAAATATTCCACCGGCTATTTTTATTCCCTTGTCATTCCAATTTATCTGCTGAAAAATCATCTGTAAAGCTGAAGTAAAAAGTTTTGGAGAAATGGTATCTCCCTGCCTCACACCTTTACCAATTTTGATAGTTTTGGTATCTTTATGTAACCGAAATTTTGCACTTGCATTTTTATACACACGTTTCAATATGTCAATGTACACATCCTCAATGTCTGTTGATCTTAAAGAGTTGATGACTGCTGATGTTTTAATAGAGTCAAAGGCCTTCTCATAGTCAATAAATGCAACACACAATGGAAGTTCATATTCATGTGTTCTTTCAATTAATTCTCTTAATACTTGAATATGGTCCACTGTACTGAATCCACTTCGAAATCCAGCTTGTTCTCTTGGTTGAGCTGCATCTAATTTTTTCTGCAGGCGATGTGTTAGCACTTTTGTGAAGATTTTATAAATAGCAGGTAACAAGCTAATTGGTCGGTAATTTTTTAAATCCTCTTTATCACCTTTTTTATGCAAAAGAATTACTGTTGCAGAATCCCATTGGTTTGGTATGTTACCACTGTTGAGGCATTTGGTAAAGAATTTTGCGAGTATGTGTGTTGTGTAACGCGTTCTCCTAGTGCGCCGCTAATCCGGGTTCGACTCCCAGCAGTGCAAAGAACGCTTACTCAGAGATCTCATAAAGATCGCACTGCTCACTGTAGTCCGGGGTTTGGTTCCCTAGGCCTTAAGAGGTTCGGATTCCTCGGAAAACAGTAGGTCCCGGCGCAGCATGACCACTGTAGTCTTTGAGCCGTAAAACCAAAACGCAAACCAAACCAAATTAATTTATGTGCTGCGAAAGTATCCATGTTATGACATATCAATTAAGATTTTTAGCAAGTAATCAGTCAATGGACTGTACATAGCAATTGTTTGTTGTTGTTTTTTTGTTTTTTTTTTCTGTTCACCATTTTGTTTGCCCCTTATATGAATTTCGTGTAGCAATTAAAAATTAATCATTTTTGCACAAGAGGCGTTGGGTTTTTCTTGACTAATTTTAAGTTTGATATTTGCGTTTCATTTATATTTTTAATTAACTTTGATATTCTAGGACATTAAAACACAAGAAGTTCAAATAATTTTTTTAATAGATATGCATTACATTGCATTTTGATGTAAAAATAAACAAAGGTAACTATGCATCTAGGAGTTGCATCAGTACCTGCATGAGCTTTGAATTAAATGTACTTATTCATCTGGATTCTTTATTTTTAGCCTCAGTTTTTGGAAAAAATAGCTTCCACCACCTTTGCTTCAATCATTTTCATTTATTTGATTCTAAGTATTTGTGTTTTTATTTTAGTGACTTTCGTCAAACCATTCTATTCTAACGTAACAGTAACCTTGTGTATTTTGTTTTTACAGAACAGTAGCCTTGATGAAAAACTAGCCAGTTTTCAATGCAAACTTGCAACCTACTCTGTTGATTCCGAGGAACACTCAGAAAAGAAGAAAGGTGAGTTCATTTTCTTAAGTTTCTGAACTTGTGAAAATTGATTGGTTCCAAGTCTTTTTATGTAATAACATAAACCTAAACAATGCTAACAAAACAATATTTGTTTTATTAGCACTGTTTATATGTTTCAGTAGTAGTGTAGCAATTCAAAACTCATGGGGTGGAGGGCTTAAGTAGATTTATAGATGATTATGTGATGCAGCCTTAGAGAAAATAATGTGTTTTGATATCCAATATGAGGGCTTCAGCCCCTCCCTTTTCCATGCCATTGTATTTCAGTCTTCCCTGAACTCACTGGACTGGGTTCTATTTCCTGTAAGCTTGGTTTTGTAAATGTGTGGTTTAGCGATCATATTAAGCCAGCTGTCTTATCTCACACAAGTAGTTTGAGGTTTGATTCCCTTGGCAACAGCTTAGGATTTCTTAGAAAACTAAGTCCTGCCATAGCAGGGCTTGCATTGTCCTTGCATCGTAGAATACAGACAAGCATTTCGCACAACCCACTATGTACTTATGGGATGTTAAGACACAGTTTTATTGAACAATATAAATACAATAACAATGTCATAATTATTTTATTTATAAGCGTGTTTACCAGTGGCAGCTTGTGATGAGATTTCAAGGTGTGTGTATGAAGCCAATTCACCAAAACCTAAAGTTACCTTAAATTTCTTTCTTATTTACTGAATGAGGTAAAAACCAGTTTCTTGACGAGTATAGGCAGTAAATTCATGTGTTTTGATGAATTAGCCTTCATGCGCACACCCTAAAATCTCGACATGAACCACCACTGGTATTTACAAATCGCATGTCAGGTGATTGGACTTAACCAATACTATGTTGTTGCATTGGGATGGGGGGGGGAGGGCACTGTCCTGTAAATAAGTCTGATTTCACGGAAAGCTGTTGTTAACATCACAGTATGACAGTTGTTTTTGCATCAAACAATATTGATTCTTAAGGTAATAAAGGTTTGAATTTCTTGAGAAAACTATAATATGAAGCTGCACAATCTTAACTCTCCTTGTTACATAAAACACAAACTGAAACTGCATCTTTAGCCAAGATATAGTCACAACTTCTAAAAATACATTTTGGATGTTCGTAGAAGATACATTTTTTCAGATTTAACTGCATTGAGAAAATAAATTTATTAGTAACACTTTATTCTTTTTTCTTTTATTTCAGATTTATAGGAAACTTGTTATTCTGGCATGTAAGTGATAAAATTTTAAATCTCTCTCTCTCTCTCTCAACTTATTTAATAATTTAGCTTAGGATAGACAATAGTCCTTACACAGATTGAGTATCTGGAATATGCAACTTTACTCTTGCAGCCTTTCAGGATAGACTGTGAAATACATAGGTGTAGAAATATGTGGGGCCTCTGGGCCCTTACTGATCCCCCAATATTTTAAATAAATTGCAATTTAATATATATTATAATACATATACAGGATGTTCGAAAAGTAGTAGACCTTTTCATTTTTTCGGAAAATACGTATCGGAGAAACCAAAGTTTAGAACTAAAGTTTAATAATTTTAAGGGAGCTATTTAATTATGCTAAAATGAAGCCTTCTTGGGTGGAAGGCAGAAGCAACATTAGAATTTCAAATGGGAACTCCCATTTTTTTATTGTAGATTCTGATTATGCATTTAAAAATAACTTCGGTCTAGCATTTCTTTTGACTTCCACATTTCTCAGAATTCAGAAGTATTTCAGACTGCTAGCTAGCAAACCTGTACATTATGCATAGTAGTTTATAGAGAACAGGGAAAATGCAGATCCCCTTTCTTCTAACTATCGGGCTGCTTGTTTAATAGGAGACCACTTGCCTTTCACCATCAGGGTTTGTACTATTACAAAAGATGTTCAAATTGATTCTACTGCACAGTCGCACAATTTGCCAATCTGTGGTAACTAGCAGTTTTAAACGCTTCTAACTTCTAAGATGTTGGATTTTATTTTATCAAACTTTGAGTTATAGAGATCCTATTGTATGTTGTTATGTGTATGTGGGAACTACCCATTGGTGAAAAAATTACATTAATTTTTTATAGCTTCCATATTGTAAAATGAAATTGAACACTGTAAATTCTCCCAGTAGGCCCTGCTGTGGTGCAGTGGTAACGCATTTGCCTTGCATGTTTTTATCCTGAATTTGACTCCCAACTGGGAAGGAAAAAAAATCAAACGCTTACCAATTAACTGTTCACTGCAGTCTAGAGATTGGTTCCCTAGATTAGTATTTCTAAACTGCCAAGCCACGGCCTGGTTTTGGGCCCTGGCATCAATCATACCATGCCCCAAGAGATTCTCCTGGATTTTTTCATTTTAGTGTTTGAAACAGATTTTATCGTGGAAATATTCTGGATAGAATAGTAGTTGTGAATGTGTCAAAAAGGTCAGACTCAGAATGCCTAAATAACATCAGCTCAGCAACTGCCAGTGACCAAGCTGTGTATTTTTAAGTATATGAGTATTCATGAATGTTTATTTATACAAGTCAAACACTACGCAGATTAAATTAAGAAACAATTTTTATTAACATTTTTTAGGCTTAGTAATAGTAACGCCGATGTTATGGCATGGTTAGATGGTCAAACGTTCGTAAAGAAAAGAATGTTTTTTGCGTCTGGTGAGGTATGATCCCACGGCCTTCTACTACCCGGGCAAGTGTTCTTACCAACTAAGCTACAGATGGCACTCAATCCCTTATGAACGTATATTATTGGTAAGAGCACATGCCCAGGTAGCATAAGGTTGTGGGATTGTACCCAACCAGATGCAGAAAAAAATATTTCTTTTCTGTACGAATGTTTCACCATCTAACCATACTATAATATTGGCATTGCTATTACTGTGCCTAAAAAACATCGATGAAAATTGTTTTTTAATTTATTCATGAATGATCGAGAATTTTCAGGCATCAAAATCTTTTAGCATTTGAGAAAGGGTATAACGCTCATTATGACCTGTCATAAAAAGTGCCTACAAGCCATAGGTGTAGAATTATATGCCCCCCCAATAATATGTTATTTTACATATATTGTAATGTTTAAATATCCCTAATGTATGCTTGCCCCCCCCCAATAATTTTGAAAACTTTACGCTTATGCTACAAGCCAATTATAATAATGTGCGGTGCACCTTCTGTCCCTAAAACTGAATGAAATAACATCTGTGTTGCAAATTCCAGTGACCAGTTAGCAAGGAAGTGAACCAGAAAAGGATGTATTAATAGAAGGAGTGTGCTGATACTATTTATGATTATGCCATAATTAATTATTCATAGTGAAAATTTAATGTGCAAACTTTAAACAAATAGAAGGTAGTTAAGAGTAAATTTGTAGAGACTGGGCCCTCGTCTTATAAGAAGAGAATTTACTGAGCCCTCGTCTTTAAAAAAAAAAAAAAAAAATTACCAGTTCATGGCTTCATAAAAGTTGAGAAAAACTACCCTGGAACATACGCTTAGCTCACAGTCATACGCAGTACACAGAACGTTCATAAGGGGGGGTTATAAGCTCAATAGGGTGGTTATAGAGCTACAACTTGTATATTCCTATGTTAAATAAAATTTCATTACAATGGGGGTTACAACCCCCCCCCCTGTGTATGCCAATGGCATAACTGCCAACTGCTCCAGAATGTACGGAGCATATGTGGAAATACATTTTAACTTTGCATGCCCAGTGTAGGTCTCTATTTGCTCCTAACATAAAAGACCCTGCCCTACTCTGCCTATATGCAAATTTGGCACTTTGCGTATGTAAGGTTCCCAGTTCAACTCCAGACCAGGATTTTTTTTTCTTCTATACAAAAAGGGTTCTAGTTTGAGCTTAAACATGGGCGTAAAAAATATATTAGCCGTTAATATTTTATATTGTCCTTAAAGGAATTCCTGAAAACTTTTAGAGCATGTTTAACTATATTTTTACTACATATACTTTAAGGTTTATCAATTAAAGCATGCTCATTTACTTGAATATAGCTTCTTGGTTCAATTCTTATGAATAAAAAATGTTTTACAATGTTTGTATGTTATTTTTCAGTCATTAGGAAAGCTGCATTCATGGACTTGCCTGTATTAATGTTCATGACTTATGAATGTAATGTCACCAGATTTATTCTGCCCAAAAGCGGGACAGTGTTTATAGGTGGGCAGGAGTGAAAGGAGAAAGGAAGGCCATTAGCATTTATTTTAAATTTAAATCCATCAAATTTAACATACAAATTTTTATAATTTGCACTTGGTGTTCAAACTTATTTGTTTTAAAATGATTGTCGAGGACCATAGTATTATATATAAATCTTAGCAACTTAATCGAAATTGATTTTTTGTAACCAATATTAACTTTAAACACAAATGACAATACATATCCTGTAGTTTTACTAATGTGGTAATGGTTTATGGAATTTTTTTGAAATTGTTTACAAGTTTGCACCCAGCAGTTTTACGTTTTTAATTAATTATTTAGTAAGTCAGATGAACTACCCTTCAAAGTAGAACACACTCCCCATAGGGGATCATGGGGACAAAGGGACACATTTGCCCAAGATATAGACTGTCCTATCTTAAATGGGACATCTAATCATTTTATGAGTAGTAAGAGCTAGCTGAACAATAAGAGTTCTGTTCTAGCTGGCGTGCCCATTGTGAATTACCCTAACATGGGACAGAACTCAAGTTTGATACTTACATTTTTATCAGATGTGTTTGGTAAGACAGTGGTCGTCCTTCCTTATCCATATGTGAGGGTTATATCCAAACTTAGATTTTTTATGAGCTACACAGGATGATTAAAAAAAAAGTACTGTATTTTTCCATAGCTCACATTTTCCTACAGCGAACGTTACTCCTTTAAATGCTTCCATTTCTACTTACGTGTAAAAATTTTAAATAATCAACAAAATTTGAAAAATGGTGCTATTTTCTATAAGGATAATATGAAAAAAAATAATAATTGCTGGTTGTAGATCACTACCATGGTGAGAGGCTATGCATTTGAGAATTTTATGAGTTCTTAGCTGTCTTAAATAAACTTACTATTCTGAGACAATGAAATCTTAGTTCTATAGTGGATAGGGCATGGATGTTTGTCAAAATGTACTATGATTTGAAGGCTAGGTTACATCTCATCTGTTTTTTTTTTTGTTTTTTTTTGGTGTGTGTGTTTCCCATGTCCCTTTCAATAATCTGGGAATGAAAATACCAAAGGAAATTATGCAGTTAAGTTCCTCACTATTTTGTTCAATGCAATGCATCTTTAATTTTATATAAAATGCTACTTTTAATATAATTTCCACTTGAAATTAATGGATTTTTTAATACATAGCCAATAGTATAATACATAACAAAGACAATGGACAAGCATAGCTTCAAGAAAGAAAACCAAGTAAAGAAGACTCGGCAGACAACTATTATATACTATTTTTTTACTCAGACTTTGCAATTTCGTAAATTGGAAAACCATATTTCTGTAATTCACTGAAATTGAATAAATATTTTCAACCGATATGTGTGAAGGAACAATATATTCGATTTCTGCTTACTTCTTTTGTGCTAGCCTTTCTAGATTCTCCTGTGTGTTGAAATTACATATCCCAAATTTTTAATTCACTTATTTGGTATTATTACAGCATATGACCAGTTAACGAACAGTCCAGACTGCGAACAAATCAGACAATAAACACTTTCACAATAAGTTTTTTATGTTTTGAAAATGAACATGCATTTAGATAACGAACACCTTACAGAAGCAACAGAAGAAGCGACCAACCAACCAAATTCTCATAAAACCTCTGGTAAATCAACAATCGTTTAAAGAATAGTTTGCATAGCAAATATTTTTGAATGGATTGTGTTCATTAACCGATCACCTACCGTAATATTATTACTAACATGTTTTTTCTAAAATAGTTTTATTCAAGCAGATGATTGCAAATTGTATGTAGTTTTTTTTCCACTAAACCATTATGAAATTGGATTAGGTCGATAAAAAGATACAAATAATGTTAATGTGGAATTTTTTTAAACTTATACAGTTCTTTCAGGCCCATAACTATACGCTTGTTACAGGCAGTTCTAAAAGTTACAAGGGCGAGGGGGGGGCTTTAAAATTCAGTAATGTTTGATGTATTTTATTAATATATGTAACGCCAAATTTCTTAATCTAAATTTTGCATTAAAAACTTATACATATATATGTATATGTGGCCTGCAAAAGGTTTGCTAGTATCTAACTGGAAGGAGACCCACACGCTAAACATATGTGATGATGTGTGGAACCGGCCTAATGTCCTACCCCGCCTTCAAGTGGCGCAGGCGTGGCTTTCTATTTATGAGACAAATTAATATTTGCTGCACGGATAGAAAGACGGAAAGGGAGGGCTAATTCACCAACCTTCTTGCCAGCGTGGTGAAATTAAGTCTTATTCCTCCATTATGTTGCCACACCACAAACCATGGCCCCTAGTCTCCAGCTGCTGGAGTACTCCTGATCAAGACAGCGGCCAGTGTGGTATGAAAGCAGGGGTAGTGCTAAGAATCACTTGAATGGCCCAGGCTGCCATTTGTTATTGACCTTGGCTACGTATAATGGACGATCCTTTGCTCCTGGAACAAGACTTCAGGAATTACAAGAAAAACTTGAAAAGATCAAATGGGACATTGTAGGACTCAGTGAAGTCAGAAGAAAGGGTGAAGAATTGGTGGAACTTAAAAGCGGACATTTGTTTTATTATAGAGGAACGGAAACTGGAAGAACAAGTGGTGTTGGCTTCTTAATCAACAAAAGAATTAAAGACTGTCTTCTGGAAGTTGAAAGTACATCAGATCGAGCAGCGAGGCTCGTTGTTCAACTAACCCAGCGATACCAACTTCAGATAGTACAGGTATATGCACCAACATCAAGCCATACCGACGAAGATGTTGAAGAATTTTATGAAGAAATCAAACAGTTACACACCAAAGGGAAACAACATATCAAGCTCATCATGGGGGATTTCAATGCAAGAATTGGACAACAGGAACAAGGAGAGACATCGGTTGGTAAATACGGATATGGGGAAAGGAATGAACGTGGCGATCAACTCATCGAATTTGCAGAAGCTGAAAATCTTAGCATCATGAATTCATTTTTTAAGAAGAAACCGCAAAGAAAATGGACATGGAAACACCCAAATGGGGGAACTAGCGAAATTGACTATATCCTGGCAAACAAGAAATCAATTATTGAGGATTGTAGGTACTGAATGATTTAATAATTGAAAGTGATCATCGAATTCGTAAAGTGCACTTAAATACTAAATTAGAAAGACAGAAGCTCATTAGGAAACAAGTAAGTAAGAGGGTGGATCTAATGAAACTGAAAGTAAATACCGAGGCATTCAAGTTGGAATTAAAAAATCGCTTTTCTGCACTGGAAGGACTTATTGAAGAAATTGATATCTCAGAAGCAAATGAAAACATTGTTAAGACAATAGTTGAAACTGCTGGGGAAATTGGTGGTGTAACCTGTAAAAAGCACAATAGCAAATTATCTGAGAAGACGAAACAGCTCATGAAAAGGCGAAGAGATATGAAGGTGGACAATCGAAATACCAGTTCCAGGATTGAGTACATAGAACTTTGTAAAACTCTGCGCAAAAGCATGAAAGAAGACATAAGAAAATTCAACTGTGAGCTAGTAAGGAAAGCCATTGAAAATAACAAGAGCCTTAGGGTTGTTAAAGGAAGTTTATCTGTTGGGAAGAAACACATCATTGCATTAAAAGGAGAGGATGGCACCGTAACAAGAAATAGGGAAGAAATACTTAGAAGAGTTGAAGAATTCTACAAAAA
>QLNU02015360.1:302151185-302164512 GCA_006491805.2 Dysdera silvatica | reverse complement strand
AATATCTAATAACTTGAACTATAATTATAACCCCCATCAACGACGTAGTCAGGTTTTTGTTAAGGCTGGCCCCTTAAAATAAATTTTTATAATTTATTTATTTTTTATTTCCTTGAAGTGGGGTACGACCAAGCCCCCCTGAAAAAAAACGGATCTTGTATATATACACACTGAAAGAACAATTTATCTTCTTCGTTCATGAAATTATTGAAAAAAATTTAATTTGTTACGAATCTGTCAAGTGTTTTTATGGCCCTTTAATTTCCTGCAAAAATTTTTTTATAAGCGCACTGAGAGTTACACAGCAAAATATGTATCGCTTCCAGAAAAATAATATACGTGTATATAATAAATTGCTCTTTCAGTACATATTTATATACATAAACGCAGACTGGGTACAGTATCTGAATACTATATACTTTACTCTTCATGGAAGCATGAATTTGTTCTCGCATTTCTTCATTATCAGGGTCATAAAAAAAAGATCGAACATGTGAAGAACGTATAGCGTTTTCTGCACGTTCGATCAGTTTCGGCTGATCCGAAAAAAACACGGAAATTTCATAAAATGAGAACATTTTAAATCTATCTCATAAGCATAACATAGCAAATGGCAGTTTGTTTGTGCCCAGCGCCATATTGAAACGTCACACTTCACCGACGTATAGCCATCACTATTGCATTTACAGAAGAATTTTACCTTACCCTTTTATTGCAGACAGACAGATCAAAAAAGCAATAGTGGGTTCAATATCTATTAAAACCTGCCAATAAAATTTATTTTTAAGGCTTGTTTCTTCTAATATAAAAGGTTTTTTTTATGAAACCTTAATTAAATTTTTCTAATAATTAAAAAAAATGTCCAAAAACTTACCACTTCTACAAGAGAATGTAATTTGAAATTATTTTAAAAGCAGATAATATATCCCCTCATCACATAAAATTCTTTTCATAATTATTAAAGGAATTTTATTTACATATCTTGCTCTCCCTGTTCAAATTTTGTTTTTGTAAAATGAATAAATTTTCTAATTTTATGAATTTTTAAAAATTTGTAGCATTCACTATAGAACAGTATATATCATTCAGTATATATAATATCTGGGAGAAGAAATAGAGCAAGCTGAAAATTACATTTACCTTGGTCAACGAATTACGATGAAAGGCGACATAAATCAAGAGATCGAACGTCGCATCAAGCTTAGCTGGCAAGCATTCTACCGGCTACAAATAATTTTTAAAAAAAAGCTCCCTATTTCTTTACAGAGGAAAGTTTTCGATCAATGCATCCTACCTGTTCTGACTTATGGTAGTGAGACATGGACATTGACTGCCAAAGGTATCCAAAAGTTACGAGTGGTACAAAGGAACATGGAACGGCAGATGCTTGGTATCACGCGACGAGATCGAAAGACCTTCAGTTGGATAAGAGATCAAACAAAAGTTTGTGATATCATTGCGAAGGTAAAAAGTTTGAAATGGAAGTGGGCAGCCCATATTGCTAGAAGAACTGACAACAGATGGACCAAAAACATCCTAGAATGGATCCCACTGGACACCACACGCCCAAGGAAAAGGCCAAAGACGAGATGGGTGGATGAAATAATTAAATATATTGGGCACAAGTGGCAGCAAAATGCACAAGATCGACTTCGTTGGAAAGATGCAGAGGAGGCCTTTATCCTGCAGTGGATTGACAACGGCTGAAATGATGATGATATATAATATCGTCTATAGAATCGTATACAAATACTTCTATAGATTGCAGTCTATACCATATGTCCTATAGAATTCTATAGATATATTTTTCTATACAATATGGTCATTTACATTCTATGCACATGTTCTATAGAATTCACTAGAAAGATTTTCTATAGAATATGGTCATTTGCATTCTACATGTCCTATAGAATTGGATAGAAATATTTCTATAGAATATGGTCATTTACATTCTATAGAAGTCACTAAAACTCTATATACCATTTTCATAAGGGTTGTTTTGACTGGAAGTTGTGGATAGACCACGTGATAATGCTTCTGGAAAAGGAAAGCGAAATTAACTCCAAATTTTTGTCCTATGTGGAAATCGGGAATTGTCAAAGAATTTTCTAGGCGGCAAAACTTGGCAAAACTGGAATTCCTAACAAATACCTGGGATTTTGGTAGAACTAGTATAGTAATGTGTTCAAGCCGGCCAGACTTTACGTCATCTTCGTTTGGTTTTTTTCTCCCTCAGCACGTGTTTTTCTTCAGGTCCGGATGCTTGTAAGTTGAGTATGGAACCAACTACGTGTATTTTATTTTTTTTTAAACTTACGATATACACATAACTGCAACTATTACGGATTCTCCGTAATTATTTCGGAAAATGTGCGAAATTTTATTCAGTCATTATTTTTATAATACGTTTCGCAAGTTTTGCATGATTCCTAAACTGTAAATTACCAAAACATCTTCTCATCATGGGACGCAGGACAAAGCACGGTCAGGATTTACATTCCCCTAGAAAGTTAAGCATATTCTCTCCTCTCCCTCTCCCCTTCAGTTTTCAAAAGCTAACGAACTGTTAAGCTTTTTTAAATATATATCCTCCTTTTACATATACAGAACTCTTTGGGTTCTACGGCATCATGTTTCAGTGCACAGACGCGTGAAAAAGAAATGCTCCATGCCAGGCGAAAATGCGTGTGATGTAGGATTGAGTGCACAAGAAAAAATGTGACGGTACCTTAGGGAAATTTCAACTAAAATTGGGGTTGAAATCGAAGATCGGTTTTTTATAATTGCGAGAACTACAGAACCGTTTTGATTTTCTCTGTGCTATTGAATTGTTTGTTAACCAGTTGAACTATGAAACTGATGAGCAGTTTGTCAAGCTTCATAAGAAATGTGTCGATCTTGCATTATTTTATCTAAATGATTCGAACGGATCTGAACTGTATGAAGATTATAAAGACATAATTTCGTCTCTCAAAAGGGCAAAACGCTTAGAAAAGAATTGGATTACTTTCCGCAGGAGCTTTTCATATACGCTTCTTCAAGGAGATTAAAAGCCTACGAAACATTATTCATAGAACGTCAAATTCTATTGACATTGCCTATTGCAGTTGCATCATGTGAATGCTCTTTTAGAAAAATGAAGCTCATTAAAAAATTAAAGATTTTGCAGAGAGTAAATGAAGAAGAGCTACGTTTTAAGGTAGTTGTGCATTGGTAAAGATTTCATTATATTATTTTTGTATTGTAGTGGATAATTCTAGAGAATACCTTAAATTCATGTAATAAATGTCCAATTCCCTATCAAAACCTTCGTGCACTTGAAAATGGTATTTAGTAGGGGGGACAGCAATGACAGTGATAACTGTCAAGTGTTACCAGGGCAGAAAATTATCTAGCTACGCCACTAGTTAGACCCCTACTTTTTCAGAATTTGTATAAGCAAATACACGAAGCCTTAAGTCAGTGGGAGACATCCAAACAGATGACGTAAGAAAACGACAGAAAAATTTTAGTGAACGGAACTGGAAACAGACTCTCAATCGAGATAGCAAAAACTAGTTAGTAAGCAGTCGTTCTCTCAACCTCATGTCGGAAGCACGTGTAATCTCTCTGTCGCTGTACATTAGTGTTAATTAAAACGTCTATGCAATTATAGGTGGTAGTAACCTCCTATAAGTCTACATATGAAATGCGATATAAAATCGTAAAATTAAAAAGTACATTTTAAAAAGTAAAATATGACAGACTTATTTAAATTTGATACATCTCATATACATATTTAATAGCATTACGGATCAATTCACCAACTGCACTTTTTGCCATTTTACACTTAAAAATTGAGTGAAAAAGGGATAATACACCAGCATGTTAACATGTGGCAAATTCGTTTGTTCTGTGCAAACTAAGGTGGAGAATGCCTCCTGCTGCGTGGGCTCACTTTTCCCCCTCAGTGCTACCTCCTGTTAGTTCCATATTCAAAGGAGTTCTCATACAGTTTAACAATACTTCAGAAAATAGGTCATGTTAAAAGTAATTCGGATAAAAAGAGTGTCCGTTTTAATGAGGTTCGACTATATTGTATTTACTGTTCTAACCACATGAATTTCAGATATTTCAGTGATCTATTATACATTTTCATTTGCATGAACACAAAAATTGTAGACCCTATTTTACGACACCGTCACACTGCGCCCTTGGTCATGGCCTTCATTGCCACCCACGAGCTAAAGTGGCTATAATAGCCACTGTAACGCGGTGCTGGAAGTCAGAAATATATCTAACTAGGACATTGTGACTTTCACTGCCATACATAAAATGCATATTAATGAGGTGATAATGATGATGTTAGGAGGTCACACTGTGCAACAACATTGTGCACAACCAACCAATGACATAGGTACAAAACCTGTTTTCTACTTGTGCCACTGTTGTTATGGCCATCTCTGCCTATGTCCCCAAAGATCCTGTTCTGACAATCAACACCTTCCCTTACTTTTACGAAGTGTTACTTCAACCTTACCAAAACTGACGCATCAGTGCATGTCCGCAGACTGTTGCATCATTATGTTGCATGGTATTTACATGCAAAAACTATCATAATTATAAATATCTTCTGTAAATATAACTAATCTACACACCTCGTCAAACGTGAAAGAAACATAGGATTTGTGTCAAAAACTGTTGACAAACTGACAACTATGTAAAAACCACTTTATATTCATCGGCACACCACTACTTTGTTGTTCGTCAGTGAGCTGTCTATTGTACTATTACTGTATTTAGTGGCCTGTATTCATTTTTAAAATACGTGAATTTATAACAGATGGTATTGTATTGCATCACCTTGTAAACTTTTGTAATATACTTTTAGACCATAAATAAAGAATCCGGGGCTGGGGGTTCTACCTTGCCGGGGGTTCATGTGTCGCCCATAGTTCCCCTTTTTATACAGTCGATGAGATGGTCTTTTTCGAGATCTTGCGCGTTCGGCGGGGTTTTCTGGGCGATAAGTTCACAACTCACTAATCTCGCTGACCTTTTCAGAAACTGACATCCATGTCACTATTTTAAGTTATCCTTTGGGATTTACACTTTCTCACTTTCTCTTACAGGTTCTTGCACCTTTCCTGGAAACGCACTGTGCGCTAGCTTAGCCCAGCGATTTCCGAAATAAACACACGCACGCACACACACACACACACACACACACACACACACACACACACACGCCATTGGATTTGTTTCATTTTATTTTCAAAATAATAACAGTTGGAACCGGGATTACCCAGTGCAGTCTCTGGCAGCCACCCTGTCCATTCGCTCAGCAGGTATTGGAATATAACGTGTAAGTGTACAGTTGCTGTTCACAGTTTCCAATAAAGCTAAGAAAATTTAATATTCATATACTTTTTACAAAGAAATATAATTAAAGCCTCAAAATTTAATTTAGGCAAAAAGGCTCCACCAAAAATTTGTATAGTTTTTGATGGTGTTCGATGTTAAATTAAGTTATTTTTCTAATGACTGTCATTATTTCTGATTGAGTATATAGTGAATGATGAAAAGGAATACTAACTTAGTTTTTTTATCATCTGAAATAATGACACATATAAATTATAAAATGTTTCCCCTTTTCACTGTGTTTTTGTGGCATTTATCAGATGAGAGGGGAAAAAAGGGTGAAAGGTGCATAGCTATCGCAACCGCCAGCGCGCGCTCAGTTTGGTACATGTCCGGCAACACTCAAGGCAGGATTGCTTCGAGCTCGTAATCGTGCTACGCGCCAAAATTCATATTCCGTAAGTTTTTTATACCTTTTTCTGGATATTAAATGCAGATCCAGATTCTACAAGTGGAGTGTGGAACGTGGTAAATTTCTCCAAGAACATTTTTCATGCATATTAGTATTTACCGAATAATTTTCTTTGTTACTCAGATCTGAAACAGTAGCCTAACGAACACAGTCCTTGTGTTAGATTTCAGACGTCTCATCTTTTATCTAGACGTGTCCGAAAGCTGTACCTAAACTCGTTTTTTATTTTTATATCCATGTGGTTAATACCTAAAATATCTATTGGCTACTTTTTTACTTCCAGAAGGCCATCTGTTTTGTATGCTATTGTTGTTTAGGACTTATTATTATTAATCCAGCAGGAGTCTCCTTGTAATTTTGTCATAACGTTAGTGTCCACTGTATAATGTACATATTGCCCTTTTTTTTAACGATATTTTTAGTTAATTCAAGTTTGATAGTAAAATCTAATTGAAACATTTAAATCAATTTAAAAAATTCAGGGATCAGCCCCTTTGACTTCCAATAATTGTATTAAAAGTGTTGTCGCACTGTTTAAGACATATTGCTTTTATTATTACAGAATTTAAATCGTAACCCTAATGAAAGTTAATTTCATAGTTCCTATATTTCCATAAGTATTTCTTTTCAATTTATCACAGAATTCAGAAAGCATGTGTTATATAATGCGTATTTCTTAATATTAAATATTAGGTCTTGTATTTCTGTAGAATACGATAAAATTGTGAACGAGAAGTATTATTTTTGGTAGAGATTGAACGTTAAACGTTTTTGGTAATTAACTAACAGCAATAGTCGAGTTTGTAAGCATGTGTACTGTGCCCATATTTTTTAGCGAACTTTGACCGTATTTAACATCATGATGGAATGATAATGTTAAGTACTGCCTTCTGTTCCTGGGTTCGTTTAAGAAATGTGAAGAATAGGATCCGAGGACATGTTAGATTGGTTTCATCTCAGCTGACTTTATGAACACCCTTGGAATGTAGAACATTCAAAAGTAACCTATGCATGGTTCCCCACGGTCCTTGAAAGTCTTTGAATTTTTTTTTTTTGGCAAGTCGGAGCCCTTGAAAACTGCCAAAAATGTGGTTGGTCTTTGAAAAGTCCTTGAATGTTTCCCAAAACCTTTTTTCAAGTTTTGGCAAAAGAAAAAAAAAGGGATATTTCCCTTATTTCCAATGTACTATGTAAGGTCCTTGAAAAAAATTATTTGGTCCTTGAATTTCATCAGGACAAAAGAGTGGGGACCATGATGTGTGTTTTAAGTAAAGATCTGTTCTATTGTAATCTTAGGTACCCGAGGTTTTAGTTCTAACAGTGGTGTAGTTTAACAAACACTTAGAATAAAATTCTAAAGTCTGACTCTTTTTAAAATTATGCCCAAGTTTAAATCTAGGTTTTTTATGTGCACAGAGGTGAGGGAATGGATGCCTTTGGGCTATAGTTTCTAACCTTTTTCAGTTA
Organism: Dysdera silvatica; assembly: GCA_006491805.2. NCBI lineage: Eukaryota > Metazoa > Arthropoda > Arachnida > Araneae > Dysderidae > Dysdera > Dysdera silvatica. Next base: position 302,157,233 of record QLNU02015360.1, on the reverse strand, counting down.
TGCCATCCCTAGTGTATCGAGATTTTTTTTTTCACCGTGCCTCTTTAGTATTTTGATAATATGCCTGGGACGTCTGTCCCCGGGCTGGTGCACCCACATAGGTGAGAGGATTTGCACCCTCTGATAATCCAAGGTATGCGCTTTTTAAGAGGACCCAGTGGGCCCTTGTACCATGTTGACATATTTTTGCACCATTCTGGTTGGAAACTACTGCCTTTAAGTGTACAGTCGGAACCACATATATGCAAATGGATGTGGCAATGAAACATAATGGATATAAGCGGGTTTCACAGATTCTCTGAACTATAGCGTGGAAATAATTTGCTCATTAAATTTTTAATGAATTTTATTATTAAATTAGATATTCTTATTTCTAATTTTATAAATCATACACATTATTTCAATATTTATAATGTACAGTACTATTACTCTATTAATAAAAATAACAAGTAGTACATCCATGTACTGTATTTGTGGAAAATAATTGACAAATTACATACTTTTTTGTTATTTCTATCATTGTCCTACTATTTGATTCCAAAGAATTTAAAATTGCTGATTTTGGGTCAATATTTAAGCAGATACGTTTCTTTTCATCTGCCATGTTCACAATGAATATAAACTGAAAAGTGCAAAAGAAGAAAGCACCTTGCAAATAGGCTAGGGATTTTGTCGACCAATAAAACACAAGGCGCATAATTCACTGTACCAATTACAAAACAAATTTTGATAGTGGTTCTGAACACAGATATATTGTGTACGTCTGTATATGCAATTTGGTGTACATGGAACTTGTCTAATGTAATATATAAACATGCCTTTACCGGTTGTATGTATTGTGTGTCTCCCGTGATAAAATTTCTTATTAGAAGAGGTGGGCGGGAGGCGTAAACGAAACCATAAATAAGCTGGTAAGTGAAACTTCACAAGAGTTCACAGCTATTTCTGGGGCAATCCTTAAAAATAAGGGTTGCTAGCTACTCATGTACTTCGGATGAAAACTTGTTCATAAAGTTTGTTTGCATATATCCCGTTTAAATCCTAGGTGGAAGTACACGGAATCTGTTTAATGGTGCTTTTTTCCTGTACGAAAGTCGCTGTAGTCAGGCTTGTGACGTCATACACTTTGTCCTTGTTTAGGCTGTATTTTGTTTATTGTAGCAATTGGAATTATGTATGAACCTTTGGTTCTGAAGAACAATTTTTAATTATTTTTTTTTTAAGTGTTAACAAAGGTAACATACAAAAATGTGAATTTTATTCACAGTGATAAAATATATCAGTAATTCACCAATAAACCTTATAAATGTACTATATTTGCTACGAACATGCTTTCTGTGTATTTGGATATATTGAAAAAATGTGAATATGGTTTTTAACGGAGTATGTTGGAAACTTTTGCGACTTGTACAGAGAGAAATGAAAAACTATTAAATTAATAAAATTGGAGGTTTGCATTATAAAATAAATTAACCAAATCATATATGAAAAGCTAGTTAAAAAAATGACTTCATGTTGCATTCAGTGCACCTTAAAATTCCTAAAATATTTTGCAATTGCTCTTGAAAAGGTTTTTTCAGCATTGGTAGGTATGTATATTAACGGTAATTTTGTGAATTTCATTGAAACTTACTTCAAAGTACTGGAAGTTACATTTAATTTCTTTTATTATAGATTGTAATTACATAAATTTCGAACTTTCATCTAATTTAAAGCAGAGGTTCTAGGATGGGATATCAAAAAGTAAGGTTTGAAGAATTTTAAATATACAATAAAGGAAGTCTATCATGTATGAAGGCACATATTTACTTGATTTGCCTGGGATCCCATCTACTTTTAAACTTTTGGTAGCCTAGATGCTGATAAACAATATCTTATACTGTGCCACATGAAATATCAAATTGTTTCGATAATTGGTTTTGCTTCATTGCTGCATCAAGGTCATCAACATGATTTGCTGAAGTTGAAGGTCGCCCCATTCTTTCTTCATCCAGAACGCTAATCCTTTCATTTTGAAATTCACGACACCATTTCTTCACATGTTGTATAGTCATAAGACTAATATCGTATACTGCAGTAATTTCACTGTGGATTTTGGAGGTGGGGGGAAGCTGGCATCTGTTTGGCCCACAAAAAGCAGATTACAAATCGCACTTCTTCCTTGGACCATATGCTCAGTCTGCTCGCCATTTTAAATGGATACCAAATGCATCTAAATTGATTCTTCTAGATGGAAAAAATATAGGAACTTAAACTATTATGCGACACTATTGTCATCAATTGGCGATGTGGTCAATACATTTGATTTAATAAAATAGGGAACCTTACTTTCTGATATACCCTTGTAACAAATATAAAATGTAATGGGTTCAATCTTGTCTTTAACAAATGCAGACTCAAATTGATAGGCTGAACCTGTAGTAATTCTGATGCTGCTGGCCAAAAACTTAGGGCCCCCCCCCCTCTCTGACACCCTGAAACATGGTAAAAATGGCACTTTGGGGAAACAAGTTATGAGCCACTGTACTACAGCATCGAAATGAGGATACTAAGCTACATTCAATATTACGACAGTTTTTTCCGAAACCATATTAGAGATTTGAAGAAGAGTCCCTGCGGCCGGCCTTTTTCTTAATTTAATTGAATGGCTCTACTTCAGAAGAGTGCATCCCCTGTCAGGTTTGGAAATTTCATTTGGAATGTAGTTTCCTGGTCCTCCAGTGTTTGTAGCAACCTCCAAGTAGTTTCCTATGGTTTTAGTTTTCTGTCATTAACGATGTTTATGAGCTATTGTGATAGTTTTTTGTAATGAATTTTCCCTCTGCAGATGAAGTCTAAAATTTGACAAATTTCCCTTTTGCTTTAAAAAATGAGGCTTTTAATTAAAAAAATTTTTTATTAATGTTCAAGATCTTCTCCAACAACTACTGATTCAAGACTTCTGCAGGACCAGATTTCTCGAACGTTATCTATTGAGACCAAGGTTTGGACTTATATGGTTAATGGCTGTGTGCTCATAAAACTCGGTCCCAAGGACCCGCTATGTTTAAAAATGTGGGCCCCCAAAAAAGAACTTATTTTTTCCTTACTAAATAGCGGATTCCTGGATGCTCTGTTTTTCTAATGTAGTCCTTTTCTATTCCGCTTATTTTACATGCTATAACACGTCAACTGCACCTCTGACTGTAAACATATGTATTTTACTGTATATACTAGGGTGTTTCATTTTATTGGATAGAAATTAAAATATTATGTTGTTGGTGACTTTGCTCACATTCTTAGTCCTAGTGATATAAAAGCTTTATGACAAATTTTAGGAAGATGGGGTAATATTTAGAGGTTTCACACTTAAATATATATATAGTATATAAGCTAAAAGAAACAAGATTTTCAATGATTATTTTTTTATACTCAAACCCATTCAAAAAACTGAACTGCAAGATTTTTATGTGCTTTGGTTCGCTTGGTGACTGCTTTTCTGTAGTGCCCAACAATATTCAACAGGTATTGTTTTTGTTTTTAACCTATTAACTTTCGTTGAAGTTCTTTATTAGTACAATATCCTTTCTGCAGTGTCATTTGTCACTTTAAGGGCATTGGTGAAGCGTCTTAGCCCATGGCTGCAATGTGTTTTCTCATTTAGATTGACCAAATGGTCAAGAATGTCTTTGTATGGCTGAAGTAACAAAATGCTCAAGTTTTCCTTTGAAAATTTGGGGTTTTCATCTAATCGTTTTATTCATTTTTGTGCATTTAAGAGATATCCTATCTTCGCTAATACACTCTTCATTGGAAATGTAAATGCATATGTTACTGGTACAGATGTGTGCAATGTAAATGGTGTGAATCATATGAAAAATATAAGTATAGAGAAAAATTTGTGTGAAGTTAACAAGGTAGTATGGATATTGATAGTAATGCAAATTGCAGGTTAAAGATTAAAAAACTAAAATTATGAAAAGAGGGGAACCTGGAAAATATAGTGATTTTAATAAATTAAAAATTATGCATATAAATGCGAGAAGCATAGACATCAAAATGGGTGAAATAGAAATGCTGATGGAAAACAATGAATATCAAATAGACATAATGGGAATAAGTGAAACATGGTCTAGAGAAAATGATCACATGGAAATCGTTATCACCTGATGAGAAATAAAAAAAAAGGGAGGAGGGGTATCGGTATATATAAGGAATATTCACGAGGATTTTGAAAAAATGGACTGAATTATCACACATGTGATGATTGGGAAATAATAGGCGTAAAAAGAGGTAAACTTAGGACAGAAATTGTATATAGAGATCCAAGAAGAAATGTTCACAAGCTACTAGATTGGCTATACTTAAAAATTGAAGAAGTACAAAGTAAAAATATAATTATAGTAGGTAGCCTAAATATTAATATAAGTAAAGAATCTAGTAATAAAAATTATTTGATAAATGCAATGAAAATGATGATACTAAAAAACATAATTAGTGACTATACAAGAATAACCGATAATTCGACTACAACGATTGATTTATGTTTTACGAACGTATTGGGAATTCATTCAAATGTTTTGGATTACCAAATAAGAGATCACAAAGCTATACTCATCGAAGTTCAAGAGAAAACTAAACTCATGATAAACAATAAAATTAAAGTCAGAGATTTTGGTTCAAAACATCTTGAAAAGTTTAAAGAGAAATTGAGTTCTATAGATTGGAATGTAGAATTTAGCGATTTTAATAAATATGATGTATTTATAAATAAAATCAAGGAAATATATGATAGGAATTTTAAATGGAAACTCATAAAGGAAAAAATAAACAAAAAAAGGTCGGATAAATAATAAATTAAAAATTTTCATAACGAAAAGTAATTGTATCTTCAACAGATTTATAAAAACTAAAAGGACTAAAACTTGGGTAGACTTAAAAAATTAAGGAATGAAATAGTGAGGAAAATTTATCTTCACAAAAGAAGATTCATGGAAAAAAAATTATCAAACACTGACAATAAAAACAAATGAAATTTTATTAATAAATTGCTGGGAAGGGTAATTAAAACAAATGATAAGTTGATAATCAACAATAACATGAAAGTAACTTCCAATAGTGAAATTGCAAATTGTTTTAACAATTTTTTGTGGAAATTGAAGAGAATACAGTAGATAGAAAGGTCAATATGAACAATGAGTATAATGAATATATGTGTCATAACATTGGTAAATCAATTTATGTAAGTCAAATAAGTCACTCAGAGTTATTGAATAAATTAAACAAGATTAATAATAAAAAAGGAGCAGGATACGATGACATACACCCTAGGATAATCAAGGAATGTGCTAATGTATTGGTTAAACCACTGTTGGTGATATTTAATGAAATAATTGATACAGAAGTAATTCCTGAAGAAATGAAAACAGCTAAGATAGTTCCTATGTATAAGAAAGGTAAGAAAGATAACAAAGAAAACTATAGAACAATATCAATAACCTTCGTTTTCACGAAGATATTTGAAAAATTACTTTACTAAAGAATAATTGATTTTATAGACAATAATGATATAATGGATAATTTCTAATTTGTGTTTAGACAGGGCAAATCAACTGAAGGGGCGCTATTGAGAACAATAAAAAGAATATAGGAGGCAATAGAAAACAAGGAACAGGGTATTGGCATTTTTTTATCTGAATAAAGCATTTGATGTAATAAATAGAGAAATATTAATTAAAAAAATTAAAATTTGCGAATTAAGGGAGAAGATCAAAAATTTATTGAGCAGTTATTTAAAGGCTGGAAAACAAGTTGTATATATTAAGAGAAAGAAATCTAAATTACTGGTTAATAATTACGAAGTGCTTCAGGGTTCCAATTTGTGGCTATTATTGTATTCCTTATATGTCAGCGATATATTCAACGTGTCTGATATAAGAAACATCACATTATTTGCTGATGATACAAGCGTCATTATTACTGATAAGGACTTAAATAAGGTAACGGAACGGGTATTAATGAAATAAAAAAATATGAAAAATGGTTTGCTATTAATCAGCTGAAGTTAAA
>QLNU02015360.1:302117557-302139177 GCA_006491805.2 Dysdera silvatica | reverse complement strand
CAATTTTGATAACTAACCCATGTGGTTATGCTTTATGACTGTCAAGTCGCGTCGTTATATCCGATACGAATTTCCCTACTTAGAATCTACGTAGACTACAAAATCGCCGTCGTTATATACGATGTCGTTATAACCGATATATTTAGTATGGAGTAGAATAGCAAACCAAATTTCTTGTAAAAATTCCGTCGTTATAAGCGATTTTCACTAATTGTTTTATGTAAGTAACACAGTAAAAACACCCCCATTATCAAGGGTAATGTGGACTGCATCCATCTCGGATAATGCAGATTATCAAGGGTAATGTGGACTGCATCCATCTCGGATAATGCAGATCGTCTCTAATATTCCAATTTACATATTACGATAAAATGTGTTATAAGTTTTGTACATTAGTGTACAATTTAACGTGCACGGTTGTCTCACGTTGAAACCTAAATTAAAATCGATCAGTAACCTTGAGTTTCTGTGTTTATACCTTTTATTTTATGACAACGCTTGTGTTCGAAAAAATTAAGCTTTCGGGTAATCGAGGTTCAGCTCTGGATATAATATACATCTTTTTTCTTACGTTAAAATCGGCTTAACAATGGCTGGAAAAATGACTTCTACCCGTGTCCTAAAAATAAGATTCAGTAGACACTCCAGATAACGAAGTGGACGGTTCCATTACAAAAACTTCGACATATAGATACGATCTTTTTTATACGTGTGTATTGTGTAATACAGCAGTCGTCAATCGGTGGTCCGCAGAAAAATCTGGACATTATTTGCATTTTTAATGTTTTATTAATAATAAAACAAAAATAATATTCTAAGAAATTCTCATATTCTGAATGACAATTTTTGCCTTTATATTGCACTAAATTCACGAAATGTGGTCCGCGGGATTTAAAATTATGAATTTAGTGGTTCATGAGGTCCGAAAGGTTGGCAACCGCTGGTGTAGTACATTGATTATTTAGAGACGCATTTTCTAATTCATATATTCTTTATAAGTAAACATGAATCCCAGTATGTGCAATTTATGTTTATACTCATAACTAAAAACAAGAATTAATGAGAGGAAATGCTTGAAGTATATATACCTTGAAAACCTTTATATTTGTGCAGTAAACTTTCTAATGTCTTTTTCCGCAGGAAAATTCGACCATGGTTCGTCATAAGAGTACCCCTATTTAGTAAATGGCGGGCTTTTCACGTACCTGGAATTGTCTAGTAATTTGAAATAGTCTCTAGAAGTCTGGGGAAACGTTTTCAACGCTTATATTCTGAATAGAGAATACTTGCCTTCTAAGTTTCATGCGAACGTAAAGCTATTTTCTTTGAACCCAAGGTTCAATTCGAAGTTCCGTGTAGCGATTAGTCGGGGAAGTCCGAAGGAAATTTGACCAATGCGAGTGGGTTGGAACTCTGGAGTACGTGAAATACATCGTCTGGGACATTTTCGTTGGACTTTGAAAACCCGTGACGTTTTACAACATCTAACGAAGAAAACTTTTTTTTTAAATTCGGTGTAATAACCACGGCAATTGACAAAAATTTCAATATATAGATTTTCGATATTCGGGAGTTCTATTCTGTATTACTTATTTGCATCTGTCTGGGTGATAGAAGGGGCTGGTGAGAGGAGCAGCCTCTCTTCAATATGTGCTTTCTTTTTTTTTTTTTAGGTTGACTTCTAGGAAAAATTCTGTGTTTTAGAAGTCAATCTTTCTCCCCGGACTGTGGAAAAACCCTTAGGTGCCCATGTCTGTTTTCCATTGGTTTAAACTGAATAACAATCAGCCAGCTCGTTTAGTGCGAGCTTTGTAATCGAAGTTTGGTAGATTACTTTTATCTCTGCTTCTTTTTAGGTTGATTTAGAAAGAGACAGCCACGGTTTCTCTATGGGCCAATTTTACAGCGGTGGTTTATTTCTGGGAAACAAAGAGAACGCACGTCTTTTCACCATCACCGCTCCTAAAGAACCTGTTTGCAGTTTTAAGAGGTCACAAAGAAGGGAATATTTATTGACCTGTAGGCACTGTTGGGGAACTTTGATTTCAAACTCCCCAAAAATACTAGCTTCCTTTCCTCAGGCCCTTTATAGCCCATCCCCCTCATGTCCCAAGGAGCCCCTTTCAGGATTTATTACTGGTTTGAGGGCATTTCTTGCAACCTGCCCACATACTTTTCTCTGCTCTTTATCTCAGTGTCCTGAATTATCTTCAAGGATGTTTTTAGAGAGTGAGTCAGTCAGTCCAGTTCTGCCCCCCCCGCAGTGCTAAGGCCTTCATCTAGCAATGTGCTTTAATCCTGGTCAAATCCCAGACTCACTGTGCCCTGGTTATGGTTCCTCAGGGCTTAAGAAGCTCCAATTTCTCATAGAAATGTGGGTCCACTACTGTACCTAGTTGTAGTGCATTGTCTTTCCTACCTTACCCAGTGATATGATGGAATGCCTGCTGCCATAGTCTCATTACCTTGGCTGCAGAGTTTGTTTCCTTAGGGAAACTGGGTCTGGATGCAACATGGCTTTTGTGGTTCTTGTGCTAAAAATAACCCGAATACCAAAGAAGCCCTTTCAGAGTGGGCTTTTTTATTGTGTGCTGTGTAACTGGGTTTTCAATTGGAATTGATTTTGATAGTGAATGCTCTGTTACTTGAATTCAAATTAAATTTGTGTATCACCATGAAAATATCATGGAAACTCATACATGAAGTGGAAGCAAATTTTTTACAAGTTATATTGTTATCACTGGAAAAGTATTCATCATTTTAACTCAATTCCTGAAAATTTTGAAAGCAGATTTAATTTCACCTGCCCTCATAAATTGTTAAATCCGTTTAGTCCTGCCTCCCCACTCCCCTCCCCCAACAGTAATGACTTTACTTTGTCTCTTACTAAATGATACTCCCATAATTGTTTTTAAGCCATAATAAAAAACTCCTTAAACATTTGAGAGAAATGGTGTTTGATGTCTCCCCAAGAAATTTATGGCCATGTGTGGGGGGGGTTGTATGGTGGAGGGTTGTGGAGATACCAAGGATCCCCTTTAGGTTGTTGGGATTTCAAGCCATAAATTTTGATTGACCTTGTGTGCGTTTCTGTGATTGAGTTCCTATGGGGCAGGCAGGGGTTCCTAACCTAGGGCACACTAACAAGGGAACCCACAGTGATTGCCCCACCGATTTTGATGAAAGTAGAGCCAAAATAAGGAAATGCGTGTCTCGGCACTCATACCAACCTGACTTATTTTCGGAGATACAAATTTTTAAAGAATTTCATCCTATATATAAAACACGACACCCTCTGCAAGCCAGTCCGTAGCTTGGTGGTTAAGTTGTTGGCGCCACTCCATTTTTGTGTTCGACCCGGGAAATCGATCACTTATTTTTGTATCCTCTTTTCATATTTATGTATTTTTATTAGTAAAAATACTTCGCTTACAATCGGATTTTGTTCATAAACTTACTTTAATAAAATTCATATTTATGTAATTAAGTTAATTGTACGCTTATTGCCAGTGATAATTTCTACTCGAATTTTAATTGTTGATTATTAAAAAGTAGAAAAAGTTTTGGTGTAGCCAATGACGATGGTGTCTACTCTTCTACTGCTGAAGTAATTCCACCTCATTGTACCCCATACTGTCAACCTCGTGATGTGTACTTCTTCCGTCAAGTAAAAAATTTCATTAAAAGGTTACAAAATTGTGTTGCAGGTGGATCTGGTGACGGGATCAGGGTAATATTATAATACTATGCTATCGTTTGTAAGTGGTTAAATTAGCATACGGTAACACATCTATGATGACGTGTAGTACACACATGACCTTTGGCACCTATGCAAAGTTGAAGCGAGAGTATGTGAAACTCGTTCACTTCTAGGCGTTCGATGGAGTAGCGTTATTTTTAGCTGAAGTTCGCACTGTTGCGATAACGTTATCTAGTAAGTTCCTAATCATGTGACATTCGTTAAAGAGTATAGTAATCTAGTCGAGTTTGCAATATTTATGGACTTGGAATATTGTTCGAATGAGATATAAATGTTGTCAAAAGTATCAAACGTAGGCATACTTCTTCGGATGTTTCGTTTCACTGTCAATTGGACATTACCGTATCTTGCATTAGACGTCTTAGGACTATAGCTATTAAAAATTACATTACATCAATACTGGATACTCACCTTGGATGACATACTCGCGGTATGAAGTGACACAAAAGAACACTTACACACTCAGATTAGCTTCAAATAAAGGTCCTATGTAGGAGCATTTATCCTCCCACATGGTTCCACAGTTGGTAATAAACTTAAAATTGTTTGATGCAGCATGATCTTAGCAGTCTTCGTACCATTTAAAAAAAAAAATGAATAATTTAATTTTTGGATTTCTTAATTCTGAAAACAGCCTAGTTATCATAAGAAAGCTTTAAATTAAAACTCTGTAGATGGCAATTGTAAAATTCAATTGTAGTTTTAAAACGTTTCCATATGTTTTATACATTTTTTTTATAGTTTTTATACTCTCTTATACGTAGTAAACATATAAAACCTTTTTACATTTGTGTATTCCCCAACCCTCATTTTGAGGAAACTTACATGTATATGTTCTTCTAGATGGTCAAGGCCTCAAAGGAATTGTCGCCAGATACTCCGGTCTTCTAAAGGTCAAGTCTGGTGGACATGCCATTCAATTCATTGTAGACAAAGAAAATTGAATATTTTTGGTAGGTACAAAATGTTATATTCAGATGTCAAACCATTATTTTGGTATTTTGCCTATAACAGGGTTGTCCAACATTTTTGGGCAGCGGGCCACTTTTACTACACCTCCTCCCCCTCCCCCCGGTTTCTTCACTTGCAATATGGAAAGAGATTACCCATATTGTTCCCGCAGTTTTTCCGTATTTCTGAAGGGGGAAAAAATGTCCCCCAAACAGTTGTCTGTGGGCCTTATGTTAAACAACACTGGTCTATAATATGGTTAATTTCCAGTAATTTAATAGTAAATCATTAATTGTAAAACATCAAACTTGCTAGATATACATACACTGAAGTGCCAGAAAAATTGGCACACCTACCTAATATCGTGTAGCCCCCCTCCGTGCGCATGCACACAGAAGTGCCGCAACACGACGTGGCATGGACTCGAATAATGTCTGAAGGTATCCTGGAGACAATTCACACCAGGAATCCTGCAGGGCAGTCCACAAATCCATAGGAGTGCGAGGTGGTGGAGATCTCTTCTGAACAGCACGTTGCAAGGCATCCCAGATATGCTCGATAATGTTCATGTCTGGCGATTTAGGTGGCCAATGGAAGTGTCTAAAGTCAGAAGAGTGTTCCTGGAGCCACTCGGTAGCAACTCTCGATGTGTGGGGTGTCGCATTATCATGCTGAAATTGTCCAAGTCCGTCGGAATGCACAATGGACATGATGCTTACGTACCTGTCAGAGTTGTCTCTAGACGTATCAGGGGTCCCATATCACCCTAACTGCGCACGCCCCATATCATCACAGAAGCTCCACCAGCTTGAACAGTCCCCTGTTGACATGTAGGGTCCATGGATTCATGAGGTTGTCTCCATACCCGTACACGTCCAGGCAACGTGTTTCCAGTCATCAACAGTCCAATGGCGGTGTTGGCGAGCCCATACGAGGTGTAAAGCTTTGTGCCGTGCAGTCAACAATGGTACACAAGTGGGCCTTCGGCTTCGAAAGCCCATATCAATGATGGTTCGTTGAACAGTTCGCACGCTGACACTTGTTGATGCCCCAGCATTGAAATCCGCGGCAATTTGAGGAAGTGTTGCACGTCTATCTCGTTTAACGATTCTCGTCAGTCGTCGAAGGTCCCGTTCTTTCAAGGTCTTTTTCCGACCTCACAGCTGTCGAAGATTTGATGTTTTACCGGATTCCTGATATTCACGGTATATCCGTGAAATGGTCGTACGCGAAAATCCAAATTTTGTCGCTATCTCGGAGATGCTATGTCCCATCTCTCTTGTGCCGACTATAACGCCACGTTCAAAATCACTTAAATCTTGATAACCTGCCATTGTAGCGGCAAGAACCGATCTAACAGCTTTGCCAGACATCTCTTGTCTTATATAGGCGCTGCCGACCGCATCGCATTACGCTGATTGGTTGCAAAGCTCCGTTATTTGCATACGCACGCCTGTACCAGTTTTTCTGGCACTTCAGTGTACATATATTCTTTTGCAAAAAAAAAAAAAGCACCATTAGGAAATTATCTGTTTTTATTGAAATTAAATATACATCCAGCACATACACAGGTAAGGAAATGATAAAAATATTCAGGGCCGTAGGACCCATCAATGGCTAGGAATTGCACATTGAATGTTCAAATCAATAGTTAGTGACCCCCCAGCGGCGGCGGTTCATGCTTCTATACATCTAGGTAAGGAGTCGTAAAGGTTCCTAATGTCATCCTACAACATGTTCTGCCAGGCATTTCTCATTTCTTGCTCCAGATCTGTGCTATTTTGCGATATCCTAATCTGGCAGCCTACCATGTCCCATACATGTTCGATTGGCGAAAGGTCTGGTGACCTAACGTTTCCAAGGAAGAGTATCAACAGCACAAAACACATAGATATGCGAACCATATGGGGCCTGGCATTATCTTGTTGGAAAATGGGTATTCCCTCTTAGAGGTTCAGATTCCTCGGGGTAGGACCACTGCCCAACTGTGAAACAGCTGTAGTGCGTTGATGTATCGTGCCATTAACCTAAATTCAGCTCCTAGTGATATCGCATAGCTGCCAACTGCATCGGAAATATGTTAACTCCACACGCCCCACATAGGACTCTATTTGATCCAGAAAATCCTTTTGCGGTTTTATCAAACAAATTTAGTGATGGCAAAAGGAACAACATGTCAAGCTTTAAAAGTGCAGAAAGAATAATTATGTGTACATGTATGCATATTGATATTTTAAAGATTATGAAACTTGCTAAAATTAGAACTGTTAAAAATATTTTTGGAGCTTATTTAATACTAGAGATAAAATACAGAGTAGTGGAGAAGGTTATACTGAAGAAGGTTAAACACTGGTAAAATAGCAATGAAAAAGATCACTCAAGCTTTCGGACGCATCAGCAGCAGTCCTTCATCAGGAGTAGGGGGGCATTCAAGTATTACGTAAGCATCTTTGGGGGAGGGGGAGAGATTTGCTTATTTTTTCTGACAACCTGGAAATGGGAGTCTGAACCATGCTTATGTAGGACACAGAAAATAATAAAACAAACACAGTCAGGAAGTGATAGCCTCTCTGACAGAGCTGCAATACTAAGATTCACGACACACACTACTAGTAAAAGATATAAAATACGTAATGCATGATTAAATATTTAAATCAATGGTTAGCTGTCAACCTTTTTTGCTTGGGTGCCACCTTCTAAACTCCCCTTGGGCCCTCTTATATTTTTAAATTATAATGAATATATTATTTTTAATAAATGCATTTATCAATCCCACTTCTTATTTATCCACTATTTGCTTACAATATATGAAATATTAATATATGTAATAAAAATGTGACAAAATACTTTATAGTAGTAAATATTATATTATTGTCTTTACAGTTTAATATGTGTGTATATATTGTAAATATAACCAAAATCTTACATAAGCATGAAGGGGGTAGAGTGTAAAATGGCCAGAAATGTGCTTATGTAACATTTGAACGGTCCCTGATGACAACGTTATGTTTCTGACTCTTTATACTTGAAATTTCTAGAAAATCCTTCATCAAAGCAGTCTCGCAGAATGGAAAAACCCAATGGGAACCAATGGGAGGCCTCCAATAGAATCATGGAAAAACCCAATGGGAACCAATGAGAAACCTACACTGCGGGTTACCTAATGTTGGGGATGTCCCATACATTTCAGAGTAAGAGTTGTTTATAAGTTTCTGGAAGTGGTTGTGATGTATTAATGGCTTTCCCATGTAGTTTGTAAGTTTCCCAAGATTCTAAGAAGAGTCTACTATTCTTGTTTGTGATGTGACGGTGTAGTATTTTTGTTGAGTCCCAGTCAATTCCATGTTGTGAAGCCTGTTCCGCTAAACACTGTCTCCTCTCACGAGTGCTTGTGTTCTTGTTTTGATCATTCTTTTTGTTTGTCCTATGTAATGTTTGTTGCAGTCTTTGCATGGTATTTTATTCTGGTAATCCTCATACGTTGATAAGAATGTTCAAGCAAATTTCAATTGCTGTTGCGTTTCCCTTTTTTAATCAGAAATTATTTTGTAACTGCCATATTGTTGGAATTTCCATTTTTGGCGATATTTAAGATGTGATAAATAAAAAACTGTGCTTTTAAATCAGCTGATGTTTTCAGGGTTTAAGCTGGCTCGAAACATGCTGTCGCAAAAATGCTAAAATGGGGCAAAAAAGTTGTAGCAAAATGCTAAAAAATATTAGTTGCTTTCGCTGCTCGAAAAATCGTATCAATAAAATTATTTATATCAACGATGCTTAACAGGTGCTGTTAAGAATTTTGAAGAGGAAACAAAAAGGAACAAGAAAAGATCGCTGAAGTGCAAAACGGATATTCTGGAATCGAGGAATCCTGTTTTCAGAGAATAAACTGTGGTTAAAAATGCCTGTCGCATTTTCGCGATGGGCAAAAATTTTTTCTTCGCATTTTCGAGCAACTCGTCGCATTTTGCGAAAAATGCGACTGCAGCTTAAACCTGGATGGTTTCTGAGGACAATCTTCTATTGCATATCTACATATTCCTAAAGTTTTATTTTTTGTTTTAGAATAATTTCCGAAAAATTGTACTGCAAATTGATCTCTTTCAGTCTACAAAATGTATATGTCTGCCATATGCAAAGTACTACATTTGCTTATACAATATAAAATCATAGGAAAGCAAATTCTAATGTTCTTCAGATGTGTTTTGTATGGTTTAGTAGGAATTACGTCAAAGATAAACTCAATTTTGGGTGTAATGTTGTCCTCTTCCAGTTGCAGAGGCATAAGGACTTTCAAAATGTTGGCCTGTTTAACCTATGCCTGATCATTAATTGACAAAGAAAACGATGTTTCTGACCCTGGTGGGTGAAATAAAAAGAATTTTGAAATCTGTTCTTCAGAACATTCCTTGATAATGCCAAGCCACCGTTTTGTGTTATAAATACATGTAATGTAATTACCGATTTGTTTGGATTCCTTCGTCAATTTTTCTGTATTTGTAACAACTTCATATTCCTTACTACTTGACAGAAGTTGAATTCTTAATTTATTTTCCATTGGAATAAAGCGATGATGAATTCTAGTGTTTGCTATTTTTAAAGCAGGAGCATATCTATCTACAAGCCTGACATTTTCCTCATCAATGCATATTTTTGGTATGAAAATAAATTGTATTCCATTTATTTTTTTCTGAACAGTGTTTGAACATGCCTTTTGGTGTCAATATTTTTGTCAACAAGTTGTAAGGATGCTCTTGTTATGTGACACTTCACAGTTCCCCCTATTCCATCGCATGACCCGTTTCCATGAGAGGTGGCAAAGAAATCCCATACAGTTTCTATGGTGAAATGGGTTTATGAAATTCTTTTTATGTTGTCCTCCTGCACACCATCTATAAAAGTAAATTACCTTTTTCAGATTGAGAAGATTTTCTTTTAAAAGAAATTTTTTTTTTTAGAAATGTATGTACTGGGTTGCATTGTATTCCATTGAATCACTAATTACACACAAACTTCTTTGCTGTAATTTGTCATGAACTTTAAAATAACAAATGGGTGATGAGTAGCTTGCCTGTTTACCCAGTGGTACAATTGAATTTCATCTTATACCACGAAACTAAAATTTTCCGGAAAGTCGCAAAGTAATATTATACACTCATCAGAATTTAGGAGTGCTTTCTTGATCTTATGGAAATGTGATTGCTATGTAATGATGTTTTTTGGAAATATTAAGTTTCTCAAGTAAGTTCTCTTTGAAATCTGCATAAGGCTCAACAATTGTCTCTAGAATACATCGGTCAGTTGTAACCCACTGTTTATGGGATATTTGGAATGCATTCAAGCATTCTGAAACCACATCTTGACCAGGACAGAGTGAACATCCATGAAGCACACACCCTTCATTGTTCATGCTACAAACCATCTGAAAGTAATTCCTTATATGTATAATTAAATTTTGTCCCATTGATCATCTTAACATTCTGATGTATGCGACACACACATACTGAATGTGTGCCTGGTGCCCCAGCTGGCACACACCATTTAGGATGCAGTTCACAAAATTTAGAAAATCCAATAATTCTTTAAAATCTTTCATACATATCTTTTAAGTTGCGAAGTACTAGCTGCTTTTGCTTTTGTTCTTTCTCTCCCAAATTGTTTCTCATGATAACTAGATATTTTATTTCTGGACACAGTCTGCTGCATTCGTCATCCTCATAAAAACTCATTACTTGGGATAAAGTATTTTCTGAAATTTCTTGCTACTTCGTTTTTTGTAAGCAACACTTGGTAATTAATATACCATGATCCTGTACCACTTTTATTGTTCGTACAAGGTATTCACTGAATACAAATTTTGGAGACTGACTATGATTGTGGAAGCAAGTCAATGATTCTAACCTTTTCTTCAAAACTGGTAACAACATCTTTATTTTAAGGTTTGAAATTAATGTTTAATATTCATTGTTTTGTCTCCTTTGATTTTGAAGTGCTGGGTTCAGTATAAATCTTATAGGAATCATGTAGTTTTTGAGAAACATTACCAGAAATTTTAGTAACTTTCTTTTTCTATGGCGGTACATTTTCTCTGTGTTGGCAAAGTTTGAGCTTTACGTGGAGAAAGTCCTAAAATGCTACATTCTTGATTAACTGGTTCCAATTTAATATTTTGGTTCATGGGAACTGTTGTCAGTTTTCAGCATCATGATCTGAAATGTCAGATTCAGAGTCCAATTCTTTGTACTTTATCTTCTTGTGTTTTCTGGTTTTATGGATCTTACCACTCTGTGATATTTTTATTTTTTATGACAGTTGGTGCACGGATTTTCCAGCAATAAGCCCGTAGTTCTAGATGTGAATGTTCATTGGCAAAGCTGAGAGTTATCTCACACAATGGTTTCTTTTTCTTTCTGTAGACATTGTATGAGTCACAGCATGCATTTCCATATAAGTAATGGTAATTATCCAAATAGTTCAACTTACATTGCATGCATATACTTTGAATTTTACCTTTTATTCTCATTTTTAGTAATTTCTGTTGTTCAGGTAAAAACTGAGAAAACTTAATCACTGTTGAAGAGCTGCATGAAGCATTAATGCAGTCTTCCTCCATCAAGACACCAACGCAGCACTACATGTTGACTGCATTTTTGATGTACCAGACAAATTTGTGCCTTTGCAGTGTATAAATCAAGAAATTAGATTATAAAACTTTAATCTAATTCAGAAAAGCTGATTTAAATAGGAAGTATACATATTCACTGATGTTAAAGTAAATTTGAAGTAAGAGGTTTGAATGTTTCACCCTCAAAGGTTCTAGGTTGACTGAATTAACAGAACATATTTCAACAAGACAGCATTTAAACTACAACTGCATTATGAGTAATATAAACAATGCTCTGGTCTTTCCCAGCAGACACAACACTAAAAGGACTATGTGGTATTATTGCCCTCAGACTGGTGCATTACAGCTTTGAGGGTTTGGGATAACCCTAAATCTGTGAAGTTATGATGCAATCAAATGTATTTATCCCACAGACGGATGTAATAATTCAAATGTTGCATTTTGAGTTTTTCAAATAATTACTAACAATCATTAATATTGCACAAAAACATGTTAGTTTATTATTGCATAACCTTTCTAAAACCCTTAAAACTAAGTGTGTGAATTTTCCTTTAAATAGTGCAAATAAAAATAAAAAATTTAAAATAAAATACGTATATACAATACATATAAGAAATCCTGGGAGCGTTGTTTAGAAATAGAGATTTGCAGTTGCACAGTAACAATAACTAGCCTTATTACTTCCAAAAATAATGTATTATATAAATATGTAAAATAAAACATTTATTAAATTTATGCATTGGGCTGCTATTTCACATTCAATGAACTACTAAAATTATGCCCGTATTGAATATGTGAAAGGCAAAATTGAAAATAATTGTTTTTCGGAAACTATTCTAAAAACAAAAAATAAAACTTTCAGAATATGTAGATATGCAATAGAAGATTGTCCTCAGAAAAAATAAGCTGATTTAGAAGTAGTGTATTGCATCTCAAATATCTTCAAAAACAACTATTCTAAAACAAAAATAAATAAAACTTAAGGTATGTGAAAGATTGCAGAAAAATCAAGCTGAAAATATTGCATTCAAATATCTTTTCTAGAAACTATTCTAAAACATAAAATAAATCAAACTTTCAGAATATGTAGATATGCAGTATCGAGAAGATTGTCAAGTGCTCAGAAAAATCTGATTTGTGGGGGGTGGGGTTAAGGACTCACATCTCTGATTTCCCAAAAAGTAGTTTATTGCATCTCATGGAAACTCAATCTTCTTTTGATGAAAACATTAACCAGATGTAAAATAAATTAACCAGATGTATATAAATTGTTAGTTTCAAAGTTATTGACTTGCGATGTATTCAAATAATGCTCCTGAACTCTTTCAGTTGCTCCAGAAAAGATTTTTTAAACATTGGCTGGTATGGTATTGTCAAACACATGCTATTTTTCTGTGTACTGTAATCTAGGATTTATCTGCTTTGGTGTCAGTTCAGATTTCTTTGAAAACAGAGTCCTGCTACTGCCTGATCTTTGTTGCCTGTATGCCATAAAAACATGAGCAAAAAGACTAGGATTGGTTGTAATTTAAAATAAATGCAGGAATATGTAAAAAAAAAAAATCAAAGATTTTTTTCCCCTGAAAATTCTTTTGAAGTTTTTTTAAGACATGTGTAACACATATGTATATATACATATATTGGATGCCTAATTTTTTTATTTATTTTTTATAGCATATATCAGTTCTTTACTTGCCATTTGAGATGGAAACCTTCCCAGAATTCTCCGTTCCAGAGTTATATAGGGAATTAGATACGTATCCCAATCCTGTGCCATTCTTTGATAGTGCCTATGGCATCGTAAGGCATTTGGAAGTAGACATGGCTATTATTGAAGCAGAAGGCACAATTTGTCCTGAAGCAAATAAATGGAAGTTGGAAGACTTCGATAACTATTGTGTTTGTCATCGACATTGGACAACTGTTGATGGATTGGTTGTGAAAGACTTGAGTGATAGGCTTATAGTAGGTGATGTTGTTGACTTCACGTTCTCAATCTGGAAGCATCGTTCACCTATTCAACCCCTCTATTGCACTGTTAAGAATATTAACCGAAGACCGATAGTAGTTTATATTAAGAGACCGAGTTCTAGTATTCCAACGAAGTGTTCAAAGAAAGCGCACAGATCATGCAAACCTTCGCGATCATCCCATTCTGAATTTTCTGACAGTGATTCTCCTAAAAAAAGGGGGCTCAGTCGGTTCGTTATCAACATGAATCCTTTGTGGACGGCAAGACAAATACGGGCTCTATCAGATTGTCGACTTCGATTTAGTGATACACTGGAGGGGTTACCTGGTGACATCGTTGCTGCTTTTGTAAACTCTGAATCAGAAGAGGAGATGGAATATCCTGAAGAAATTGAGGTTCAACTGAGTGAGAAGGATCCTCATTGGGATAATTGGAAATTTCCTGATCCTGTTGAAGACCTTTCACATGCAGCTGCAATGATGTCGCTTGAACAGAATGCCGCAAATCTACAACCTACCTTAGAGCGACCTCCTCAGAACATCAACGCTGTTGAAAACACCTCCTTTGAGAACACGGGTGCACGGCCAAAAATTCGTCCTTTGGATAACGATGTTGAAAAGAGTGGCAATAAATCCAATGCTGCACCAAAGAAAAAGTCCAAAAAGAAGAAAAACCATAAGAAGAAATAATGTCCTGTTTTTATAACATTACCTTTTAGCTACTCTACAAATTTAACTGTATGATGAACCATCAGTATTTACTTCACTTAAATTCAGCTGACTACCAAAATTTGATTTTACCTGTTTGGGGCTTCTTTTTTTATAGCTATTAGTTTTCTTGTTTTATTCAACCTTTTTAATTTGTTCGACATAACATATTTTTTCGTCAAATGTTCTTAATAAATAATTTTGTATGGAGTTTGACTTTATTTATACACTGGACAGTAACTTGTTTCTTCCTATGTAAATAAAAAAATTTAATCACAGAGTTAAAACTTGCCAATGAAAGGTTAGGAAGGCCTTGCAGTGGTAATGGGTTTGCCTGGCACACCGTTACCCTCGTTCGAATCTGTACTATGAAAGAAGGAATGCTTACCAACTAACTGCTCACTGGGGTTAGTTCGGGAAACTAGGTCGCAGCATGACCCTTGCATCGTAAAACTCTTAAACGTGAGAAAGTTTGAGTAAAATAAATACTTACATTAATTCTTTATCACTGGTGCGTTTTTAAAATATGGAAGGTATTTTTAAAAAATTCATACACTGTTGCAAGCAGTTTAGTTTCTTAACTGGTTATAGAAAACAAATTGGGGAGGAGGAGATTGTTTTCATAGGTCTGTTCTCAAACTACCCACATAAATCGTTTTGAAGAGTTGAGCGGAGGATTGAGATGAACAGGTTCCCTTCAATAATTGGTTGCGCTATTGTGTATATTGAAACAATATTTTCTAACAATACCGAGCATTTCTCCAAGTATGCAAACATTTCAATACTGCAGAGCCTGGCTCTTAAAATTTTAGTTTTGAATTGTACTGAAACGAATAAAAATGGATTTATTGTAGGTGGGGCTGATGAGGCACATCCCTACTAAACTTGCATAAAATAATCTTTATCATGCAATTTAGTTATTTTTTTATGAAGTACTTTAGATGTGTTTTTTATTTTAAAAAAAAAATTGCAAGATCTGTCTAAAAAGTATCCAACCTTACTTTTTCCTGTGGAAGAGTATACATTCATGTACATGCATGATTTTTGTCAAGCCGGGAGGAGGGGTTGAACCAGTCCCTGCTGAGTCAGGTGGCAGATGTGAGGTAGTGTATTATGATTTATTCATTTTGCCCAAGATGACAGGCAGATCGCTTGGCAAAGTTTGTAAAGGCACGAGGCCGTTCCACTATTATCACATTCCACGCGATATCCTTTTGTCTTCCAATATGTGAATGTTTCAGTGGCACTGGAAGTTCTTTACATGAAAAGGTGAATTGCTTTTAATATGCACCCTCACTATGCATTCATTAGGTATGAAATTTGTATATCATTTGCATTTTCGGTTGGAAAGTATTTGTATATGAATTTCTATTGCTATTAGAATTATTTTTTTGAGAGTGCTTCGAATTTTACAGCAAAATACACATGCGGTAATACCCCGAAGTTACGTGGTAGGTGGTTCCGACGAAAATAGTGTAAATCGGAGTACAACTTCGCATACAAATTTTGTTCAATTAGGACCAAAGACTAGGAGAAAACTATGTACAGTATTTCAAAAATTACAGTTCTTTATAGTACTCGTACGTACATATTACTACGAAATACGCAAAAATCAAAACCCGCGTAACTCAAGAGTTCACGTAAGTCTGAGTATTACTGTATATATTTTAATTGGTTAAGTTTGAATAAAGCAGCTTAACTGTACTCTACCCTTCCTAGATGTTTGCAATCCTGAGACATCCTGTATATCTGGTTCTTAAATCAGGATGTCTACAGATCTAGAAAACCTGGGAAAGTCGGAAATTTTTCCTGAACTGTGCTTTTTGTATCACATTATATACTAAAAAACTTGTACTTTTGACCATGGTACAAGATAGACAGGTAAGCCAACTCTGCAAAATCAACGGACTCTTAAGTGCCATTTACAACCAGATGGCGTTAAGATTATATGCACAGTGACCTACCATACTCGCCGAATGTTTCAGCTCCGCGAGCGTTGTTCTCGTTTTAGAATTTAAACTCTACTATTAAACGTTGAATAAAGTAGTTTACTTGTGCTTTATAGCAAAATTTAATATATATATATGTAAAATTTGAAAATCGTTTTCTAAACTATTGCAATGCAATTATACAGTTCTACCCAAAATTGAAGGATCATAATCTATCGAACATTGATATTTCACTCGTTGATTAGGCTTCCCGAAAGAAATAATTTTAAAAATAATACTTGGTGAAAGTGGGGGCGCCAAATTTTGGTTTCACACCGGGTAGCACACCTAAATCCATCTCCGCATAAATATTACAGCATTGTAACGTGTATACACGATAGCAGAAAACGCGAGACAGACGTCCCAGGTTTTTCAGTAGCCTACAGATCGTTTTACAAAACTGGCTACGGGGAGAAAAAGTCTTCGAGTCGGATTTGCCAGAAACGAAGAAAATAAACTCGTTTGTGAGCGACCTTTTTCTTTTACCCCACTTCCGACATTTTGATTATAAAAACATCCCACAAAGTTGTATGGGCCTCACCTGACGATACCACTGCAAATCACATAGATCACTTCTTAATGGAGCGTAGACATGGTTCAGATGTCAGGACATGTAGAGGAGCGGATATTGACCCCGACCACTTCATGGTTCGAAACCTGTACAGACAGGATTGCAAACAACCTAAGTCCTTCCCCAAAAGAAAAAGTTTATTTAATATACAAACTCTTATAGACAACCTTTTAGTAAGAAATTAATTCTAAGAGAAGCTATTGATGAAAAATTAATTAGAACAATATACTAGAAGGAAAAATGGATGGCACTTCAGGACATAATTAAGACTTTGGCGTTCGAGATCATCGAATACAAAAACCCTTAAAAAATAACTACAAAAAATGCTAGAAGAAGGGAATAAGGTGAAAGAAATCATGATTTAAAAGAAAAGATCAACGTATGAAAATTTCTTAAATTCGCGAAGGGAGGCAAAATATCTACTTAAAAAAAGGAAAGGAATGAGAAAAGAAAAAACGCCTTAAGTTAGAAGTTCCCTAAAGAAAAGAGACAAGAAATACATTTAAGGAAGCTGGTAAATTAAAGAAAGGGTTCCAACCGAAAACTTCACTGTGTAAAAATAAAGAAGGAAACTTGATAGATGATAAAATATTAAATAGATGGGCAGCATATTCTGAGGAAGAGTTATTGATGAAGAGACACACCAAGACCAAATAGAAATTAATATCGAAAGGGAAGAAGTAGATGAAGTGATACGATCTTTAAAGAATAACATTAGCTTAAGAGGAGATGGTATTCAGGCAGAATTAAGTATAGAGAAGTTGAACTGAGAGACAATGTGTAGTCACTGGTGAAAGAGGTGTGGGAGAAAGAAGACGTGCCGACAGAATGGAGATCAGCAATCATCCACCCTATTTGTAAAAAAAATGAGAAAAGTAACTGTGCTAATTACAGAAGAATCTCATTAATTACTAAATGTTGTGTATGCGAGTTTTTCAAAATTGCTTTTAAAATGTCAGGAACTTTATGCAGAAGAAATTCTGGCTGATAACCAATGCGGATTCAGATGGAACAGACCAAATATTTTCTCTAAATATGATCCTTAAGAAATGCTACAAATTCAATATCAGCATGCCATGCCTGTATCCAGAGGGGGTTTAGCCCCCTCCCGAAACTAAATTTTAATGGCATCGCGACCACGGCTTTTGCATGTCGATTGTATCGATACATGCTGAAATTCTTTTACCCCTCCCCTGCTGAATTTTAAAGTCTTGCTACGCCTGCGCACAATGTGTCAACTATCGATTTTAAACCAGCCTATGACAGCGTCCAAAGAAATAAACTTTTCCAAGTTCTGAGAGAATTACATATTCCCTCAAAAATTATTGATTTAGTAAAGCTAAAGAATACCAAGGCCAAAATAAGGTTTCAGGGACAGCTGTCAAGTGATTTCGAACAACTTTAAATTTGTGTGTTACGTCTAAGACAAAGTGGTGCCCTTTAAACGACATTATTTAATTTAACGCTTGTGAAGCCGCTATAAGAAAAACGAGCGTGTACTAAGGTGACACGATTTTTAATGGAACCTCTAGCTTTTGCAGGTGATATAGTCCTTTAACTTACCTGCCGATGAAAACTTACGAGACTCGCCAGTTTCAGTGCTATCGTTTTCGCACAGGCGCGCCTAAAGATGCGATGCATTGGGGAGGGACAGAGACATAGTTTGCAATCTAAAACCGTTTACTTAAAAAATACAAAATTTAAAATAAGAAATATTAACAGAACACACAAAAAGAGTGTTAGTACTTAGCTCTCGTGTGATATATCCTGAAACATGGTTGATTACATAAACCAACATCAGAAGTATTGTTAGTAGATGTACGGCGAATTTTTTCTTTTGAACAAATAACATTTTCTCAGCCGCATTTCTTTCGAAGAAATTCGACAGGTTTAATCAGGGAACTCCACCAACTGTCACTCACCAAATGCCATGATTTTTTGCATGTAGTAAGGTATGGTAAATCTATTGCCTAAAACATTAAAAATTTTCTCTATCTCGGAAGAGATCAAAAGATATGACATCTTGAATATTAGTAAAATCAGCAGCATTTGGCTGTAACCCGTCCATTTGGCGTCATTTCAATATCATCCATTATTTGAAGGACAAATTCAACCGCTCGGTTTTCAAAAAATCTTTACTTTGGATATCAGTTTTTGTTACGAGTTTGGTAATTTTTCGCCCAGAAATATTAAATTCTCTTTTAAATGAATTTATAAATCCATTTGAAACTTTAAAGTCATTTATGCTTTTTTCTTTTGTGCATGCAATAAACCATTTTTGGGTGTCTTTATCATGTACACAAAAGCCATTGTATCGTGCTGATTTAAAACGATTAAAAACTGCGTTTCTTATTTCTTTTTTACTTTTGCGATCTATTGCCATTATTTACTATATAGTTGCGCATTCTATATATTTGTCTGTAATTTAAATCTAAATTATAAAAGTATCGACATATTGTTGCTATTTTGTGACATCGTCCTTTCGTTGTCCAAGCAAACTTGACAACTTTTTTCCGCATATTCTAAAGTATAACTATTGGCAATTGAGCTGATGGGCTCCTTATTTTCTGATGAATTTTCTGTAAAATCGTTATTTGCAACCCTTTCGTCAAAATCAAAATCCAGCGTAGACTCAAACTCCACATAAAATTCCGATGACTGTAACCTTGTTTTAGCAATTGCAAAAAGTTCCATCCCTACATTCATTTCACTTTGAATTGTTTGCTGTAATTGGATCTCCAAATTTAGCTTTAACTAAGTTCAAAAAATGTATGTCAACATTTAGTAAATTAAGCATAATTCACGATAACTGCGAAACGAAAATTCTAGTGTCAATATCTCTGTTCTTTATCGTGATCTCAGGCGTTCGGACGTTCGCCCAAAGCGTTTAATTTAAACAACTTGGTGAGATTTGTTTTAACTTGGCGAGATCTCTTTAGCTTGGCACGTTAAAAACTCTATATTCATATGACCATATCTTCTGTTCTATTCCGAGATAGAGAAAACTTTTAACGTTTTAAGTGATTGTTGTACCACATCCTACTAGATACGAAAAATCGTGGCATTTGGTGAGTGACAGTTGGTAGAGTTCCCTAGTAAGTGTAGAAAGTATCTAGCGGTAAGTCGCAAAGGACAGGCACTTTGCAACTTCTGTCTTTTGGCGGGTCGTGGTGCAGTAACATGGAATTTCTCAATTATGCATTCCATCTAATTCATGCGGAGGTCGTAGTTATCAATGTTTGGGAGTTTCGGAAAAACATATATGCTCGGGGCAGTTAACGCATCGGCTGTGCAAGGCATATATATATATGCGCCCGCAGCAGTTAAGGGGTTAATAAGCAAGGATGCATCTGTGTTAAAAGAAGCCCTACAAGATTTTGAAAATAGTGCTAAAGAGCTAGGATTAACAATCAATGCAGATAAAACTAAATATATGATTAATTCAAGGGATAAAAGAAGGTTTCAGACAGTGAATGGCTTGGAAAGAATAATAATTGGTAGTGGCTTTGAGAGAGTGCACCAATTTAAATATTTGGGAGCTATAACAGCCGATTGCAAAACTAGTGCAGAGATTAAAGCAAGAATAACAGCTGGTAGTAGGTGGGTAGAAGACAATGGGAGATGATCGTTAAGGAGCCCTAGGTCGTGCAGGGATTGTAGCGTAGAAAAAGGAGGCCGCCTTCACAGTGACGGTGAAGGACCAACGTTGCGGTGCGTTTTTCTTTCGGATTTCGATCGAACCCACTGCACAGTGGACCGCGCGCGAACAGGTATTACGAGCAATCTGGGCATGCGTCGGTTCGGCGCTACGGAACATAACCGTTTTACTATAAAGGCGGACTAACAGAAAATAGCATCAATAAACTTTGATTTACGCGCCAGCAATATCAAAGGAATCTGGCCCGAAAATACCAGTACCTTACCCTGTTTCGGTGCACTTTTTGTTTGTCTGCTAACTCTGCTATTATTTGTAATATTTATACACAATTACTATTGTACTCTTTTTGTTGATCTTCCAAGATGCATCAAAATATATCATTCATGATATACTGTGTATAAATATTGGATACCACCCCTCATAAAGTTGAATAAAATTCTTTAGATTTATACTGATTAAGATTAACCTATAAGATCTTCGAAATCAAAGTGGGCCGCCGTTATTAACAGCAATGAAAAATGCCAGGGCTGCTGTCTCTTCCCAGTCCACCCTTGATGTAGATATTACTAACAACGATTTCCTGCTGGTAACGGTCGTACCTGAAGCTCCCAACCTACATTGCATTGCCCAGTATTTCATCGCCGATAAATCACCTCCGAACGAAGTGAGGGACAAGTGTGATAGTGTTTATTCGGCCGAGAGTCACGTAGGTAGCCATTACAAGCTACAATAGTTTCTTGCCGAGACTAAACACTTGAAAAATATTAATCTCGAACCTAAAGCATTCAAAAACTTTTAAACAACTCCCACATTCGTTGACGCAGTTGATTCACGTCCGTTTACATGAGCCAACTGCCTTTTCTCTTACCCAGACGAAAATGGCAAAACGGTAGGCTGTTTCTCATGGTCCCGTCGAGTGTTTCGGAACTCATACGACAAAACTTGAAGAAAGGTGACCTTCAAATGTTTGTTGTCTGGGATATGTTTTGAGGGTTGATTTCGTGTAACAAGGAGACTGTAAAAGTTAATAGCGCAGTTATATTCATTGAAGCTATGGGCACCCATATGAGTATTTCTCAGGGGGAGTGGGTGCTGAGACTCTCACCTTTTTTTCAAGGGTATCAAACAGTTTAATGAATGTACAAGATACTAAAATGCTGCAAAAATAATTGATACTGCTTGACAATTAGTAATGAACTAAGAGGTACTTTATTTTAAAATGTGACTGTAAAATTTTTGAAAATAAATGCATAGTGAATCCGGCAACTCAAATTTTAAGCGGCTGGGGGGAGATTGAGCCCCCCTGCCTCCGCATATGGGCGCCGTGATGAAGGCTATAAAAGATAAAAGGCACTTGTATGTGCACTGGTGTACGCAGGGAGGATGTT
>QLNU02015360.1:302075735-302093129 GCA_006491805.2 Dysdera silvatica | reverse complement strand
GCTTACTGAGCAATAAGGCAAAAGGAATCGTTACCAAAAAACAAGTATACAATGTGCAACGAATTTTTGCACAAATCTAATGAGGATTAGCCACATATTCACATATTAAAAGTTGGTTAAAATTCGGGAGATGATGTCGATCTTTAGCAGGGGTGGTGAACCTACGGAACGCGTACAATTGTTTTGGGATAGCGGAATTCAGAGGATCTTAAAAACTTTTAACTCTTTAAGCTCCAAACGGGTTAAAAATCTGGGTATCGCGCAGGATCATCTTTTGCGTGTTGAAAACAGACTCGCCCAAAAATCAATCGCCAAAACAAATCACTAAAGGAGAGCCAATCTATAATCGACCACTCTGAAAAACTTGGAATGTGGAACTCGGAAAGCCTCACATTTACAGCTTCCTGTGTATTAACTATCTTTATTTCAGGTTCCGCTTTATTTTTAATGCCTTGGATTACTAAATTCAAATTATTAATGACCTCCTGGGGTTCCTGAGACTCCAACAAAAACGTATCAAATTCTTCATCCTTACACAATTCAAAAATTTTATCAAAAAGGTCATTAAACTTTTTCTCCAAATTCACAATTTTTGACTTGAATAGAACTGCTTTTTCTTTATCTTCCCCAAAGGTTTCACATTCCATATTTTACCTCAGTTTTGTAAGCGATGTCTTAAGCACTCGCTTATTAGTTTTCAATTTATCCATAAATACAACTGAAAACCCACAAGTTCAAACAAAAAATCAAAACAGGGAACAGAAACAAGAGGACAGAAATAACATAAATTTTCACAAAATTATTAAATTAATTATACCAATTAAAATTAATGTACCAATTTATTTAAAAAATACGAACCCTGTTCACTCCGAACACTTCTTCACTTATTTCGAAGAAAATGCTGGGTCGCCAACCATGACCACAGCACAACGAAAATAGAAACACACTGTATTAGCCGAAATTCGTGGAATTTCACTTTAAAAAAATAAGCACGCACAACGCTGGTAAATTACCAAGCCTCCGGGTCGACTTACCAAAAACAAATGAACATTTTAGCTTATCTAACAAAACCGTCGACAATGCAGCGACCAGGAATTATTACTTTCACACACACACAAAATTAAACGTTACTACTTTTCTGGACTGTACAATTTAATTATGAACAACTAATGAAGATGCAGCACAAAGACAATTATTACTCACAAAAACTACGCGTAGATCATTCGCTCGTGGAGCGAACCACAAAGACAACCTTCCTGTTCAACTGTGATAAACACACTGACTGACTTTCGCCCCCACCTTTGCCGTCGGAGTAACTTCCGATCACGTGAACGACCGAACAAAGTTCAAACCGATTCTTCACCCTTGCCTGTCACCATCGGGGTATTCCGTTTATTTATTTTATTAAACACTCAGAAAATCTGATTCCACAGCATTCGAGTAGCTGCATGTAAACCGTTTGACAACCAGTACGTATTTCCCGTGTGAAATTTAAAACTTGGCCTCACCCCCCACCCATAAGAGGGGGTTGGGGAGCTTAATTTAAGTACAATAGGTTTCTTTGAAACATTCATAACGTCTTTTTTATATTTTGATCAAATGTGTATCCCTTAAGATAATTGCAAAATCTAATGTTTCGCGATTACAGCGTCTCTATCACACATTGAAAAAAAATTCTACTGAAAGTTATGTTAAAACGGGAACCCACATTTTTTATTGCAGATTCAGATTTCTCAGGAAAAAATAAATATTTTTTTTTGTGGGGGGGAATCCGAATCTGTAAAAGAAAAGGGGGGGGGATTCCCATTTAAAATTTTAATGTTGGCCCCGCTCCACCCACAGGGAGAAGGGAAAAATCAATTTTGGCATCATTAGATATCCCCGCCGCCCCCCTCGAGACGAACAAATTTGATTTATACTTTTTTTGATCCTGTGCGTAGTTTTCGAAATTTGACAGGCATATCATACATTATGATTCCAGTATTCAAATGTTCTTTGGATTTAATATTTCTTCATAGATACTATTTCATTTAATGTGTTGATTTTCCACATAAAATATTCAGACTTGTTTTTATTTCCATCTAGTCAGCACAATAGCCAGTTCTCCAAAAACTTAAAGGTATAAAGTTAAGGAAAGCTCATCGTATGTGTTACTATTAATTAAAAAAATCTTGAAAAATGTTTGATAGTGCATAGATTTTCAAACTGAGAGACATAAAGAAAGCCATTAATACATCACAACCACTTCCAGAAACTTACAAACAACTCTTACTCTGAAATATATGGGATTTCCCAACATTAGGTGCCCCGCAATATAGGTTTCTCATTGGTTCCCATTGGGTTTTTCCATGATTTCTATTCCAGGCCTCCAATTAGTTCCCACTGGGTTTTTCCATTCTGTGGGACTGCTTTGATGAACTGCTTTTCCAGAAATTTCAAGTATAAAAAGAGACAAAAACATAACATTACTCCTGATGAAAGACTGCTGCTGACGCGTCTGAAAGCTTGGGTGATCTTTTTCATTGCTATTTTACCAGTGTTTAACCTTTTGTATGTAAATACACTGGTGGAGAAAATAAAATCCCAACACCAAGAAGGAGTTGTGCTAGATAAAGGAAATTTGGGAGGCGTGTTTGCAAATCTGAAAGATGACGCCTATTCAAATTTCGCGCTAGACGAATAAGAGTGGCGCTAGTAGCGCCACTATAATCATGCAAATTACGTTTGCGTTAAATATGTTATGTAAACTTCGTGAGCGTTGTTTATCGCCCGGATTGGACGTTGTGAGCTAGGTTTGAGTCAAGAACGCCTACGAGACGAAGACGGCAATATCAGCAGCTTATTGAACTTGAATGAGGCTGTGTAATAAGGGCTATGAGAAGGTGAGTTTTCTTCCCACGATATTGCAGAAAGACTTGGCAATGATGTATCCACTGTGTATGAGTGTTGGCAGCAGTGGTCACGGGAAGGCACTGTCTCAAGAAGATCGGGGTCCGGCCGCACATGGGCCACTACTGAGAGAGAATACCGCCGTATTCGCCGCATGGCTGTGGCGCATCGTACTGCATCTGCAGCAGAAATTAGAGCTTCTGTTGGCTCCAGAGTGACACACAGCGAACTGTAACAAATCGATTACTTAACGGACAGCTCTGAGCCAGACGGCCTATAGCATTCATGTCACTAACTCCGAATCACTGCCATATGTGACGTCAGTGGTGTCAAGCTAGAGCTCATTGGAGGGCGGAGTGGAGATCTGTTGTGTTTTCAGATGAGAGCCGTTTCTGTCTTGGTGTCATTGATGGTCGTATATTGGTAAGAAGGAGGACAGATGAACGCTTGGAACCAAGCTGTCTGCGGCGTAGACACACTGGACCTACACCAGGAGTTACGGTCTAGGGAGCGATTTCCTATGACAGCAGGATCACTCTCATCGTTATCCCAAGCACCTTGACAGCAAATTTGTACGTCAGATCGGTGATTGAACCGGTTGCGCTGGCATTCATGAGCAATATTCAAGTGGGTGTTTTCCAACAGGATAACGCTCGTCCTCATACCGCTGCTGTCGCCCAACGTGCTCTACGGAGTGTCGACATATCACCTTGGCTTACCAGATCACCAGATCTTTCTCCCATCAAGCACATATGGGACATTATTGGAAGACAAATCCAGCGTCATCTACAACCAGCATTAAGCGTTGCTGATTTGACTGATCAAGTGCAACAGGTATGGAACTCCATACCACAAAATGACATACGGCAGCTGTACGGCACAATGCATGTACGTTTGCATGCTTGCATTCAAAATCGTGGCGACTACAGCGGTTATTAATGTACCACCATTTCGCATTTGAAATGGATCTTCTTGCGCATACTTTTACCGGTAACCTTGAAACTTTAATCAAATAAATATGTTACCTAGACAACTGCTTTGCCTAAATTTCATTCCTCTAAACCTCTAAACTCATTTCTTCTTGATGTTGGGATTTTATTTTCCGCCAGTGTATGATATATATATACATATTAGTATTTAAATTAATTGAACGTCTAATTGCAGGTATTTGTAAGATTTTTTTTTCCAGAATTTGTTAAGCTTAAAACAATGGAAGCAATTGCAAATTTTATTAAGTTCGTAGACAATAACGAGTAAAAATTTGTCATTGGTCAGAATACGAATGAAAAAGGAAAAGAATACTCCACTTTTATGTGGTTCATATCCGTGTTTCAGTTAGAAGAAAAAAAAGTACCACGTACTCTCAAACTGGATTCGAATCATCGATCTTCAGATCACCATCCTAATGCTATGACCACTGGAAACAGTCGCATGTGGCTATTCTCTCGTTCATGTATGTTGACTAAAGGGAGAACTCCTTAAGCACTGAAGGAGGGTGAGGAGGGATAATCACAATGCGATTGAAATTTTTACACTTTCTTTTACCAAATACACAGGTTCCAGTATAAACTATATAAAAGTGGAGTGGTAAAAACTAAATTGTATTTGAATCAGCTCTCCACAGCACTTTGCTTTATTTCTTACGGAGTCCTCTCTTTGCTCAAAATGAAAGAAGTTCATCGCTTTATATTATTCTTTTGTGAGCTAAGAATTAGATATTTATGAAGGATATTTTATTTTGGTATCTTTTCAAAGTATTTTTGAAATAATGGCCGTAATTTAATCATGTTTTTGTTACGCTTTTATTAAGTAAAATATGCATGCAAAAATAATGGTAAAATCCTAGGGGTAGGGCTAGGGTTTTTTTAAAGACGTAGTCTAGTTCGGCATGCAAATTTAAAATCGTTCACCAATATTTTCAAAGACGTAGTAATATAAATGTCGTTTTAAAATAAATTCAATAATAAGCAATAAATTCATCCCCTGTTTACTGTAAAACAGCATACAACCATGCATTTATTATAAACAACGCATGCGTTAAGATAAATTTGTTTTTTAAATTTACCCATGGGAATTTTTTTCAGAAAATTTCAAAGTTTACTGTGTGTGGAATGGTCAATATTGTCATCGAAGGAAACGTTACGAAGACCGAGAGGTTTATTATGATAAAACTTTAATCTATCTCTCCAACAGGATATTCTTTAATTTTCTAGATGAGGGTTGACGCGACAGTTCCATAGTTGATCTTCAATAGTGAGAAAGAGATGATTTAACTATACTCGCCAGTCAACTACAGCTGTAGTGCCACTTTAAAGGGGATTTTGGACATCATTTACTGATACTTTGTTGCCTACTATTAACTAAAATGCACTCATAGACTGGAACAGAACTTATAATATTGTAACATAATCGCATAATGTATGAGCAACCTTGCAGAATAAATCAAAGTTAATATACAAAGACATTCACTATATAACAAAATTGCCTCTTTTTCCTTCTAAATTCTTTAATTAGGGCAATGAGGGTTTTATTTCTTAAGAGTTATGTGGTATGTTTCGCTTATCGTTCATCATATTGTTCCTGCCAGCTGTAAATGTCGTGAATCATTCCTTAATTTATTGTTTATCAGGGTCATATATTTCTATAGCTTGTCAATATTTCTGTGTTCACCAAAGTTGCGGACTTCCACAGGAGACTTATTTTCCAAATAGGTTAACATTTTGAGTTGGTGAAGCTATTAATTATGTATTTTAAGTATTAATAGCTTTTGAACTTAATACGTGTTCTTTCATTTTTATCTGCTTTGTCATATTTAACATATGAACATTCGGGCCTTAGATATAGGAATGGTGAAAACCTTACCGCAACTTATAAAAAAAAAAGGATTTGCTTGTAATTCTTTAATTTTTAGCTGATATATCAAGAGCTTCTGATGATAGTACGCCTTAACTTGAAATTAAAATATTTCATTTATTCAAAAATTATTTTGTTTTATTATTAGTGCTTTTAAATTACTGAAAATAGCTACCTCAGAAATATTGCCTGCGGTAAATGTAATATACTTTGTATTACAATGTAACTTTGGTAGCTTGAATGCGTTTAATTCGAATTTATGGGTGGCGTGAACTTGACCCGCTGTCCGATGAATCCAAAATTAATTATATAAAACTTTTCTAATTTGAATTTCTAGATAATTCGCAATAAGGTTATGATAACCCCAACTTCGAATTAACCAAGTTCGGTTGTATAGTAAATTTACCTTTAAATAAAATTGCAATATAAACATATTAACTCACCTTTTGAAACTTTCTGCAGCGAACTTTAGCATTGGAGCTTGCGATTCTGTGAAATTAAACACTCTACTTAAATATTTTAGAAAGCTTTCGAAAATTTTGTAACTAGTTGGAGTGATTTAGTCCGACCTAATTTATAACAAAACCTTTGTCTTTTATCTTCACATCCTGTGTATTACATCACTGGAGTTATAAATTAGATAGATAAAAGTCACTTACGTATCAAACCGGCCTTACTTTTTAAAATGTATCTTAGAAAAAAGAAAACCACACTAGTGTGTAAATACTGACATTTAATTGTAATTAAATTCAGTTTTGCTAACAATGAAAATAATAATAATATTGCGTATTTTACTCAACTTTCGATTCACGAGAGTATCGCGTATTAATAAAGGTAATAAAAGTGAGCTCTTGACCGGCAATCAAGAATATGTGGGTTCTGCTCCCACCAAGAGCCGAAAAATAATTCTTTTCTTTGCGAGTACTTGATCATCTAAAGGGTCCATTCACGAACGACGTCCTTGCTTTGGGACGGAGCTGGTCAGGCCCAAGCGGACAAAGCAGGACAGAGGGGAGGGGGGATTGCTTCATTAAGAACCGTTCGCATTTTAATTTTTTTTCTTTTAAATTTGATGGAAAAGATATACATCCTTTTTCTTTCTTTCTTTCTTTCTTTTTACGTAGATTTCCCATTTCATATTTTCCTTATAAATTTAATGGAAAATATACTTAAAAAAAAACAAACAAACGTAAATTACATGCGAATTTGAAGCATGTGTTGAGATTGCAGAAAAAAAAAGGGTCTTTTGGAAAGTACAAAAGATGGACACCACCTATGTTTTATGAGTTTTTTTTGATCATTTTGGGGGGAAACGCAGGAAGCTAAAGCAGCCGAGTAACTTTATTTGATTCCCATCAGACACCTGGGCGTAATCAGCTGGAATGCCTAATGGGGTGGCGGTGGACACAGGCGCCCGGAGAGGGGGTCAAAGGGGCACTTGCAAGAGGCAGGTTTTACTGTGGTTTTGCTCCCTCCTTGAAACTCTGCAGACACTGATGAGTGGAAACGCTTTATCCTAAAAAGATTTTTTTTTATTGCTTAAGTGGCGTGGGCCAGTTACATTCACCCATGGGCAAATGTAACACATGTACATCCTGAAAAGAATAGTATAAAATGCTGAATATAAAGAAAAATATTTTTTTACGTAATTTCGAAATGTTGGACAATTTTTTTTTTTGAATTTTAAGAACGCGATGACGGGGGGAGCATCGTCTGTTTGAAAGTCCGCCGCAGGGGAGGGGGTTGGCGAAATTTTTTATTCACAATATGGCAAGGATACGAAGGGCAGGGGGTAATCGGATAAAATGACGATGGACAGAATAGCTACGGACAAAATGGCAATATTCTGGTTAAGACAAAATGGCGAAAACTGTGGGACATAATAGCGAAACCGTCGGTGTTTAGGGCGAACGAAATGGAAAAATTTTGGGTAGGACGAAATGGCGAAACTTTGGGTAGGACGAAATGGTGAAACTTTGGGTAGGACGGGATGGCGAGATTATAGGCCGGTCGGAATGGCGAACAACAGTGGCGCGCAAATGCATTATTGAGGGGGGCACAAAAAAAAAAAAGTAGTGGATACGGGCTTCGTTGGGGTGACATGGGGCCTCATAAAACAATGGGGGTTATAGTATATAATATGATACAATAAAGGGGTCGCTGAGTCAAAATAGACAGTTGGGAGGGATGGAAGTCTTAACAAAACGGGCACTGTTCAAAAATAAGCAGTGACGCGCAGAAACATTATTAATGGGGGGCACAAAGCAACAACAATTGTAGCGGATGCATATTGGGTGCATGGGGCCTCAAAAAACAGCGGAGGTTACAGTATTTAATATAACACAATAAAGGGGGCATTAAACCAAAATACACAAGGGGAGGGGGAGGAAGGATTTATTGAAAAGGTAATTGATCAAAAATAAGCAGTGGCGCGCAGATACATTATTAAGGAGTACACAAAGAAGAAAAAAACAAACAGTGGTGGATACAGACTTTATTAGGGGTGTTGGATCATAAAAAGCAGGGGCGTTTACAATATTTAATATAATACACTAAAGAAAACACTGAACCACAAGAGACGGGGGTGTTAAAGCTTTAAACGAAACGAGCATTGATCAAAAATAAGCAGTGGTGCGCAGACATATTATTAAAGAGGGGAAACAAAGCAGCAAAAACAGTGGCGGATACATACTTTATTGGGGGGCATTGGATCACAAAAATTAGTGGCGGTTACAGTATTTAATATAATACACTAAACGGAGCACTGAACCAAAAGGTCAAAGGATAGTGTGTGTGGAGGGGGTGGAATTTTAAACGAAACGGACATTGAGCAAGAATAAGCAGTGACGCGCAGATACATTATTAAAGGGTACACAATGAAAAACAAAACAATGGTGGAACCAGATTTTATTGGGGGGTATTGGACCATAAAAAGCAGTGGTGATTGCAGTATTTAATATAATACACTAAAGGAAACACTGCCACAAGAGACGGGGGGGAGGGGGTGACAGCTTTAGGCGAAACGAACAGTGTTTAAAAATAAGCAGTGGCGCGCAGATACATTATTAAGGGAGCACAAAGCAAAAAATATAAAAAAAAATAGTGGAGGTTACATTATTTAATACAATAAAGGGCACTGAACTAAAATAGACAAGTGGAGGAGGATGAAGGGTTTATTGAAAAGGTAATTGATCAAGAATAAGCAGTATGTGCAGTTACATTATTGAAGGGGCACAAAGCAACAAAAACAGTAGTGGACTTTATTTGGAGGCGGGTACATTGAGCCTCAAAACAAGCAGTGGGGAGGCGGAGTGGGGATTAATACTTTATAAGTCTGAGATTTTACAGCTCCTCTCCTCCAGAAATAAAACATCAGCCGTATCTTATTATTAAACAGATTTCCTATTGCGGGCATCATATTGAATATGGGTTTTAGGTCTCCAGTCGCGTTATGTCAGTCCGTTATCTCATTATTAAACAAGATTTCCCATTGCTTTCGTTATATTACATATCGGGTGTAGGTCTCCAGTCACCTGAAGACGGTTCAGTTCTCTCAGAAATCGTCGGTATTCTTTTTAACCTTTTGAAGTTTCATCACGCTGGAAACCTTTACGACCCTGATTTAGCCACCGATGACATGGAAAGCGTGATAAGGACTAAAATTTATTACAATTTTATCACTTGGAGGTTGCCGCCTTGGCTTGAATGCTGAGTGTTTTCACTGCTCGTGATCACATGGTTTGAAACAAAAGGTGAACGCTTGGTTAAGGAAATACAGTATATATTATTACCTCTGTAGATTTAACCAGTAGCCCTTAACCCAGCCAGGTATTCGTTCTGGGGGGGACGGAAAAAATCTCATTGCATCTTAATACGCGTGTCAAATCACAAGATATAGAAATACAGTAAAACCTTCTTAAGGCAACCACTCTCGGTTCCGTGAAGAAGCGGTCGCTCTGAGAGGTGGTCTCTGAATGGAGGTAAATTTAGCACTGGGTCTATGGGAGTGGAGAAAATCTGTGTCCAGAAAAAAGTGGTTGCTAAGGGAGGTGATCGCTGAATAGAGATGGTCGTTAAGAGAGGTTTTACTGTAAATCGATTTATCGCCTAATAGATTTATTTATTTATTTATTTAACATCACATTTGTTAAATAAGAACAGTACTCATAACTTCTGTAAATGAAAGCATACAATATTCAAAGTTTAATATCAAATCTTCTAGGCTTCATAGCCATTTCATTTAAAATCCCTTCAGGGTTTACTTCAATGTCCTTGTGGATATATAACATAGCCAGTTCATTTAATCTGTCCTCACTTGTTTAACTTCTTAAATAATTTTTTAAATATCGTAAGGTGGAGAATGATCTCTTTGCGCTACACGTTGTGACTGGAAGTGTAATCATTATCTGTAGAAATTTTCGTATATTTGGAAATATAATTTCATTATGTTCATGATTCATCTGAATATTTCTGAAGTCGTTCGAGTTTGCTGTGCTATATTTTTTAACTTGCCATACAAATTTTCACATGTGATATGATCAATATCTTCTAAATACTGAGGACATGGCGTCTTCACTGCTACATTATTTTCCTTTGTAAAGTCTTGGTCTTGAGCTATTTTGCTCGGCAATGGCATTTAAAAAAAAAAGTGCTAATATATAATTATGTTGTATAAATCCTTCATCAAGCTGTATTAGGAAATGATCTATAAAGGTACAAAGGCAGCTCTTCTATAATATGTCTCAGGAATATCATCACGTTAATTTGTGTAGCTTGATATTTTACAGTTCTTGGTATTAATATGGTGATTTCAGAATTTTAACAAAAATTTTCAACATCTTTAAAAATGGCAGAGCACAGTTTTTCAGAATTGTTCTTTAAACTCTGTATAACTCCTCGTGTATTTTCAGCATAACGAATGCCTTTGGAAAGATCATTTTTTCAGATTGTAAATATTTCGACAAAGGTAAACTATATAAAAATAGGTTTTAAGAATGTGTACGGAAGCAACGAATTCACACTTGTTAATTGTATTGTACAAAATGCTCGCACTGCTTGAAGAATCCCTATCTGTCCATGTAGATGATGATATTTCTGTAAGGCAGGGATTTATACACACCCCAACACCCTTCCAGATTTTTTGATACACCCCTAAAAATCTTGAACACACATAATGTGTTTAATGAAAATAACTTAATGAAATCTAGTCCACACCCCCCACTAAAAATCTTGAACACCCCCAGTTTATGAATCCTGGGTAAGCTCCTGCTGTAAGGGCCTTCACAACTGAATCTTATTTTTTAGCGAAAATGTTTATTGCGTCATGTCATTGTATTCATCGAGTCGGGGATGGTTGATTGAGTTTCTTTGAGTAATTTTCAATGAATTTATTTAATACAGTTTGACGTTTAGGCGTATGGGAAAGAACCTACACCTTACCTATCGTCCCGATACAGTTGCTGATAAATATTGAAGAACATAAATCAGATATAGCCAGGTTTAAGGAATGGCTGCTACAATGAACATACAGAGCATTTGGAAGATGGTTCTTAATATGTAATTGCACCCCACGGAAATTGCCACTCGTGGCTGATGCACCACCATATCCATGACCATGCAAGAATTCTGCTGCGACACCAATTGACTTTAGTTTGTTCAAAATAGTTTTACTTATGCCCTGTCCAGATATGTTTGGAATCAGAACAAAATATAGAAAGTCCTCGCGTACTATATTTTCCATATCAACATATCCAGCGCATAAGGACAAACGTTCGGTACGTGAAACACCAGTTGTTTTAACGACCAGGATGCTGAAACTTTTCGCGTTATTGATTTTTTGATAAGTTTTTCAAAATTACTTCATTGCATCGTGTAATGATGTCATTGTAAGTAGACCAACTTAAGTAAGTTGTGTTTTTACCCGCACTCACTAAATGATTTTTTAGGATATCATCCCCCCCACTCAAGTCGCATTCTTAAATGTGCGCAAAAGTTCCCTTCATATTGCTTGATTTCTTCAGAAGAATCAACGCCAATTGAGCCACCATCCCGGTGACCCCTAAGAGTTATCCCTTGCCTACCATAAAACATCACAGTTTTTATCAGAGAAGTTAACGTAAGTCGATTTTCAACAATTTTCCTATTTATACTTTTTCAGTTACTATATTATCATCAGTTCAGTATCAGTTACTATATTATCATCAGTTCAGTATCAGTTACTATATTTATATCAGTTACTATATTTATATCAGTTACTATATTTATATCAGTTACTATATTTATATCAGTTACTATATTTATATCAGTTACTATATTTATATCAGTTACTATGTCATTTTTCTTGCCTGATTTGATTGCAAGGAAGTTTTCAGAATCAAGCTTGCATTTGGCATGATAATTAGTAAGTTGGTGTTTGTTGAAATCTTCTATTGCATGTCTCCAATTACTGTACAGTACTCTCACTAGTTTCCCCAAACGTAAGCTTGGTTTTCCAGCTCCTGATGGTGAGAAATGAGCGCAATATTTTCAAAAGGCACCGTCGCATGTCTTTAAATAGATAAGCCATTCACAATTGTTGAACCAACTGTAATGAAACTTCAGTTGTCGCTTTCCAAAATTGGTCGATGGAAAAACAAAATTTCCAGTCCGTTTCCATACATTCAAAGGAAGGTTTTCACGTTCGAGAGGAGTAATATGAAAAAGGCGAATATAGGAAAAATATGAAAAGATATATTATCAGAAATATGTTTTTTTTTTGTATTTCTGATATAGTCTGCTTGTAAAGAAAAAAAAATGACAGGAGAAGTGACTCTTAAATTATATCTTGCAAGGGAATACGAAATATAACATCAAACTTCCTCAAAATTTCATTTTCTTCTTATGGAAATTTTTTTCAAGGGGTTTTCTCCAACAAGATTTTAAATTTATATAGTTATGTTACATTATTATTCATAAAATTTTATAATTTAGTAAAACATGCTTTAAAGCTAATTATATTTATGGTTGATTATGACAACTATATAATAAAAGCCCTTACCTTTTCCCCTACCAATAACACAATATCATCAAGATTCAAGTTGATTTTAGATGGTGTAAATGATGATGGCTCAACATCTACTAGTGTTTTTCTTTATGCAGTGTTATCTTCAAAGCATTCAACATTTTTGAACTTATTTTCATTACATTCACTATCCCCCCTTTTTTTTCTCTTTTAAGGAAATTGAATATGCCACTCTCACATGACTTACGTTTGTTGCTATTCATTATACAATTGCTAGTGTAAAAAAACACATTAAAGGTTCCTGGATCGAGAAACGTAGAGATTTTATTTTTCAACACGTGCTTCTAAAACAAGATAAGACGCATGACATCAGAAAATACTTTTTCAACCTATCTGGCGGCAAGGAAATTTCCCCTTCGTAGGGAATTTCCCTTAAACCAAAAACAAAATGTCAAATAAGAATTAAATTTTAGTGGAAAGAAATCTGTTTTAACAAATTACGAGAAAAGGTAAAAATATAAATACCAAAAATAAGAAACAGTAGATATTTTTATT
This sequence comes from Dysdera silvatica, assembly GCA_006491805.2. Classification (NCBI taxonomy): domain Eukaryota; kingdom Metazoa; phylum Arthropoda; class Arachnida; order Araneae; family Dysderidae; genus Dysdera; species Dysdera silvatica. The sequence goes on along the minus strand of QLNU02015360.1, from coordinate 302,079,832 downwards.
TTAATAAATATTTTTATCTTTTTAATTTAAGGCTCTGGGGGGTGCCTGGTCCTATTGGTCCCCCCTGTCGCTGCACCACTGTCCCCTACGACATGAAATACCTACACTGCCACTCTAAATAACAATCCAATGACAAACAGTATATATGCGAAGGATGGAATAACAAATTCTCCCATTTGTTAAAGAAGTAGCATCCGAGTATTTGGAACTTGATTAAAAGCCCGCAATTAGAGGAAGCAACAGCGTTCTCAAAAATTCTACAATTCTACGAATTTGAGTGCACCGAAAGGTGAGAACACCTAGGGTGTACACAGTAACGTAGCTAGGGGGACAAGGGGGCGGTCGCTCCGGGCGGCACACACAATTCGGGGGGCGGCAATTAGCCTTAGTCTAAAAGACAATGACAGGCACAACAATTACGGCAATAACAGTCACTCGCCCCGGGTGGCAAAATATCTAGCTACGCTACTGGGTGTACATACAAATGTAGGAAAGGTTGAAAACCCTATCCCTGGATTATGTAACAGAGGAAAGGTCGGTGGAGGATTTTCCGTTTGCAGTGGCGAATAATCTTCGTCACAAGTAGCAGATGTGCCATGTATAGAGATACACATTTCTATTGATATGCCGTAAAAAATTAATGTTTAAACTATTTGCCAATGTCTTGTAATTTCTTCACATTCGCTCGCAAATGTGTATTCCAACGAAAAAGTCTATTTGTAAAATTTTTAATTTTCTGTGTTTGCTCATTAGCATTAGTTTTATATACTGTCAATGTTTGAGGTTATTTTTATCGATTACACCACATAGTCAACAAATTTTAAGTTTTTTTTAAATCATGCATGAAATCTTTTTGTTCCTTTTGGTTTATCGTTTACCTCGATTGCCTACGGTTTCTGGAAAATACACGTTTCAAATTTGATTATATTTACGTCTTGTGTCCCAACCGCCTCGCCCCCCTCCTAATAAAATCTGTATTCACCACTGCGCATCTTGTTGTTTCTTATCCTCATTTCTTGTCCTGCTTTTGGTGGCCCAATGCTCTCTCCCGAAAAAATCTCCATCCACCACCCCTTCTTTTTGTCTCCTTTAAATTTTTTATGCCCCCTTTTAATATTATTTTTGATCTGTGCCCTTTTTTAAACCTTCAACCGCCCCCCCCCCTCCTGCTTCATGAGTCTTAATTTTGTCTTCAGTGTTTAAACGACACTGTTTTTTGTGGTCCATTGCCCCCCAATAAAGTCTGGAACACCACTGTTTTTATTTGTGTGTGTACCCTAATAATGTATCCGCGCCCCACTGCTTATTTTTGGTTAATGCCCATTTCGTTTAGAGTTTTCAGCCCCCCCTCCCCACTGCCTCTTGTGGTTCAGTGCTCTCCTAAGTGCATTATATCAAATACTGTAACCGCCACTGCTTTTTTTTTTTTTTGGTTCCATCGCTCCACAGAGTCTGTATCTACCACTGCTTTTGTTGCTTTGTTTCCCCCTTAATAATATATCTGAGGGTCACTGCTTACTCTTGATCAATGCCCGTTTTGTTTAAAGATTTCACCCTCCCCCAATGTCTCTTGTGGTTCAGTGCTCCATTTACTGTACTATATTAAATATTGTAACCGCCACTATAGGCGTAGGCAAAAAGTTCATAAGAGGCGGTCAATGGGGTGTGTTACAGATCTACAACTCATATATTCCTATGTTAAATATACAAAATTTCATTGCGATGGGTGGTTACAACCCCCAAACCCCCTTGGCTACGCCTATGACCGCCACTGCTTTTTGTGGCCCAATTCCCCCCAATAAAGTTTGTATTTTCCACTGTTTTTGTTGGTTCGTGTTCCCCTTAATGGCATATCTGAGCGCCATTAATGCCCGTTTTGTTAAAGCTTTCCCCCCCCCCCCCTAACTGTCTCTTGTAGCAGAATGCCCTTTATTGGCCATTATATTGAAGACTGCAACCCACACTGCTTTTTGTGGCCCATGAAACCCCCCCACCAATAAAGTATGTATCCACCACTGTTTTGTTGCTTTGTATCCTCTGAAAAATCTCGTCATTTCGTTGACCCCAAAATCTCGCCATTTCGTCCGCCCCAAATGCGGAAAGTTTCGCCATTTTGTCCGTCGCCATTATGTCCTAGACTTTTGGCTTCGTCATTTTGTCTGTCGGCATTTCGTGCGTCGCCTTTTTGTTCTAGAATCAGGGTAGGGGCATAGGGAACGCCTTCCAGAGAATAAAATATTTACACACATTATTACTTATTCAAAATTGATAACAATTTTCATGGAATAAGTCTAAATTGGTTTTGCTTTTCAAGCCGTTGTAAAGTATCGGGGTCGTGCACATGTAAAATGCGTGCCAACAGGGCCACTAACTTTCTGTCTCCGGGCATTTGCTTATCGGGTGTTTCTCTGTCGTGACGCCTCTTCGTTGCATGTTATGGTAATCCTTGTTTTCTTGTTGCTGGCATCATGTAAGGGCGAGTTATAACCGTAGAAGGGGGTAAGGTTTTTGTGTTAACCAGTAATTTTACAGTTTATGTTAAGTAACTTTTTTATTATACCGAGATATCGATGCGCCACACTGTTATTGGAGTTAATACGATTGAATCCGAGACAAGCAGAAGATACGCCATCATGCGTTCGAGTAACTTATAATTCTATTGACTGCGAGTACGGCTGAACGGAGAAATGATATACGGAATCAGATTATTTAACCGCCGATACTTCTGACTGATTGCCTACTTTGGAATACCTCAGCCGGGGGATTTCCTTGCGTTACGTTGCCGGAACTTAAGGGTCACGTTGTTACGGACGTCCCAGCTTCGTACGAACAGCCGATGGATAACCCGGTGATGTACTGACATCTCTTATTTTTAACAATTTAGGTGGATTAATGATTTTACGTGACGTTAACTGTGAGCATCAATGAAATTGAATTAACTAGTTCACGATTCTCGCCGGCGCAAGGACTTTGAGAATTAGAGAAGTCATTGAAAGTGATCTGTTTTACTTTTGAGTTAACAAGTATTTATGTGGAAGTTAGTTTAATATTGAGTTCGAATTTTAACGATAATTTTTTAGATTATTGAGTGAGTTAGTTTATAGCAATAGAAACGTATTTATTCGCTTAACATAACAAGAATTTTTCAGTTTAAGAGTTAAAAAGCCCTGGAATTGAAGGGCAGTGATCCTGATCAATTACCGATGGATGAAATATCAGGACAAAGCGACGGACGATTTAGTCCGGGTCAGTAATTTTTCCTGAATACTAATAATGTCACTGAATTGAACGGAGACTATTCCTGCCCTCTCAGCTAACGAGTTTTTTTATTCTTTTAACCCCGGAACCCCCAACGCCGGTCCGGATACTACTGTTGATGGTTGTTTACTTATTGGTACATTCTTGCATCGCCCTTGAACTACGCACTTCACAATAGTACGACGAAGCCTGATAGGGCTAGCTGTAAATCCTGTAATCGATATTATCGTATTGAATGTTATAATAAACAGTTGCCCTGTTCAAATATTGCTCATTTTGGTAGAAGGACACGCATCTGGACTTTAGTGTTCGATTAGTTTAGAGTAATCTCACTTTAATCGTTACATCAGTAACAGTAAACGTTACACCATGCGCCCCCACCCCCAGAAAAATTTTCTGAATCTTCCTCTGCAACGTGGAGAGAATTAGCTTATATAATTAGAACAAGAAGTTATATGATATATAATGATATATTAAGCTCAATTATAAATAACCGCATAGAATAATTACCCAAAATATCACTGCGCAAGGCTGATCGAATTACATTCGATGGAATAATAGTATAAAATCACAATACTCAAAGCTAAAAATGATATATAGTAATTCAAATATAGAATAAAAATATATTGAAATATAAATCCTAACACACAGAATATGAAAACTTGAACATGCATTGTATTTTTACAAGTAATAAAAATATTATAAAATGTAAATAAATAAAAAATCCTGAAATTTAATAAAGCATAACACGTACGAAATTCAATAAAAGTCCGTCAATTTTTTTTAAAATTATATAAAGTTATAATAATACGGTATAACAAATAAAAATTAAATGGTGA
>QLNU02015360.1:302025177-302049756 GCA_006491805.2 Dysdera silvatica | reverse complement strand
AGATATCATTAGCGTCGAATTTGGTATGCATGCGCAAAATGGGCATTTATTTAATTTAAAAGTTAATGTTGCAAATATATCTGTAGTGACAGTTTATGAAATAATGCGTTCTAATAATTTTCACCTAAATTGGATATCTAAAATTCAATTAAGGTAGATCGGATGCAGTAGTTTTAAACCCAACAATTCAGTAAAAAAATAAATAAGGGTTAAAATAGCTATTAGCAAAAACTAAGACAAACGCGTAATGAGATGTACGTATTACGAGAAAACAATAAGGATTTTTGAATAGATATCAAGAAATTAACCGAGGGCAAGAAAAGAACTCTAGATAAAATATGAAAACGGAAATGATATAAAGTGGAATGAAAAAATTAAAAATGGATGTATACGGAAGAGACTTAGGAATTTTCATTAAGTAATAGATAAACTGCAATTGCATATGACGTAACTTCGCTAACATTAGTGGTAACCGCAACGATTACTTAAACATTGTTTTGTTTAAGCAAGCAAAACGAATAGTAATTAGAATTTTTTTGTAAAAATGTATTTCACCCTCTTCCATCACATATAATTTCATACTTAATAGTTTAATATAAAAAGTAATAAAATGCCTATGAATTATGCTGCTATTATTTGTCTACAGGGTCAACCAGCAATTGCCAAATGTCCAGAGGATGGGTGCCGGTGGATCAACCGATTCCCGGTCATCACCAATTAGCGCTACTCCCTTGCCCCACCGTCAACAAGCGTCAGCAGCTACAATTATTGAACAACCTAAAGCGATTAAGAATGATGAACTTACTATTCAAGAGGATACACTATCGTCTCATAGTCATATCCACTCTCAAATACCATCTGAACAGTGTTGCACCCACTTTAAGAACAACCATGCTCGACATTCTGCAAAACTTTCCGAAAGGGACGTTAAGCAACAAAAGTTCGACCAAAACAGTCTGGACGAAGAGATCGAAGAGATTGTGGCCAATACTTTGGATTTGCCCAACGCGTCTTCAGATGCAGAAGTTCGACGAGTGGTGCGGGATTCTCAAAATGCCATATCACCTAATGGATCTAGCAGAAGTCGCACACGAGTGCCATTTTTGGAAAGTTCAGTGGAAGTTATCACGAAGCCAAATGTGCCCTCTGAGTTACAAGTGGAAGAAGACCAGAAGAACGAAGAAGACGCCAAGGTAATGCTTCTTTTTCATACCATGATGGATTTTATTATACCTCTTGCCTAAATGGTCGAATAATACGCTTTATCTAATAAGTTGTTATCTGGTTAGTAAAACATTATTGATTTTATTAAATATCAAATCTATTCATCGATAAAGGCAAAACACATAATTTTCTTGTTTCACATGCATCTTCTTAGAATGTGATTATGTAATAAGCGTTGTAAAATTATAGTAGTACAAACAGTTTTTAATCTTTTAATGACAAACGGTTGACGCTGATTATATTTTCTTAGTATAGTTATTGGGGTTAGCATGACACAGTTCAACAATTTAAATTCGAATTCCATTTATGTTTCTGCATTTGAAGAAGAGTAGTTCTTGTTTATCATCATGGATAAAAATATACAGAGACAGACAGACAGAGAGACAGAGAGAATTTCTAACATTGATTGAAGGTAGGGATTCATAACACATTCGGAGGCCCTAATCTCAATCATCTTTAGGTAATACGTTGGCAGCAACTTTCAAATTTCCAAATCTTTTCAATAAGAAAAATATAATAAATAAATTACCAATTTGGAGCCCCTGTTTGGGTCGGGGTCCTAGGCATGGGATCCGTTGACCCATCCGGTAAGACATCACTATTTTCAGGTTAATATCATCTAATGGCGTATAGGGGAAACCGGCGCAAGACGTCGGGTTAAGCTTTTTTTCCCCATTGGAAGTGGTACCATCTACCCATGGTTTTGCTAAGTGGTTACACTTTCCGTGAAGTATTTGGATAAGCATAGAAATGTATGTACGACGTCTCACATTAATTTTAGGAATTTTTATGTGTTTTTGAAGTGTTCTGTATTAATTTTCTGTTCAAAGTACTTCCATCGCTGTGGGAAAGAAGGTGCTATCTAATCCAAACCAAATAACCTTTAGGTTTACTAGTTAAAAGGTGATGGATATATTAGTACGTGTTGTTATGCATTGATTTAAGAGGGCGCCGTTATATTTCAGTAGTATGTGGGGCAAGGTGGGATATAAGAATGTTCCATCATCTACAACTAAAATCCAATTGAAAAACTGTACCGTAGCATTGAACGATTTGGTTGTTCCAATTAAAAATCACTCAACACCTCCACAGGACCTATAATTGTAATTGAAATGAAATTAACCGTAATAAGCTGGAAATTAATAGCAATCAGAATTAAATTAATCGGAATTATATATATATATATATAATTGTTATCAGAAATAAATAATTGTAATTAGTTTGGAATAATATTGTTTCACTAATTATTTGACTACCATATCCTGCTCGGGTACAGTAATATTGCTTATATGACTAGGTCGAAGGTTCATAAACGATGTTTGCTTCGTTTTTCAAAACAATATTGCATCAAAATTAATCTCTGCAGAAAAGTGACGGTTTAGATTAATGTCTGTGCGTCTTTGAGGGTGATTTAAATGAGCGTTGCCCTTTTGTGTTGCGTTTCATTGCAATCCAATTCCAATTTATATTACAGCGAATATAATTTAACTTATAGCTTCCTATTTTAAAAAGAGATGTAAACGGGATGTTATAGTTGCAATATCTCTATATAATTATTTATAAATAAAAGAATGTTTACATCAGATTCCCCAATGTTCTTCTGAAGATGAACGTTAGAATGAATCCTATGTTGAATAGTAGTCCTTTAAACAAAGAATTTCTTTGAATAAAAGGGTCCATTGGTAGAAAGAAATGTGTTTTTTGAAGGATGTGGATTAGCTTATTTTTTTTGTATGGGTAAGCTATCAACAATTTTAAAGTAGTTGTTTGTTTGTTTGTTTGGCTTTTTTATGGCGCAAGAGCATCTGGGCTATACTGCGCCAAACATGGTAAAATCAAAGACTGTAGTAAAAACCAGTACTTTTTAAAAATTTAAAAACGTGCGTATGGTCAGCATGGTCATTTAAGGTAGAAGGTTTGGCCTTAAAAAACCTGGAAAAGCGTTGTTTACGGCAGGCGTGAAGTTTGCATTCAAACTGATTCACTTGATTTAAAGATTTAAGCATGTTTTTGTCGTCAGAAGTCAATGATTTGTAGATAGCGAGAAGTGAGTGAGGGCGTATTTGAAATCTTAAGCTGACTGTTTATCACAAAGGGTCATTATTTCTCTTATATAAGGTCCAGTGAGAATCTTGATATCACCAATATAGTATTTTCTTTTTCAAAGCATGTAAAGTGTAATTTGACTGCATGCGAAGGCAAAAATAAGCTAAAGCACAGACTTCATTTAAAAAGTCTTACTACGATTCAGAGTATTGATGAGTTACTATTAAGGGAAAAAAAAAGGAAGCACTACATATTAGTAAAGTGCGAGAGTGTAATTTTAAGTTTTCTTGAAGATTTCAAACAACGTAATCCGCTCTTATGAATTAAGGGTCTCAGTACTTTAAAGCTCCAAAACAGTGATAAAATTTGGCTAATTTCAAGATACCATACCTTTGTGTATAAACCATATATTTACAACTTTTGTTTTTTATAAGATGTTCCTATTCCTGTTTTATTTAATACAATATTTAAGTTACTTAATTGGGGTACAAATAATTTTTAAATTACATGAAACTCATGCCCACTTTACAAAAAAAACAAAAAAACATATCATAGATTTGTGCGCATAATTGGACGAAAAATTTTGGTTATATAATGTTAAATTTAGTTGAATAATGATAAGAAAGGTTCTGTTCATTCAACTCACATAAAAATTAAATAAACATAAAAGATTTTATTTCCTAAAATTTTTTTTGAATTTTAACGTGCTAAAAAAATGCAAAAATTTATATACATAATGTCCCCATATTTAGGCAAAATAGATAAATGTCATAAAATAGCAGGTAGAATTTAACAATATACATGAGACATGTTTTCTGAAATTTCATTAAAATGAACGGTATTTAAGTTATGATACGTTTTTAATTTTTTGTAAAGTGAGCATGAGTTTCATGTAATTTAAAAATTATTTTTAACTCAATTAAATAATTTAGGTAGTGTATTAAATAAAACTGGAATAGGAGCATTTTATAAAAATCAAAATTTGTAAATATGTTGTTTATTTGCAGAGATATGGTATCTTGAAATTAGCCAAATTTTGTCACTGTCTTGGGGCTTTAAAAGTACTGAGACCCCTTAAGAGAATTCAATAAACAAATTTCATAACTATTCGATTTAATAAAAACTAAATTTTATGAAAAAAATTAAAGAAGTCCATGTAAAGGTAAATTTTGTTTCAGTTATTTCCGTTAACTCATGAGGAAAAACGTAGAGCATTCGAACTTTGTAAAGAAAAACGACTTCTTCCCTGTATCATATGAGGCCTAGCGTTGTCCCCCATGAATGGAAATCCCAGGGCAAGGGCTTCCTCTATATTCCTTCCCAGACTACACTTCTGGGTATTTCTAATACAGTTATTGTCGTGTTAGAGCAAAGTAGAGAAGATAGTTTAGCAAAGTATCGTTTGAACGAGTTAGTGCCCCATTGGCTAATTTTGAAAACAAGAGAGCGTTTTTGAAAAGGAATTTTATTCTAAATAGGCCAGATATCGATAGTTTTATGATCATTTCCTCTATTTCATATCATTTCGTATTAATGCTAACAAAAAAGGATGTATTCTTGAAGAAAGATATTGGACTCGTGTCTGGTAATTTTAGTAGAATTTTGCGTTTAGTTGGATATGTAGAATATTGCGTGCAAATATGGCGAAATATTGCATGCAAGGCCACCATTCAACGATCGAATATTTTAACTGTAGTTGTAATTTGTATATGCATGGGGAATATTAGGAAATTATAAAGAAAACGTGCCAATGTAACATGTAATCAAATTAGCATATGGTTTAATCATATGCGACGGTCTGATTAAACGCAAGGTAAGGTGAAACACGCTAGGAGTAAAGCATAACTTGCCGTCTTATGTTAGTGTTCTTTTTGTTGAACTGATAGGAAACTTGATTTCGGAAAATAAGCAAGGCGTATAGCATCCCGAAAACTATGGGCATGCAGGTGTTATTTCAAAATCTTTGATAAAATAAGAGTTGAAAGCTTCAAATCAGGATTCCTTTCACTCTATTTACATTTTTATGCTTGAAGGTATGTTTGCTTTTTGAGCTGTTCTTATTTAAATAACATGTCCAACGTCCAAGATCGTTAATGTTTAAAATCTCAAAAGCCTGTCGTAAAGATTTCATTACCATGAATAGTTCTATTTACGATATATCTTTAAAATTTGTTCAATGAGATTAATTATATGCTAGGGGATTTCATTTTATGTAGAGGAGAAATATACATTTCAACGACATTGTTTACTCTGGAAGCTGTTATAAGAAAAATAAGAGTAAACCCGGGTAGCAAAATTGTTAGAATCTGGATTTTACGGATAAAGTGGTTTTATTAAGCAGAAATTTCAGCAATTTAAAACGATCATTACAACGTTTCGAAAACGCGTAAAATAATGTGGGTTGGAAATAAACACTGATAAGACCAAATATACGATTAACACACGAAACGAAACACGGAATCAGGGTATAAAAGGCTTAGAAACAAGAAATATATGGAAGCTTTGACTCCGCGAATGCAACTGTTTTAAATAGTTAAAAGCTATTGTGATAAAAGACAATAAAACTCGTACAGAGATTTAAGTAGGAATGATCGCGGGAGAAGGTGATATTTTGCGTTCTAGAAAACATCGTTCCATGAATGTTCTATGAAAACTTATGCTTACCATCTATAAAACAATAATAAGACAATAATACAGGATAAGTTTTATATGACGCCGCCACTTCTACGTAACGAAGAATTGCTGAGAGCATGGGGAAAAAAAGTCAGTCGGAAAATATACGGGCGATTTCAGTGAAAATATCGATTAAAGAATTAAAAAAAAGGCAATGAAATACATAATCTTTATGGTGATCTAGAGCAAGAATGTTAAACTCAAAGTCTAACACTGGCCAAATAAACAAGGTTTAAGCTTACGTGGGCCGCAAAAAATAAAATCAGAAAATTTTCATAGACACGTAGATGTATTTAAAAAAGTATAGTATTAAAAAAAGAACAAAATGACGATAAATTAATATTTTCTTCCTGATGCTTTGCTTCTCTGAAAAATAGAATAAGAATAAAGAATAAATTTTTATTCAATTTAATTACAGTTTTGTTGTTACATTATATTATGTGATATTTTTAATGTTATATTGATAGTTTTGAGGTTAAAGTATGCTGACCGGTGATTGCGTTAAAAATTTGAGGAGGGCAGAGATCTACCGTCGTTTGTTACATGGCTCTCCTCCAGATGAGTAATATGTTACGTATTACTCACCTGGAGGAGTAATATGTTACATAAATTACTTCTTACAACCTCGTTACTTTGATATTTTGATGCAGTTTTATAAATTTAATGATGAAGCGAACTTTAATTTCATGTTAATTCATGGTCTCAATTGACAAACTGTGACAACGGGGAGAATGAAGCCTGGATTGTGGCAGGGAATTTTAATTAGAATCACAATCAAATTTGGGAATGAGAATTTTTAAAATCTTATTAATGACTTTTAGATGGGATGATGACTTCTTTGCTGCTACTAGCTTTATACTTCGGGGAAAATCTTTTCTACAGTGATTACTTTTAAAACTTATCTGAGGCAAACGTCAGTAATTCTTGATATGACAGGAGACTTATTTCCTTTCATAGTTGTAAATAATTGCTCACAATAATACGTACTTTTAAACATGGAAATAATCTCGTATGCAAATTTTCGAGTGTTTTCAAACTTGGTAGGTAAATATTTGTAAAATCCAGGCACGCCAACTTCACTAAATTTTGTTTTTAAATTTGAATTGCGCTGGATCTCAATTACCCTCATTTGCATTTGATTAAGTACTTATTCTATATTAATTGAAAAAATCGAAGAAAACAAAGAAAACTTCTTCCAAACGTCTAAAATCTGCAAATTTTATGCCAAATTCTGTTCTAAGGCTTAAATTGTTTAGTGTTTTCGATACGGTGCAATTTTACTTAAGCTTGGTTTGTTTATGTGGCATGTCGAAAAGTGCGTTAAATCTTAATTTTTCAACAGGCTTTCCCAAAGAATTAGTTTGCATTTAAATGATTTTACTTGGTCATACATGTTCCCAATGATCTGATCTCTCATTTAAGTTTCAAATTTAAATCATACAAATATTTTGTTATACCAACCACCAAGAATAATCATACTGTGACAAAAAACAGGCTTGCGTCTTGATTTTTACTTATTAGGAACTAATATATTTCTTCTTTCAAGTCCCTGAATTGTTTAAGAACATTCAGATTGTTTGTGAAATTAAGTTACGAAATTGTTATTAAAACTTTTTTACATATCGTTATATTGGCTGGGCTGTAAAAATATTCTTTGTGGGCCGCGAATTTGACGTGCTTGATCTAGAGCTTGTGACAGAAATATAGAAGAGAAGACTCAGATAGCATGTGCAAAGAATGGTCTACAATAGTTAAGAAGATAGAATGGGGTCTACAATAGTTAAGAAGACCATGAGAACTAACCTAAAAAGAAGCAGCAGAAGAAAGACGAAAAGTGGGCCACCCCAGGAAAAGATGATTGGATGGAGTGGAGGACGACCTACAAAACTGAGAGTATAACAGGGGGGAAGGAAATCGTAAAACAGAGAAAGAGCGGACGATATTTTGTTAAGTAGGCCTATCTCCTTCAAGGACTATAGCGCTAGGGAGTGAATAAATACCAGTTATATATATTTACGCATTTCACCGAAACTGATTTTGTCAGTAGATCAATTTACGCAGATCGATTATTTCTTGATGAGCTTTTTCATTTTTTTTAGAAGTTTCTAATCGTAGCTTTTTAAAAACAAATATATTAGAGCGCTTTAAAAGCGCATTTTCAAACTATATGTGTCGCTGCGATGAAAGAAAACTTCATGAAAGTGGTGGATATTGTGTGCAACTAAGAAATAATAAAATTATGATAACCATACCAGGGATAGGATTTTTGATTTTTTTTTATGTCAGTGAAACCTGCCAACAAAACAATGCGTTGAAGAAATAATTTCATTAGAAAAAGAAAAATGCCATTAAAACCGCTTTGTTAATGAAAAAAATCTCGATGATAAACTTTGTCGACATAAATTCTCGCGAAAATGTTTATTATCATTTTATAATGAAATGAAAATTTTTAAAAAATAGGTAGCAATAAAATTTAACGATCTTTATTCAAAAGAAATGTTACTAATACGTTAAACTTGGGATAATATAACTTTTGATTAAATGGCATAGCATAAACCAACTGCAATTGATTTATTGCAACACAAAAGTGAAAATACATAGTATTTTTTAATACTTCTAGTAAATTTAGAACTTCATTATTATAAGGATTTTATCATGATAAGACAGATATACCACCCTCAACTTCTTAAATTTTTAAAATTTTCAAATTAGGAAAATAAAACTTACTGAGACTTGAAATACATAGAAAGATTTTTTATTTTTTTCATACATGAAAAATTGCAAATTACGATATAAAGTATAAGAGAAATTATGCAGAGACAATTTGAATATAGGTTATTTAATAGACTACCTTAATGAACGTTCCTGTAATCGCGCGCGTGAAGAAATTATTAGCATATTTTTAGAAATCTATTTAGTTCTGCATATATAAAAAATGTCTGTTTTCCCCTTAAACTAAACCAAACATAACTTTATATAAATAAGTTAGTGCGTGAGTTGAAATGTCCTTTGTGTAATTGGTTACTTGCATTAATTCACACCAAAATTAAAAATCCCCTTCAAATTCAAAAACTAAGCACAGCACATAAAAAATATATAAAAAAAGGTAACACATAAAATATAAAGAAATATTTATATATAATAAAATATAATTTATAAGACAATTTCTTAGAAATAGAAAGATCAGAAAAAAGCAAGTTTATACAACGCGCTATGTGGCCGGCCAAACAAATTGCATCTATTTAGAATAATTTTGCGAAAATTAGGAGAGGAAGGATAATCATATTTAAAAACAGTTTGAAAATTTAAAAAATATAATAAAATTTTTTCCAGAACAAAATTTATTAGAAACACTATTAAAATATTTGATAATTGTCTGTATTATCTATGTTAATGCTGAATTGAATCGCGGAGTGAAAGGATTTGGTTCACTTTGAATTAAATTTGGTTTGTTCAAAATGGTATATATAGCTTTTCGAACTTGCATGTGCTATGTTTTCTCGATCAAGTAATTATCTATAGTTCAAAAGTTCAACCCTTTATTTGTAGAATTCTGAAAAGTTGTAAACATTTTGTGAAGGTTTGAATTACTTAATTAGGTAATAATTAAATTACCGCAATAGCTTAATATTCATTACATGTTACCAGTAAATAGAGGGTAAGTGATTTTCATCAAATGTGCCAACAAATATGCTAGAATATAAAGTCCCACCAGCATATAAAGGGTTAATTCACCTGATAACAATTTAAGGACACTAAAGTGTTTTATACATAGAGTACTATATGCGGAGACCGGAGCATCCTTTCTGTGCTTCGGTGGCCTAGCGGGTAAGGCACACCGGACCTAACGGAAGAACTATAGGCCAAGGCGATGTCTCTCTTTCTCCTATATATTGAAAGCTCTCATTTGAGCTCAAGCTTGGTTGTCAACAATTACTATCTATAAAGAGGTTTAGGAATATATATATATATATACTACATTAGAGCGCATAGTACTGATTTATCAATTGCTGACTTTAGAATGATATAAGAATTTGGTAATGAAATAAAATCACGCAATTCGTGATATCGGGGATACGCAAGGTAAGAATAATAAAAGACCAGTAATACAAGACCAGTTAATAATACAAGACCAGTAATGCAGTCGAGCCAGGTGCCCATCGGCACTTTTATGCAACTCCAAGGCCTCTTCTCATAAAATGACAGTAATTATTTACTTTAAATTCTGACTTATTTTAACATTAATTTACTGCGTACGTCTAAATGAACAAACCTTGCGTAGCACAGTGACTCCTTTGTTGTGGCAACAACAAGATAATATTGTTTTTTTGACAGCACACGAACTACATGCTACCACGCTGCTCTCCAGTCTGTTAATACTTTTCTCACTGTATATCACAATACTTGGTAGTTAAGCAACGAGAAAGGTGCTTTCGTAAGTTTCATTTAGAATATAGTGTAAACCTGGTAATGTGACTTATCTTTCGTAAATTGATCACCTGGATGAGGCGACTAGTTTGAAAAGAGAAGAAAATTGATAGAGACTTCAGTCTTACCTATACTAGTATAAGTCGATGGTGATTTCAGTCCTAAAGGTGACCACTTTAGGCAAGCTTCTACTTATTTTCATGCTTTATAATATATATCATATGGATGCACACCAACTATTTCCTAATTTTAAAACCTTAAATATATAATATAACCGAATAATATAAAGTAGTAACTATTATTGTAAAATGTAATGGAGAATGTTTTCGGAAAAGAAAGGGTTTCAGAAAGTGTAATAATAATTAACATCAAGTTAACGATTACGACACCATATTATATAGCTTAACGTGTTTACTACTGCATGTTATGTTATTGTTGTACCCTTTGTAAAGTGTCTTGGTACTATTTATTTTTCTACTACACCATTGAAGAAAATTCTAAACGCAGAGAATGATGAAATAAGGAGATACATACTGTCTAATTGATGTAAGAGGCTCGAATACAGCTACCTACGTAACTCCATGGGAATTATTTGGTAGGATAATGCATTTCAAGGTTACTGTAATGGTGGTGAATGGCGCTAGGGAAGCAAATGGTAAACCTTTCGGATTTTAAATTCTTGAATTTAAGCCCACATCAGAAGAAAATCCTGCTTAACGTTTATTGGTTATATTATTAATGGATTTTCAAATAAATCATTCTCTTATAGAAACTGAGAATACTACTACTGGATTGCAAAACGTTTTTTACAAAAATTGTGTGCAACTTCTTTAAAGATCTTAAGGTTAATACGCTAATATGTACACGTGTATTTTATGTAGAACGCTTGTATGCACACTTGAATACTATGTATTAATACTGGATTGTAACACGTTTTTCACAAAAATTATGTAATTTCATTAAAGATCTTAAGGTTTCGTACACTAATATATACTTATATTCTATGTAGAACGCGCGAGAGTTTAATGTATCTTTTCATATTTTATTCTACGTTAGTCTGCCCAACGAATTTATTTTTAAATGTACGTTAGCGGAAAATAGCATCAAGACTATGGATCTTATGACTCATCAACGTATTGGTTACGCCCAATTAACCATGATGATTATCTATTGATAGTAGCATAAACTTGTTGAAATATATGAAGAAACAAAAAAGATATTACGGGATTCCGGAGCGCTTCAGTAACTTTTCAGACACTAAACGACCGAAAACATTTATTATGCATTTAGGCCAACCCAAGCGTTGCTTTTCCATATATTTCCGGTTGCTCCATTTTACCGAGCGCAATTAACACAAATTTTATTACGTTTTCTTTAGTTACATACGTTGTGCCCCCTCACATTCAAAATGATTAATCGGATAAATAAGGAAATGAATATATTACTCTTTAGTTATTCTCGTCAGGGGTTTATCTATGATTCATAAACTGCGGGTTTTACAAAATTCTTAGGGGGTGTGGATTGGAGATAATCGATTATTTACGTTTTTGTTTTTTGGATAACTTTTGGCTGATTTTCGGCGAGAAGGTTTTTTTTACGGTGGGGGTGTTTAGGTGGTAGTAGACATACTAAAAGTGGAGGGGGTGTTTAGATTTCATTAAGGGGTGTATCAAAAACTCTGGAGGGATGTTGGGGATGTGTGCGTAAATTTCATTAAGGGGCTGTATCAAAAACTCTGGAGGGGTGTTGGGTGTGTATAAATCCCTGATTCTCGGTAATCTAGGTAGAAAAGTACAGAAGAAGTTAAGTGATTCTTTAGTAATTATTTTTTTAGTAATATTTGACCTAATTATGACTTAATGTTTCTATTGTTTTTTATTCCATAATTTTCATGGTAGGTATTAAAATATAATCCCTCGTTCGGTCATGCGTATGTTTTTCATCAGTTTCTTTTGAGTTTTTCCATTAAACCAGTCAGTTTTGTCAGTTAAATCCTTTCTTTGGAACTAAAGTACATTGTGGTCAAAATATAAAGAAATAACACAAGAATTTGCCCGCTTACCTGCACAAATTTTCACATTTATATGCATAAATTTGGCCAGAAAATATTCACAGTATGAACAAGGACGTTTATTCATAATAGAAACAAAATTCTATTATAATGAATATTTTTTCAATTTCCTATGGGCCAATACTTCTGCCCATGTTTTACAAAGACGTCTACAAACACGTGTCCAAATATACAGTGTTTTCATTAGTCTCTATTGATTATTTACTGCTCCAGACATGCATTTTCCCTTTATCATAATCTATTAGAAAAATGATCTACTATTTCATCATATATACATATATATGTCATTGAAAAGGATTACATAAGTAATTATTTTCTTGAAAACCAATTTATTTCACATGGTAAAGTGACAACAAGAATGATGTAATAGTGTAGAGGTGCGAAAACCCATCCATCAATCAATTCAATGAATAATATTGCCCATCAATGTCAGACAAAAAGAATCGCTCATTAACTTGATAAGCAAACGATTTTGTACACCTAAACATCAGTATGTGGTATGATGTTAAAAGATTGTATTTTTTCTTATGGTCTTTCATAAAGGTAATATGTTTATATTAGCACGACTCTGCAGTGGCGCAGTGATAAAGCGTTCACCTAGCTGTTAATTCGGGTTTGAATCCTAACGGTGTCGAGAAAAAAAAAAGTAATGCTTACTAAATAACTACTTAATGTAGTTCGAAGTTCGCTTCTCTAGCTCTTAAGAGGTTCGGATTCTACAGAAAAATGTAGGCACCTTGCCTTACAGTGGCGTAGTTGTGACGTATTCGTTTACCGTGGCATTAACTCGGGCCCGATTCACTATGGTATCCTGCAATTTTTCGGCCCTCCGTCGTCCAGAGTTTAGTTTTCTTGGTAGAAGAGTCTCGGATTCCTCGAAAAACTGTAGGTCCAGGCACGATATGACCTTTTCCGCCCTTGTGTCGCAAAAAACAAACAAACACTTGTATTAGTTATTTAAAACTAAACATAGTAAAAGAAGAAAAGGTTTACATGTCCTTAATAGCTTAAACCGTTTCTTATATGCAAAGTAATTACAGTTATTACTTCAGATATGTTTGTGGCCACTTATTGTCAAAAGAAATGAAAAAATAAATAAAAATGGAAAAGCTCTAATTAGTTATTTTTTAGGTTTTGCAAATAAGCATTAGCATAGCAACTCACTGTGCTTAAAATTCTTAATTAACACAGAAAATAATCACTAACTTTAATGTCAATTTTCAAAAATATAAGCGATATTATAAAATACATTTTTGCAAAAAAAGTCTAAAGAAACTCGGCCTTCCCCTTCATTTGTTTTTTTAAAAAAATAGCTATGAAATGATTGGTAAAACTTTCTTTCTGAACTTCTAATCAGCTAAGAGCGCTAAATTGAATAACGAGCGCTCATTGAGCAGTAACAAGTCTTTATTTTAAATGAAATTGCTTGAGCACCTAAAATCTAGGTTATCTTGTTCATTTTTAATATACTACTGTTACGTAGAGACCTATCTCTGCGTTATCCCATGGGCAATTACGGCAGTGGCTTTTAGAATGCAGAACAAAAATAACAACTTTCATAGAATACTGCAAGCCGCCATAAACTCGTTGAAAACTATGCCTAACGCATTTGGAATTAGTTCATAACGCAGAACAGAAAATTCGAAAAAAAGCTAATGCCTCTCAGCAGAATTTTTGCAGCGCATCAATCATAAAATCAATGGTAATGTTTCCGTGGCAGCTGAAATGGAAATTATTGGGTTAGCCCCTTCACGAAAACTTAAATTTGTGATGAATTATTTCCGAAAAACTCGAACAATAGCGAAAAACGTTTATATTTAATTTCGAAACGCATACTTTTCTAAATGCATCGTTTGTTATACCTTGAATTTTCGAAATTCATTTGCTAAACCTCTGCCAATAACACGAAATTCTATCATTTAAAACAAGTATTAATTAATTAAGAATATAAACTGAGTGTGAAGTTAAACGTTTGTTGTTAACACATTTGAGATTAAAACTTCTCTCTCTCTCTCTTTCTCTTCTGTCTATATAAGTAAAACTTCTTATTTCGTGATTTTCACATCTTTTATTATTAAAGCTTGCTGGTATATTGTTCATTCTTGCTTGAGATTTTATTGGTGTTTGCTTTTGAAAAAGAATACGGATTATCTAGGTTTATGTTTCATATTTAAATATGTGGTATTCATATTTTAAAGAAATTGCATTTTAATCTGATTTTATATTTTTCAATTCTTTATGTTTGCTTTTGCTGTATTATTTAAATCGCAATTTTTCTCCTCAAGTTACAACTTAAATAAACAACTATCTAAGTACATACAATTCTAAATCTGGCCCACTTGTAACTTGATGTAACTTAGGTTTTAATCTGACTAATTATCTAGGATTAAAATAGGTTTTCATGTACATAATTTAAAATTTCGTAAATTCTTTCAAAATAATTTATGATCACTTTCTAGTAACCAATTTAGTTCATGTATCGTCAAATAGCATGAACTATATAAAATTTGCGGTCTTTGAAGTTTTAAGTATGTTGGAAAAAAATTAGCATGTTTTTATATCTTAATTTAGAAAAAAACATTTATGACTTCGTATATTTCGAATTTGTATTTTTTAAAATCTGTGAAGGGTTTTTTCACAGATTGAAACGGCTTTGTTGATAAATTTTTTTCCTGGGAATGGATTTGGTTACGAAAAATTTACGGTGGTCTTCAAGTTGCAGACAAGTCGATGAAAAACTGGGAGTGATGTCAGTGATATAATAAATTACTGAAATAACATGAAAAATACATATATAATATAATACATATGTAAAAAAAATATATTACTCATTTTAAGTATGACTAGCTACTCAATGTTTAATGGTTATAAAATTTTACTTTTGTTAAAGCAAGAATAGCCCTCACTACTAAAGCAAAACTCGAAAATCATTCCCATTCCTCGCCATCTTTTTTTTTTTGGCATACGCATTTGAAATACTGGAAACTTGTGTTTCTGATGGTGTATAAGAGAAAGGAAGCACATTTATCATGCTAGCGTCTCTACACATGACGCAGTCTATAAGTGTAATGATATATATGTTCAACTGATTTGTAAGTGCTCATGGATTCAATTCAGAAAAAGGCACATGAATAAGAAACCGCGTACTTCTCCGCCAAGCCAATTTGAGTACAGTTTAATGTATAAGTACAGTTGGTTATAAAAGTATCCAAGGACTGTTCATTATTCACGCTTTTATGGTTGAATTGTCAAATCAAAGGTCTCGTTAGATTCGGAATTATGTCTACTATAGACGAATGTGCCCCTCATTTGCATCAGGAAAAGTTTTCATATTTATTTTAATATTATTTCCAATATTTCAAACGGTAGCTCCTACTTTTTATGTGATTGAAAGATTTGTCATATCGATTGCGCTAAATATAAATTTTCGGGCGAATTATGATAATAAAGACAGAAGGTATTCCAATATAGACATCCGAGGGCTGTCTTTATATTGAGGACTGTAAACTAAAGGTCATGCGCAGAATGATTTACTACATTTTCTAATCTCTCCCCAAATCCCCATATTTTCAAATTTAGGTTTTATTTTTATTACAAACGATAAAACTTTAAAGGGTATTTGAAACATGTCTGGATTTCTATATATTTTCAAATTATTAAAGAACTAAGATAGCACTCATATGGAGATTTTAAGATGGCCCCCGATAAGAGTCAAAATGATACAGTTTTGAACATAAAGGTCTATATCTCAATAACCACTGAAAGGAATGAATTATAATTCTGCCCATCTATGTTTGAATCACTGCTAAATCGACTTCAGTCGAAAATTATACACGTTTCTATTCATAAATTTTTCAAATACGAATATAACACAGTGAATTCTCCCAATAACGTCTTTTTCATTAACGAAACTTCCCATTTAATGGCCGTATTTTGTAGCCACGGCTAGTGCTTCATAGTGGTAACGTATTTCTGATTAACGACGCCATTTTTTAACAACGTTTAGCCTTGTTTTTCTTGTCTCGCCAAGATGCTTTAATAACGGAATTGAGAAGTTCGGATAAAATTTATGATGGGACAGTAAAAGGAAAACCGGCTGATTCATATGAAGATACATTGAATTATGAAACAGAGGACAAACTGTCCTCACCACTCCAAGTTTCGAAACAACCAGTGATGCTCTAAATGTCCTTCGCAGGTATATCATCTTATCGGACATAGAAATCAATTTGTTTCAACTTCTTGAAAAAGTAGAAGAAAATATTTTATAAGCGCGAACGAAATCAAGTCAGTCGACGCTTTTGGATTTTTTTCCCAAATAGTAAAAATTATCTGTAAGTCACCACTTCATTACTGAAATATACTCTATGTAACTTTATTAAATTGTAAGGTGTAATTCAAATAACAACAATAAGGATTTCTCTAAACACGCCAATGTATTTATCAAATGCACTGATATTCGTAAACCTGAGATGGTGAAAGGAACTTAAATAAAACATTAAAGTCGGTCTTTACTTAATACATCTTTCCGACTGATGAACCTTTTCTCTATCCCTTGAGCTTAGTTAGTGGGAGAAATTATTGTAATTACTAATAATTGTAAAATATTACCTTGGTAATGAAAAATGGAAAATATTATATTTGGATTATTTACTAGTTTAATATAACATAAAAATTACGTTGATCGGCTCATTATTCCGTAAGATACGGAGAAAAGACTCAAATACTCATTTAACATTAAAAGCACCGAATTTAAAATACTCATAACTCATTATCGGTTTAAGAAAAATAAATAAATTTAATATGAATTCCAGATACTTTGGTCAAAAGAATCAGAATCCCTAATCGAAAGTGGGTATTGCCCTGTAATAAGGTTGAGTTGGTGCAATTTTTTATGAAGACGGACCCTTTTTACAAATCAGATGCACATTAATTTATAATAGAGACGACACCGGGTCTCACTAATGATACTTTTGGTTTGACAATTCGACCACAAGGGCGTGCATAATGAACGGTATTCGGATGCTTTTATATCTGGCTGTACATGTATTTTTTAAGGAAAGGATATGTCTTCTCTGTTCCTTAGCTGGAGCTGCCTAACAATCACTTTGAGCATTATTAGTTTGGTAGTGATATAAAATGGTAAAAAAAAGTGATGTTCAGGAGCAGCCATTTTGTTTTTAGTGTTCTTGTCCTGATTTCTTTAAATATCTGGAAGTTATTACGTATTTCTGAATTGCTCATGCCATTAATAGATAAAATGTGTTACCGTTACGACTATGATTTTTTCTACGTACGTACGAATGTAAATGCGACATTGCTGTACTTGCACTACATACTTTTAATCTTGTGTATGCATGCAACGTTGTTTATGCATGCATAGGCTACATGTCTTTCCTGTGCGTATATGTACCGAGACAAACAACATGTACTCGACCTCTTTCGTATGTAAGTTATTCAGAAAGGGAGAATCATGATCAAGGTATGCCAACACGCCTTGATTCCCTATCTGTAGAGAATCCAGATTCTATGAATATCAATAAGCATATGTATTATATTAATATATCAATAAGCATACAGTTTATGAGTGATAATATGTATATATTTTGTGTGTATAAATATTCATGTATTTCATGAATATCAAATATATATTTTCTTAGAAAATATGTATAAATGTATGTATAAATATGTGTAAATATGTTCATAATTTCTAATATAGAGTAAAGTATTTACTATCTCCAAGCCCATGTATTAAATGCCACTCGGGGAAAAACTGTTTTTACAAGGTACAGAATGTGCATGCGCTTTCGTTACACTTCCTTTTATACCACGTACTGAAAAACTAAATCTGTGTTAAAGGTTGAATTATATGCAATTATTATTTTTTTAATTATACTTTATACATACTTTCTACGTTTTAAATTTCATTATTTCTTTGAAGTTTATGGTGAATTTTATTTTTGACTTTAAAGAATTTTCAGTTAAAAAGCAATAATTTCCTATGCTTATTTAATAGTTTTAGTAATGCAGTTTTTTATCTCGTAGGAATCGATCGCCGATGTGGATTTTGCCAAATTTAAGAAAGTTAATCATAAGGTAAATTTCTTTATTTTTGTCACTTTTAGAATTTATTTCTAATGGCTACCTTTTATCTTTAATTCTCGAACGTCGATGATCTCACTATTAACATATGTCTATTTTTCTAATTACTTCAAAATTTTAGCTATAAACGTATGGTGTATTATTGATTTGTAGCTAAAAATGGACAATGATTAAAAAAATTAACATGAAAATACAGCAACAGAACAAATCATGGACGCCAGAGAATTAAAGATAAAAGCTATTTATTGGAAATAAAATTTTAGGTAAATTTACAAGTTGTGGATTTCCACAATAGAAATTCTACGTGTTCACTTTGCAGGCTTTCTTTGTTGTTGCCACTTGGAATACCAAGAAACACAAACTTAATAATTACAGTTTCTGAAATTGGCAACATACAAAATTGTCTCCTTTTATATGTTATCTTTCATATCACATAATTTCATTTTTCGTGTCTGGCAACATATGTTGTGTAATTATAAATTCACTTTACTTTTTTGTATTTGGCAAAAGTATATAACCACGGCCTGAATTCTAAAATAACAATCAATTTTCCGTTTACCATAGACGTGTGCATACGTAATTCTCGGAGGCTTCGCCAAAGGCTTACTTAATTTCTTTAACTACGTATGCGAAATAATTTATGTATTAGCGAATTAATAAATTAACCTAGACATTTAAAGCATTCTTAAACATATTTCAACTGGATGGAACTACTGCAAGTCTTCGATACTTATATCTTCAAAGTAAAGGGGAAGGGGTAATAAATTCTAGCCAGCCTTTATGATGTTTGTTATTGATCTAGACTTTTATAGCATGGGCCCCCATGTAAATCAGGTTTAGTGGTATATACAGTGAGAATCGGTTATAACGACCTTCAAGGGACCGTGCAAATTCGGTCGTTATAACCGATAGTCGTTATAAAAGATATATTTTTAAAATCATAGTAGCCTGCAGTATAGTACACTCTAGAGTTTTATAAATTATTTTGATAGTAAAAAGTATAAACTTTTTGATCTCAAAATTAAATAAAAATATAATTATAATGAATTTAATTTCCGTTTATATTATGTTTTATAACCACACTAAAAACATAGTACTTTCTTAGTTTTTTAAATTGAAAAAATTCTAGAAAATACTAAAGTATATAATGTCGAAAACAAATCTAATGAATAATATTTATTATATTATACTAATGACTTCCGAACAGTGCCGGTTTAAGAGTTTTATGGTCCTTGCGCAAAAAATAAAATGGGCCCATAAAGAGTGTAACCCTCGTGATAGTCAATTGATAAATTACTATTGTTTTAAGGTTTATTATCTTTAATATTCAGGTTTAGCAGTAATAAAAATGTCTCGGACATTTGTAAATAAACAAGATTAAAATAACGCTTAAATTTTGATAACTAACCCATGTGGTTCCGATTTATGACTTTCAAGTCGCGTCGTTATATCCGATACGAATTTCCCTACTTAGAATCTACGTAGACTACAAAATCGCCGTCATTATAGCAGGTTTCGTCGTTATATACGATGTCGTTATAACCGATATATTTAGTATGGAGTAGAATAGCAAACCAAATTTCTTGTAAAAATTCCGTCGTTATATGCGGTTGGTCGTTATAAACGATTTTCAGTATACTTGCACTCTAAACAAATGCCTTTTTCCAGCGTCGGATTAAGGATCTTGTGGGCCCTAAGCTGGAAGGAGAGAATAGGCCCTTAAAGAATGTGGCTTTAGCGATAGCCAGTCCATAAACCATGAGCTAAAATTCTTCTGATATAATTTATAAGCCATCGGTGATATTATGGAGTCTATCACCGCTCCATCGTTCTGCAATCCGTCATAGAACGATAACCAAATCTATAAATGTAGAAACCGCAATTGGTAACCCTACAATTCAAATGCCGTATTTTAAACCTCGATGAGTTAAAGCTCTCGATAATTAAATAACTTCAGGATGGGTTTTCCTTTTTGTTTGAGAACTGCTTCACGTCTTACTTTTCTAACAAGTCCTGTTGTTTTTTTGAATGCGAATTTTTCTATAATGTGCACTTTTTCAGCAATGCAACTGCATTATAGTAGTATTTATATGTTTGTTTTAAGAGATGGTAAACGTCCCTCATTAACTGAATATATGTTTAGCTATGAATTACAGGAAACTCAATTTTGACAGCTTCCCATATTTAAGAAAATTGAATTTTTACACTCGTGTTTCCGACTTTAACTAGAGCTCTTCGATCCATATATTATAAATTCGGATGTTTTGTCCTTCTCAGGGTCAGCAAAAATTATATATAGGAAAACTTTCTAGCCGTAATACTTCAAACCCTATTCTAGATAATTTCAAACATATGTTTTGCTTCGTCTATTTAAGACTGCACGTGACTGAACGCCATGTTTTCAAACAACATACTGTTTGCTCATGAAAAGAAGTCCGATGGCATCGTTAGAAATATCCGGAGGAAACGTTACAAACTGGCTAGAAGCTTACAGCAATGTAGGACTGCAAGTTCTACAATCGTTTTCGGCGTCCGCCAAAAACAAGTTCTGAGATTGGAGTCCTACTCTGCTGAAAAGCGGAAAGCCGGTTTGTGGTGTCACCTCCCGTTATTTCTAACTGTACCATCGGACTTCCTTTCATGAACAAATAGTAAGTAAAAATATTCAAGAGAGAGAGATTATCGATTATAGATTTTGATGGAATACCAATTTTGACAAAAATATACTATATATAATGGTTCCCAACAGGAGTGGACTAGATCTTCTCAAAGGACGCATACCTTAGAATACTGGAGGGCTAACCGTCCCGGAGGCCGGTTGGCCGGCTGTCCAATCCGCCCTTAGTTTCCAACCATTTTCGGCTCACGGGGTTCTTAATATATCGGGATTTTTTTTCATGGCGCTTTTATTATTTCAAAACCACGCTAGCTAAGTATCAATTTCGAGGCGTCCCGTGGCGCCATGGCCTACTATTTGGAATCCGTTGCTTAACATACTTCTTTTATGTTACGATTCAATTGCACTGACATTGACAAACAGCAATCGCTGATACATATGAAACTCTACAAGGCGATTGGAGATCATTTGCCAGGTATCATTACAGACGACCGCTAGGATGAGTGTAGGTGTAGCTAGGGCTTGTGGAGAAATGAGATGATCATCACGCACTCGGTTCCGACTACATGATTGTAAGTATCGTCTCTTACGCCGTTTCTGGATGCATTATTGGACTGTAGTGTTATCTCGGCCTGCAGCTGCCCCCAGGGGCGGACTGGGTCTTCTCAAAGGGCGCATACCTTAAATTGTCGGAGGGTGCGGGTCCTTGCCCATTCAGAGGCGCAAGTTCTATAGTCCATGAGGATCTCACGGGCTCGGAGGCTGACAGGCCGGCGGCCCTGTCCGCCCCTATACGTTGGATTAACTATCCAACCTCATGAGAGCTAATTATCCGTCTTCTTTCAAAGTTCGTTAACTGATTTTATTCCTAATGAGTATAGATTGTTGGCATTATGAACAATTTAATCGTCCTTCAGGAAAAAGTTTTTGTTATTTTTCCCCCAAAAATCCGTCAAAATGGTCTGCAGCAAAATGTACCAGGTTTTGCTACGCGTCTGTTGCGTTGCTACGAAGCATTAATAATTTGCATACGTTACCGTGATGTTATGGTATGCGAATTTGAAGACAAATCAGGCAAGCTGTTATGTGTGTCGCAAGTTTAATTTTATTCAGTTTATAAACTTCGGTGTTGTGAGTTGTGGGTTGTTGCTTTTTGCAGTTGCATGTTACGCGCCCAATTAGAGAACGATGTTACCAAATATCATTTCTTGTAAAAACTTTCAGGTCACCATGTAACATTTTGGAACGAAGATTATATTTTTATATTGCTACTTCGAGGAAAATGCGAACCGTTCGGAAAATGTACGGTTTTTTGATATTGGTTTGTCAGTATTCGGGCGTTGCCCGAAGCTTCCCAGACCCTGACAACGCCCTATTATTCCCTACCTCGTTCACTGCGATCCTCCTGTCTACATTTGCCACACGCAATGCTCCCTATACTGCAGAAAAAATTCCAGCAAAATTGTTCAGAAACAAGGATAAATTAGGTGCAAGGTTACAGCACTTACAAACGTCTCGCTGTATAGAGGGCATGTACAAAAAGAGTTCAAGGAAGGAAAACAGAAAACTGCATAAATTAAGATAATATTCATGATCTCATTGAGAGGAAGAGGAAGAGAGAGAGAGAGAGAGGAGTGGAATGGAATATCGAACGAATTGCAAGTCTTTAAACTAACGAAGATCGACAATTATTGATAATAGTAAAAAGAAATAGTTTTTTCCTATTTAAATTTGTTATGAATGGTTTCAAAGATTTTTAGCTTTATAAGAAATCGTCTGTCCTGAGCAAAATATGAAAACTACTCCATAAATTGAGAAATTTTATTCACGATGTGTAGACATTTGTTACAGTTTTTATTTCTTTAATTATTTCATACGTTGATCGGCAACTTTATTCATTGAAGAAATTATTTTTCAAAAATAACCGATTTTTCAATATAGCCCCTTTTTCCTTGAGTATGAAATCAAAATTTTCACACGAAATATGGAAAATAATTGTTTTTTTTTATCAATGAATCTATAAAATTGGAAAATAATTTTTCTTATACGCTGCCCATAAAAAGTTACTGCTACGTAAAAACTTGCAGACCTTATTCTTCAAGCAAATCTTCTCAAGCTACTATTATTATCAACAATACGAAGACAACGAACCGATCTACTGAATGGCTGCACAATCGTTGGATTGTCGTTAAAGAAATATCCTTTTGTTTGTCTTTATTTCGCGCTGTGATCTATCACACAAGATATTTTTTCCAAATTTCATTTGCCTACTTTTGCATTATTCTAATTTTTGAAGTTTTGGGTATGTGTGGCTGTGTGTCTAATGGATGTTTTCTGTAGACGATAATGCAATAGCGTATATTGTCAAAACTGAACGAGAACCATACGACAAAAATGAAATAAAATTTCACCATTTTCTCTGTAACCACCTTTATTCACATTATCAAACTGGCATTAAGAATGTATGAAGTTTATGATGAGGCAGATAGTTATTCGGCAATTATTTCTCTTTCTTTCAATTTACTGTTACTTAAATTAAAAAAAGCCGTTTTACTCGGTATAAAAATGTCGTATTCTATTTTCGCAATAGCCCCATTCACAGCTTAATCCCTTAATCAGCTTAATCGTTTTCTAACAGAATGTATTTTCAATTAGGGGAAGGCTGCCACCCATGGACCGGTTCCATGGATGGACCACTTTCATATTTTACCTTCCAAAGCTAGTGCGTTTGCAGAAGTAGTTGTTATCTCTTTCTTTCCATCCCACTAACTATATATAAAGTCTTGAACAAATTGGAGCTATTTTCTTGCGAACTAGAAATTCAGATAAGATTTTTGTCTTATTATTATTATAACTTTTAGTTAAATTTTATATGAGCGTGTTAAGCGTAACATATCGCTCAAGCGTTTAACACAATAATGAAAGTA
This sequence comes from Dysdera silvatica, assembly GCA_006491805.2. Classification (NCBI taxonomy): domain Eukaryota; kingdom Metazoa; phylum Arthropoda; class Arachnida; order Araneae; family Dysderidae; genus Dysdera; species Dysdera silvatica. The sequence goes on along the minus strand of QLNU02015360.1, from coordinate 302,025,668 downwards.
AAGAACACATTTCGAAGTACTAAATACGACGTTTTATAATTTCATCGAAATCGCCATTTCGTTTGTGCCTTCTGAAGAATTCAATATGGCGGGGTTGCGACCATTGGGCCATTTTGCGTTTCCATTAGTGGCGGATCCAGCGAGGTGCGGAGGGGGGGTCGATCGACCCCCCCCCTCATCAGAGTTTTTTACAATTTTTTCAAACGTAATTTTATTGGAAAAAATAAAGACGATGAAGAATATTTTATGTGTTGTTTGTTACGACTGTAATAAACAAAAGTCTTACACTGGCGTCCAAATTCTCTAAGTCTTGGAGAAATGAGAGCAAGACGTTTTTCCACGAAATTTATAAGATTCTCTCCCTTTAAACTACGTTTTCAGTAAGGGTTGCCTTCGTTGAAGCGCAAAAATTTGCATTCAAACGCGGATAACAGAAGTGAAACTTTTAATATATACCCACAAAAATATTTGTATTCATGTAAATAACGTGA
>QLNU02015360.1:302013901-302025077 GCA_006491805.2 Dysdera silvatica | reverse complement strand
ATTTCATTATACAATGCTAAAATTTAAGTAAAAAGTTCGCCTGGAAACAGTAAAAATGTGTTATATAGTCTAACGATGGCAACATTTCCCTACATTTAAATATTTACTTACGAAAAATAAGGGTGTATCTTCCCAATGTAACACATCCAAACTAAACTAAACTGAATGAATGAACGAACGAAATCATATTTCGGGTAATAATAACAATACAAATGTTAGTTTTTAAAATTTTAAAATCTCTTTTAATAAAACTCGGGGACGAATGGCGATCCTTGTGCTGGTATTGATGTACATAGTATCTTGGAATCAGGTGTAAGCGATGTAGGACATAGTCACAAATATGGATCTGTATTTAACTTAGAACGGTATGCATTTTTTTAATAAAGGTTCTAAAAGAGAAAGCCATCTCTGCCAGCTCAGTATTTGTAAATGCGAAAAGAACCTTAAACGCCTTGTCGGTCAGGTGTTCACGTTCTATACTGGTATCTCCCCAAAACATGCTGAAGAATTTTTCTTTGACTTTACCTTATACAGTACTTAGCATGAGTTGAAAGTTTAACCAACTTCTCTTTGTCGTTGATTGATAATTGTGGCTGCTGGCAAATGTTCTTTTTTTAAAGAGATTTGACAGGCAGTGTTTTTCTAAAGTATAGGAAATCTTCTGATTTGTCTTTTCCGCTGTTGACGTATGTATGTGAAACAAACATTTGAACACCCGTCTGCCATTCGCGTAATAATTGTGCTACAGAAGAGTCATAGGTGGCAATTGACAGGGAATAATGAAATATAGCAATCCATGTGCATAAAATTTGCATAAAGGACCGTCTTCATAGTAAAACTTGCTGAAACTTTGAAAACTCTAATGGCAGCAACTAGTTTTGATTAAATATTTCGAATCTGCAAGAAAAGAAGAAAAAAACTATAATACTAAATTTCAATTCATTTGGTTCAAGGGTTTATGCGTTTTTGAATATTAGAAATATTGAGCCCATAACGTTAAAATATTTCATGGTATTTTTATGAATATCTTCCGAAATATTCATCATATCTCTCCAATAATTTTAATTAAGTTAAAGTTCAAACGGCCAAATAAAATTTATGATGTTTTTCATTTTTAAAATAATATCTAATATGAATTATAAATTATGAAAATCATATTCGATAAAAATATGAATAGAAACATATTAATTTTCTGACGGGCACTAAAACTTTACGGTGTTTTACTTACTATCGAGAAATTTCAGCAGAATCCGATCAGTAGTTTTTTGTGCTTAATATTAGTTAAAGCGAAGGTTTAAGGGGTATCGCACAGTTATAAACAGTAAAATAAATTAACGAAATAAATAAATAAAATAAAGATAATATTATGCTTTATAAATCTGTTGTCGAGTGACATTTCTTGATCATCAGTTGGCAAGCACATTGGAAAATTTAATCAAGAAAGAAAAGAAGAAAAATCAATGGTATTATAACTTTTTCATTTCAACCGGTTTGATCAGGAAATTGAATTCTCGACCTAAAAGTTCGGTTTTTACCATGGTGGAAGCCCCCAAACATTTTATAGAATATCTCGAGTTTTATTAGTCAGAATGACGCCAAAATTTTGGATTAGCCCAATTAAATAGTCTGGAATTCGATTATGAAATCAAATTTAGGCGTTGCCGTTAGAACTTTCAAAGTTTCTGCAAGTTTAAATATGGAGACGGTCCCTTATGCAAATTTTGTGCACATGAATTGGTAGATTTCATTGTTCACTATCGATTAATATCCTGAATTTTTTGTAGCACAATGACTGTGCAAATGGCAAAAAGGATGTTCCAATTTTTGTTTCACTGGCTGTGCCATTTCCATTCCTTACTCAGTCTTTCTCTGTATACTTTCGAATGTCTTGTCGCAAATAGTTCGTTCACGAAAAGTAGTCCGACGGTAGCGTTAGAAATAACGGGAGCTGACGTCACAGACGGCCTAGCCGATTACAGCAGAGGCGAGGACGTCATTTCAGAACTGGTTTTTAGCGAACGTTTGTTTGCGTCAAAACCAGCTCTGAAATGACGTCCTTCCTCTCATGTAACCGGCTAGGCCGTTTGTGATGCCAGCTTTCGTTAATTCTAACGGTACCATCGGACTACTTTTCGTGAATGACCTATATACTTCCAGGCGTATGCTTACCCCAAGTTAGAACCGCTGGCTTAAAGCATAATCAACCAATCCTTCATTAATATTATTAATAATTAAATAAAAGCGTTGACCCTTAATTGATATTTTTATCAATTAATATATCCTTTCCAGCATGTGGAAAAGGAATTTTGTCAACACTAAAGAATAAAAGTCAAAATAATTTACTGATATAAGTTCAATCCACTTTACTTAATTACATTATAATAACAAAAAGTCGTCATTAGGTGATTAACCATCAACTACATGAAGTGGATTGCACCAACGGTTTTTCATTCTTTTGCATCATGAATATTTTATTAAAATATCTGTCAACATCGCCATGAATTACGCCAAGATCGGTTATTGATCTGAGTTTGGGAACGTGCGCTCCAAACACCATTCGTTCAATACTTGTTGATTTAAACAGCCATTCTTTCGAAGATGGAATTTCAGCAAAATTAGGTTTCGTTATTTTTTTTAGATTTATTTCATACAGTAGAAAGTAACTTGATTACATAGAAAATCAAGGAAATTGAGCTACTATTAGACTACTCATTTATTTTTAAACTATATTAATTGTCAACTATGATTTATTAGACACTGTTATTTATAACGTGCGGCGTAAGCTTTATCTTACTTTGCAAGTTATAATATAATACAATAATAATATAATAATAATAATACAAGTTATAATAATAATAATGTAATATGTGAAAGCATGGCCCAATAGGTCATTAAAAAATAATAATTGTCGGTCACACACTTTGGTAAACCTTTTAAAAACTACTCTTTCTAATTTAAATTTCTGTTATGCGATTAAAAGTTTTGTTGATCATTTATATGTTTTGCAGACGCAAAACTTAAGAAAAAAAAATCCCCTATGTATGGAATATTTTTTAATCTCAGCTAAAAAAATGTCGTCTTTAAATGTTTAACTATTAATATGAATGATGCTTTACTACTCACATAATATGGTCCGAATCAGAACTTAATGTTCCACCATTACAAGATATGATGGATTGTAAAGAAGGAAAATGCATCGACCCGGGTTAGAGACGAACTAGAGACCTCTTTGTTGGAACCTTAGCATCACGTAAATTAGACTTAAATGAATTGATATGTTTTTTTGTTTGTGCTTTACCCTTCCTGTGCCCAGCTAATTATATACTTATAAAAGAAATAAAAATATTTTTTAACTCCCAAACAGTGACGCAACGACTAATGTAAGAAGCAATACAAATTTTATTGAGGAGATATTAAAATTGTTTTATACCGTTTATGAATAAAATTTTAATAAATCATTACGTACACGTATGTATTATATATTCATTAGACTTCCTATTATTGTTAATTAATTTAATTGACGAAGTAAAAAAATTAGATATTTTAATAGAAATCAACAACTAGTTTGTGATGATGTAAGCTTAATTTACATGTACTTAAACAGTATTGTTTAGAGCAGGGCTTTTTAATGGAGGTTCTGTGACGTGTTGCTAGCAGTTTCGGAAAAGGACGTGAGTGAAGAAATGAGGTGTGCCAACGTAATGTGCTTTATGAAAGGAAGACATTTAGAAACAGACACCTAGAAATGCAGAATAATACACAAACAAATACAAAAAGAAATAAGTAACAATCCAGGATTGTCCTTGCTGTAAGCAAACAATATAATATTTAAAGCGAAATTTGGGAAGGGACGTAAGTTAGTGTATCGATAATAAGTAACAACTGTCAGTTGCATGCGTGTTTCTCTCAAAACAAATTTACAAACTGATGTGTTGTTACTCAGTCGGAAAAATTAGTGTTCACGAAGTATGACAGCCATCAAGTGTTTGTGCCAATTTCATTTCAACTGTATTGTTACGCAGTGAGTCGCTCATTTAGTCATAACCTACATAAATTAAAAAAAAAGCGTGTAACACTACATGTATACTCGTTATATGAGTATGAAATAATAAAATTCCAATTTATTCGAATTTCCAATGCGAAAAATTAATAAAGAGTAATAAAAGTTTGCAAAGACATGTAGTACGCCTTTTTTCATCACAAATTTGTTACGTGTGTTTAATTTGCACACTGGACACCTTTAATTTGCCTGGTGTGCGTTTTCGTCAAAGCGAAAACGAATTATTATAGCCAATATAAACACAATAGTAATTAAATAAAATTAAACACATTAACACAGTTAAAATAAATACGATGGTTTATAGCTATTTCGGAAGCGCGTTTAGGCTTCCTTCTTCAGAACCCTAGTTACACTAATGTGACACACGTGCTAGAAAAACTATCGATGCCAAATTGCTAGTCCAAAATTAGTTCGGGTAAACCAGTTGTGGGTCCGTAGCCGCGTCTTTTGCTATGGGACGAATGAAGTTTCTCCAAATAGAGGACATGGAATTGAACGGAAGCTGATCGTTAACAGTAGAAGAGGAATGCGAAAGAATATGGAAGGCTTCAAAGAAATTGAGGTCGGCTGGTGAAGAAACTTTCTCTATTAGATGGGCCTTGTCGAAAGAAAATTTGTGGCCAGCTTCCCAGGCGTGTTTGGCCAAAGCAGATTTTTCCAGTTGTTGTTTACGCACGTAGGCTTCATGCTCTTTAAGACGAAATCGAAGGGCCCGACGTGTTTGACCAATATAAACACGATTACACTGGCATGGAATGGAGTAAATTCCAAAATAATTGCAATCAGGAATAATATCCTTGAGTTTGGAATAACCGAGTTTATTGATTGGAGTAAAAGTGACCTTGAAATTAAATTTACGGAGGATGGAAGCAATTTTTGAAGAAATTCGTGGAACGAAAGGAATGCTGATAAAATTACAAGGAGAGGAATCAATCAAGAGTGTACTGCACAGCTTGGGTCTAGTGAGTTTCTTCAAAGCGTCGTCAATAATGGTAGGATTGTAACCACGATCTCGAGCGATGTCAAGAATATGGTTAAGTTCAATCTTGAGTAATTCTTCAGATGATGACAATTTTAGAGTACATGAGACCAAACCTGTAGAACGTGCTTATCGTCTAATTTTGTGGATGGGCGGAAGCAGCATGCGGCGTTTGGCTAACAGCAAAATGTTTCCGATATACGCTGGTTTGGAACCCGGACGGCGATCTATGTACCAAAACGTCCAGGAAAGGCAATGAACCGTTGTTTTCTTCTTCCAAAGTGAATTGTATGTGAGGGTTGACGGAATTCAAGGTGGTGAGAATTGTAGAGAGATCTGAACAATCGTTTGGAAGAATAGCGAATGTGTCATCCACATATCTAATCCACAGTTTAAATGGTATGTGATTGAGAATATCCTCTTCGACATAATGCATGTAAATATCACATAAAACGGGTGAAAGAGGATTTCCCATGGCAAGGCCATCAGTTTGCGAAAATAATTGATCACGGAAAGAAAAGCAAGTCTGTGTGATACAGATCTCCGTAAATTTGACTAATTCACGGATTTCAGCATCAGCAAAATGAAATTCTTTCATACGAAAGATAAGAGCTTCAAGAGCTCCCTGAACGGGAACATTTGTGAAAAGGCTTTTGACATCGAACGAGACTATTTTTGAAGAAGCGAAAGAAGAAGAGGAATTTAATTTGGAAATGAAGTCAGAAGAATTAAGGACAGTATCATGGTTGTTAGCCAGGAGAGGAGAAAATCTGCGGACGAGAAATTTGGCTAGGGGATGGGTTGCAGTACCGATGTTGGAGACTATGGGCCGCAATGGAATGCCGGGTTTATGAACCTTCGGGAGGCAATACAGTCTTGCGACATTAGCAATAGAAGGAACTACGGATTTCTTCGTTTTGGGATCCAAGATGTTTGATGACCGGACTATTTTACTAACATTAGAGAGTTGATCGGAAGATGTGTTTTTCTTGAGCACTTTATAAGGACCTTCACTGATGAGGTTGTCGACTCCTTCAATGTATTTCTCTTTGTCCATAACTACTATCTGCCCGCCTTTGTCTGCTTTAGTGATAATCAAATTATCGTTTGAATACAAATCCCCGATCACACGTTGGTCCGAGATAGAAATGTTAGGTTTCGGCTTGGAGTTAGAGGACAAAGCTTCCGCCACCAGATGCCTCAGTACCTCTTTTTGGCCGCAGTTGATTTTGTGGAACTGTAGAGCACGCTCCACAGGAGCGATAAATCTTTTAGGATGAACGGGTTTTGAAATGCAAAAATTGGAAAGTGGGACCTTAGAAAGGTTAAGAACCGCCTTCTGAATTACTGGTGGTTGGGTGGTTGGGTGGTCGGTGGAGTATCAATAAACTTCGAAAATTTACTTGAATGAAGGTGCGCGGAAATAACCAAACATTTTTCAAAGCTTTTCTGATCAGAAAATTTGGCATCGACAGTCTTTCTAGTACGTGTGCCACATTAGTGTAATTAGGGTTCTGAAGAAGGAAGACTAAATGCGCTTCCAAAATAGCTATAAACCATTGTATTTATTTAAACTGTGTTAATGTGTTTTATTTTATTTAATATTTTGCGCAGTGTGTCGTTTCATCTTTACAATAGTAATTATAGCCAATATACACACAGATACAATATTTTAGCCAAAAAATAAAGCCATTTTAAGACCCGGTAAACCGATTTCTACTGCAATTTGAAGGAACTTTAACCTGTTAACCGGGGAATAAAATTTTGTGAAACTCGTTTCACACTGGGGACTTTTTTTCACAGTGATAAGTAATGTCATCACACCATCACGCTAGGATTAAATATATAAGAACTACATAAAACGTAATGCGTTCAACATAATACGGTTAATTTTAATGACGAAAAATGTCGTCATACCCAGTTAACAGGTTAAGGGTGATGCAAAAAATTGCTCCCCCTACATACAAGAAATTTTGCAGGCGAAAAGAGCCAAGACGTGATTGTAAAAGGAAGGATTGACATACAAAACAACCAAAAGAATTTCTTTGAATAATTAGTAGAGTGTCTGGAGGAATTTTTATCACTGCGATCAAGTCTAACTCTTTACTTTTATGTACCTAAAGCAAGAACCTATTTTTAAGTTACAATTAAATGGAGAAAATCAAAGGGGGAAAGAAATTTACCACGTACTCAGGCTAAATTCGAGTCAGCGCCATCTAGGTTACATGGTCTACGTGCACTGGCAATCATGAGCTAAAACTATCTTCTACTCTGAACTATAAAAGTGCATAGTCAGACTTGCTGATTAATTCCTCCCCACAATGATTAATTACGAAAAGGAATCCTTTAGTAACCATATATGTAGGAGAAGAGAGCCATGCATGGCTGTACTTTGTGGTCCAGCGGTCATGTTGGTTCGAGTTCAATTTGAGTGCATGACAATTTTTCTTTTCTCCGGCAATCGTGTGCCAAAATTAGGCTCTATGATGAACTATAAAAGCGAAGAGACAGGCTTGAACTTAGACTACTATCGATGTGTAAGTCTTACGTTCTCTTCAATGTAAACTCTATTATAGGAAATTTGACAACAGCAACCGTAATGAAAAACAATGTGACAACCTCTCCTTTTTTAGACGTTTTTTATTTAATTTCATTGAAAAAATGTAAACTGGCGCCATACCGAAAGCTATGAAAATTATAAAAAAACTGCTGTTAAAATTTATATGTAAGCCATTGGGAAGTTTTTGATCTTCATGTGAATAGCTAAAAGAATATCGTATGGGTATCGAGTGCTTGAAATCTTTTTCTTTTAACGCGATTTTAAAGCTACTGAAAGGGGTGTTTAAAAAACATCTGTAGGTTTCATGACATGCATTTAGATTCTATATCGATTTAGCACTTAATTCAATTAGAAGCAGTATCCGTTTCCATGCAACATATCTATGTGTATGCTGAGGGGGAATGCCATCCATGTGCGTGCATGTGAGTGCAACGAATAAAATTCCGAAATATCATTGATTTAGTTGCTTAACAACGTTATCATCTAATGCCATGATAGTTGGCTTGCTGGTGAAGGTCGTGTCACCTCCCCTGTGTGTAATGAACTATTGTCTGTTCGTTATGTCACAACAGATAGATGATATCTGTTGGCGTGAGGTTTATTTTTGCTGATATGCAATAGTAAATTAAATTAATAAGTTCATTATAACGTCTTACGGGAGCACAGAAGTTTTCAGGGTGTTATATATAATTATACAATATGGTGTCCCAATGGTTTCAGTCATAAACTTTAAGTTTACCGAACTAGGTTCAACCCTTAGTAAATTTATCGCATAAAAATGGGCCAATATATCGCGGTTCGGAACTCAGACTAAGACATTAATCTTATATCATTGACGACTATTTGTGTATTCAAACAGGTAAAATCCCGAACAAATAAAATATCGAAATGTTACTAACCATGCTTTATGTGCAAATGTTGACGAAGTGACTTCCACAGTAAAACCGAATGACGTTATACATATAATCAATATACTTGATCTTTCGTTTTCGTGTATCTTTTAAAAACGTATTCTGTTTGGTGGCGAATTGAAACGTATTGATATGTGGCGTTAGGGGCGGAGTGGACCGCCGGCCAAGCGGTCCCCGGGCCGATGCACCTTCATGGGCTATAGGACTCGCGCCCTCCGATAATCCAAGGTATGCGCCCTTTGAGAGGATACAGTCCGCCCCTGCCTGGCGTAAGTCGAAGTCCAATACATTTATTTTGTTCTTTCGAATTAGATTTCCTTGAAAATAGCTGATTTTTATCTTACGTTAAGCTATACGTTCCAGCTCAGATTGTAATACAAACGGTTTTGGCACGTTAAACTAAAATAAATCACATTTATAAGATATTACCGATGCTTTCATACATCGCATTTCGATATGACGTTGCTAATTGTTAACCATTTTATTCAGTAATTATGTTTAATTCGTTTTGTTGATATATTTTGTATGTGAGAAAAAGGTTTCTCCTTCGAAAATAAAATCTCTTATAGGGAGTGAAGAAAACATTAATTAATTTTATCAAATACTAAATTAATACACGCTACAGTGTAAAAATTTTATAAATAAATTATTCAAATGTATAATTTTGTAATTTATGCCAATTATCATCATTTTTTCAAGTGACTTCTCTGATTCGGAGGTTGATGGTCAATATAGACCGAAATTTCCTATTGCTGCTATGTTTTCTCCTATTCTGACTCCCATGTTATGTATACTCTATGCTATTTCTTCTGTGATTTGTCCTGTACAAGTCTTTATACTATCCATCCTCTTCCTTTCTGCCTCTTGGTCTCTTCCTCATAATGTTTCCTTCTGGTGCTAATCGAGGTAGTTTGCTTTTTTCGCCTCGCATTAGCTGCTCATAATATGATAATTTCTTGTTAGTATCATTATACGGATGAAGTTTTTGTTCGGGATTTTTTTCAGGGCTTGCAGGTTAGAGCATTCTTGTCGGTCCATTTCATTGTTTTTCTAAGGGCTTATATTTCAGAAGCTTCCATTTTGTTCCTGGTACCATTTATTTACTGCACAATAATTATACTTAAATTATTTACAAATATACTCGGATTCCTAATTAAACACTAGAAAGACGTTCCACGGAGGTAGGGCCCTCTGTAAATCATCCCTAAATTGGGTAATTAAAACTTACAATATCAACAGAGTGTTATATAAAGAGCTATCTCTTTCTCTCACTCGCTGATTAAATATTTACTATAATGATAGCCGCTTCCGAGTAGTTTGAAGCATTGTGTTCAGAATATAGATTTTTTTTTATATTTGTTAAGTTTAATTAAAAGTTGAATATAATTTAAAACGACGTTGTAGTCAATCAGCGCTATGCGAGGCAGCATTATGTGGGGTTTAAATGTATTTGCAATTGCGGAAAAATTAGGCTTGCGCGTAACGTTTTAAAATTTTACACATTTTTTTATATTAAACCAAGAGCTATTTTACGTTATGCATGTATAAATGCACGTATTACACATTTTCATACACACGTGTATACATATAAAAATGCATGTATTAACGCAAATATGGATGAAACAGAACACACAAGCATATACCTAGTTTTGCTTTGACAGTTCCAAATTATTAATTAAAAAAATTACGATGGGTATAGTAGCAGTTCAGCTTGATATTTAATAAAACCAAAAAGTCTGTTGTTAATCTGTTTTCCATTTTGGGATATTTACTTCCGCATATTAACAGTCTAAAGCCCATAGTACACTTAAGAGATTTACAGACGCCCTTTGGAAATTAGCATTGCGGCTGTAGAACCTATCTTGTCAAATAGGGTGTAATAGCTCCAAAACAAGTGAAAAACCGTGCGGCAGCTTGCGTGTAGAATGATCGGTTTGATATTTGGGTAAAGGTCGCCTTTAAAGGTACCATTCCGTACCCGGACCCACGTCAGTCATCTGTTGTTCGTTTTGCCTTCTCAAAGTACCGTCATAGTATTATGGGAAAGCTCTTGCTCCTAATACCCCCATTATGTACACGCTATTTTACATGCTAAATACTATTTAGATAAAAATACGGTGAAAATCGTTTATAACGACGCTAATTATAATGACCAACCGCACATAACGACAGCATTTTTACAAAAAGTTTTATTTCTATTTTACTCCTTTCTAAATATATCGGTTACAACGACATCGTATATAATGACGAAACCTGTTATGAAGACGGCAATTTTGTTCCACGCAAGGAAATCCATATCGAGAATGTAGCAATACATCGGAACCACGTGGGTGCGAGCAAGCCCTGGATTCACGTTGGTCAATTCAAATGAAAAGAGAAGTCGAATGCATTCTTCGGTCAAGTGAACTGAATTTTGTTTATTGCCAAACAGCAAATCCTAAATGCATAGCAAAGGGTGGATGCATTTTATTTGTTGTGTATAGTAAGTACTGTGCATTCGCGCTCAGTTGGCGCGTGATACCGTTAGCAGACTTGTTAGTCCATTGCAGTTTAGGGAAGGCCGTCTTGGAGGAACTGGTTTTTCTGGCGCAAAAAAAGCAGTTTCGGCAAGACGCCCTTCCCTAAACTGCAATGGACTAACCCGTCTGCTAACGGTATCAGGCGTC
>QLNU02015360.1:301993097-302013801 GCA_006491805.2 Dysdera silvatica | reverse complement strand
TACTGTGCAATAGCGCTCAGTTCGCGCGGAATATCGTTAGCAGACGGGTTAGTCCATTGCAGTTTAGGGAAGGCCGTCTTGGAGGAACTGGTTTTTCCCGCGCGAAAAACCAGTTTCGGCAAGATGCCCTTCCCTAAACTGCAATGGACTAACCTGTCTGCTAACGGTATCAGGCGTCAGGTCTGCGCGAACGCACAATAGGTACTATTACGTTTCGCCAAGAGCAAATGTAGTTGGCTATATACAGGCGTACGAATGAATGGAAGTATAGTGCATAATGGAATAATACACTATTCTAAGTTAACTAAGAAAGGTATTTACCAAGAATGGCGCAAATGAAAAACTAATGGAGAGGTTGTCGGGCGAAAGTCGTTGTACTCAGAAGTCTGAAGTAAAAGAGGAATGGGTGCGTACATGGTAATGGTATTTCTAACAAATAAAGAACGACAACAAGCCGCACACGACGGGGTGAGAAAGGGGTTGTGCATATTTATGTAGAACATAGAACTAGCGAGCACAGAATAATAGAGGGAACGTAAGTGTTAAAATGTGTCGCCAACTGCCGCCATGTTGAAAAACTCGGGAATAATATTCCCGAGAGCTCTTCCTGGAAAAGCATGCCATTCATGGAGGTAGGAGAAGGTTGATTCTCCCGACTCCATGGTTTAATGCTGATTGAGCTTCCTAATACGGTGGAACTGGGGACACAAGCTGCCGGGTTAAAAAGCGTTTTGTCTCCCTCTATTATTATTCTGTGCTCACTGCTTAGAAGACATAACTACTAACTAGTAATTAAGAAGCATCACAAACCCTACAGTAAATTTTCATTATGAAATATCGAAACGATTTTCGATCAAACAGAAATATCATCAAATATCATGAAATATCTTCTACAGATATTCACTACTTTATCTGTAATGAATTCAAGTACCGAACGTTCGTTCTTATCATTACGTTGCATCAAAGCTTGGCTGCGAACGACGATGATTGAGAAAAGACTGAAAGACCTGGCGTTACTTTATATTCATTTTGACATCACATTAGAACTGGAAGAAGCGGTGTAAAGATTTACGAAAATGGGAAGGCACAGAATTGTATCGTAAAAATGAATTTTTTAAATAAATATTTTTTTCTAACCATATCTATATATATTGCCAGTCGTCGGCTCACAAGTCTAAATGCATAATCATGAAAAAAACGGGACCTAACGATTTTATCGTTTTACAAAAAGTAATTCAAAATGAAACTTAAACTGAAATTTAACCTGGTCCAATAAAAATTTCCTTTCACCATTTTAATAATGACCAAAATATCCTGATCTAAAAAAATGAAAATTTAGACTTAAAATTAAAAAGAAAATTAAAATTAAGACAATAAATTAAGAGAAAAAATTGAAATTAAAATTTATAGTGTCTTTTACTTGTAAGCCAACATTATACCATATATTCGTTACAAGCAAAATATGAAATTCAAGCATTTTCCTTCGTATAATTTTTTCTAATAGCAATCAGTGTACCTACCTTTAATTGATGAGATAATTTTGGAGTAGTTGATGTTGCCATGTAAACTTTATTTATTTATAAATAAAAATGTGACCAAAATTTCCATGAATACATAAAAATACAGTAATATCCTTATGTATTCTGAAAGGGACGCAAGTTTTCAGAAATTCTCCAGTTTTAAATATTGTAAAATTTGTTTCATCATGTTTACCTCAGTAAAGGGAAGTCTTGATTACTGTTTTTTTAATTTTAAGTTTTCGAATTTTGATTCGTTCTTTTTCAAATTGCTCGTTAAATCAGGGGTCTATAAAAAACCTGTTCGCTAAAAGCAGTTAAATTGTATTGCGCTTAATCATTATTCCAAATAAAATTTACGTTTTCTTCGCATGTCCGGAAACTGGTCAAAGATGTACTCGTTATAAGTAGATTCTACTGTATTTTACATCCCCCAAAATTCCTCTCTGGCTCCCCCCTCTTCTGTTTAAATGTGTTACGATTTTGAGGCTATACTCAGCTATATCGTCTGAAATACCCGCACAGTGTTAGGTTAACGGTAATTTAAATATAGAGACACTGAAAATCGTTTTGTGCAGAAAAATAGGTTATAAAATTTATTAGATGATAAATTGTGTTTTATATATGAGAAAGTATTACCCTTCACAGGGTTAGCATAATTGCCAAATGGTAGGCACACAGAGCCACCGGGGAGATAATATCTCATATGTAGAAAACAATGTATCATCTAATATTTTCACATCATCGGCAATGATGAGAAAAAATTTCCAGTCCTTAATATAGAATTTATATCATCGCAATGATTAATATTAAGCCCTTAATATATATTCAAAATATATGTTTAATATAGATACGAATCTTCCTTTATTATTACATAAAATATAAAAATGATAAACATAGCATATAAACTATTTGTCTTTATGTCACTAAATATGCATGCTCATCCAACTTTATATATTTTACAAATTCCATTAATCTCTAAATGTCAACAATCCAGGCATTAAATTAATTATTTGAATGGCACTAAGAATAAATTATTAAAATATATTAAATAATGTTATCTAATGATAGCATAAAAATGAGTTAAATATAAAAATATATATAATTGCTGAAAATCCTTTATATCTTACGTTTGCTCTTTTACGAAAATCAGAGATATTTGAAATGTCAACCCGTTCCTAAGTTGATGGAGAAAAATTAAACAAAACTAATAAATAAAAATCAGTTTGGTTAGTACTTATAAATGCTTATGAAACAGTAGTAAATAGTTAATCCCATGTTATATGTTATTCACAACTATGTTATGTGCTATTCATAACTATGTTATATGTTATTCATGTATGTTTCTTATGTGTTCTAGGATCCACCGATGAAACGAAACGGTATGTATTTTTTTGTTTTTGTTTATACGCTAATTGAGGATTGCATTTGAATATGATTAATTACGTGTCAAATAATCCAATTAAAAGCGGCTCAATAAATAACAATCCAATAAGTTTAATTAACTAAAAATAATAATTATCTAAATATTTTATTATTATTTCAACTTTTACCAAATTGATTAATTTTTTACCTCGCTCTTTGGCATGACAGTTTAGTAAATTGTAAAAACGGATATTCAAATAAATCAGAGTATAATTCTGTCACTCTTATATGAATATCACTCATTTCAAATTTGTGCTACAGAAAAAACTGATAATTTACGTTACGCTTTCGTTTCTTTTAACTTCCCAAAAGTTTTAATTTAAATTATTAAAAAATTATTCAATTTTAAATCAAACTACACTCTGCAATATTAAATTGAACTATTAGAGTTAAACGCTTTGTGTTTGAAAATTATAATTTGTATGCGTATAAATCTAATGTCTGCAGCTTGTTTATTTAAAAATTTAATTTCAGGGAACATCTGTATATATGTAGAAAAAAACGACTTCAAAATATTCGAATGTATTTTGTGGACTATCATTCAATTATGATTCCCTATGTTATTTTCAGTGATAACTCACGTAGAAATAAAAATAAAAAAAAAACAGTGCGATATCATAAAAAAGCGTAATTTTAATCTTTTAAGATACACTAGGCAACAAAACAGCGCCTTTATATCGTGCGCTTGCAGAGGAAAAAGAAGAAAGTGCACGCAAGAGCAGTTCTATTTTTACAACTGAAGTTAAAACGGACTTTATGCTTTTATTAGGGAAAAAATGTATCATTATTACATTATTATGATTGATTATGACGTTGGCTATGTTTGATTGCCTTACGGCATAATATTCCTTAATATCTACTTACTGTTTAGTGCCTTAACCTATGCTATATGACAAAAATTCTTTTAAAGGTCTGAAGTTTCTAAAAGCTGAACTAAACTCAAAACACTTTTTTAACAGCGAAGTTAAAAAATACGCTTAAATACTTTATGTAAGAGATATTATTATCCTTGCCAGGGCCCTTCACAATTTCTAAATGGTCAACACACGAAACTACCGGGGCATGTCTTTTGTAATTTTTTTTTGAGGAATTGATAACTAATATTTTTGATACTTATGCATAAGCTCAGAAAAGAGATTTTTTTGTAAAAAAAAGGAGGAGACACCGCCCTGCTCTGGACCCGAACCGGGGACCCACCGTAAGAACCGGTGTGCATTAACCTGCTCGGCAGTAAGTCACAGGAATGATGTTACCTTTCTTCGTATATAAGATTGGTAAAACTGCACAATTCGTCACCTGCTGAAATTTTCTCCAAGTTGAAAAACTTAATTGGATCTTTTCAGGACGTGTATCGGTAGTTTTTAGAACAAAAGTTGGATTTCTTTCGGAGATGTTTTAAGGACATTATTTTGATATTTTCAGGAAGTGTTACGGCTGTTCTTAGGACAAAAGTTGGATTTCCTTCTAGAATGTTTTCAGGGCGTGTTACTCTAGTTTTTGTGACAAAATTGGATTTCTTTCCAGGATGTTTTCAGGACGTGTTACGGTAGTTATTGGGACAAAATTGGATTTTCTTTTAGGATGTCTTAGGGATATTATTTGGATCTGTCACGGCTGTGCATGGGTCGAAAATAGCGCCTAAACCCTAATTATTATCTTAGACATATATTTCTTAGCAAACCTATAATTTGCTCTCTTTCAGTCTGACAACTTTCTTTACATTTCCCCCCTTCCCCTTATGAGGGGGGGGGATCATATTTACTATAAATGACTTGCATATAATATCCAAAGAATGATATTTTTTATCAGAATCCACTCTTCAGGGGTTGTAGCATGTTAATGGAAAACGTAATATGTTAAATTTCATTTTTATTTCTCTCCCTATAATTTTAAGGTACATGTGCAACAGGGTGTCCACAAAGAAGTTACTTTGAAATTTCTTTTAACTACGAACTTTTTCCCTGATTACAAAAATATCGGGGGGCATAAAAACACAGCTAAATAAATAGTTTCATGTACTAACAATACGTACTCACAAACGTTCAAAATTTCACGTATTCACAAACTTTTCGGTTAAAAAAAGTTTTTTAAATTACATTTATATTTAAAAATTCCCTGATTAATTTCGACTTTTTGACGAACACCCTAACAATTCCTGAAATACTAAATTCCCTGATTTTTGCAATCTGTGGACACCCTGATGCAACCATTACTCGTTTATAGAAATCGTAATATTCAATCACAATATTTCACTTAAACAATTGTCATCGTAATTCATCAATAAACCTTTCAATTCAAGTTAATTCGTAAAAACTAATATGTTGACTTTGCAAGAAAATAAATGTTTTTTAACCTGTTCGTTAAACCACATTTTTTTCAAAGTTAGTAGCTTGACCACTGGGCCATCGCGATTTGCTTGGCAATTACTACTTCCCAACTTTTTCTTATTTAGAGTGGCAACAGAAATTTACTACTTCATGCCTCTTGAGGTAAACAAGTATATTTATCTCCTGCCACTTGTTGATGATACGAGAGTGATATGATGTATAGTTTTCGTTAAATTTAAAATTTTCTCAATAACGTCTATGCTCTTATGAAAGAATTTCAGCATTAGTCTGTTCCGTTTCAGTAAACATTAATTATCAGCCCTACTCAGTACAACGCTGGAAGATTTTATTCTTACCGCGTGCTGGCTGGTTTCTTGTTGAAGTCTGGATGGTATACTTGAAAATAGAAAAGATTTGTTTGTACGAATTTAAATTGTGGTAATTTTTATCAGTTTTTGAATTTGGTTTTTACTTTTACGAATTAACTTGAATTCAAAGGTTTATTGATGAATTACGATGACAATTGCTTAAGTGATATATTGTAATTGAATGTTACGATCTGTTGATGATAAAATTTCTATAAACGAGTAATGGTTGATTCAGGATGTCCGGATTTGGAAAACCAGGGAATTTGGTATTCCCGGAATTATTAGGGTATTTGTCAAAGAGTTGAAATTAATCAGGGAATTTAAATATAAATTTAATTTACAAAAACTTTTTTATCAGAAAAATTTGCTAGTTTGTGAGTACGTGTTGTTAGTACGTGAAATTATTTATTTAGCTGTGAGCTTATGCCCCCTGATGCTTTTGCAATCAGGGAAATAGTTCGTAGTTAAAAGATATTACAAAATAACTTCTTTGTGTTACATATATATATCAAAATTATAGGAAGAGAAATAAAAGTGAAATTTAACGTATCACATTTTCCATTAACATGTTACAAACCCTGAAGTGTGGATTTTGATGAAAAATATGATTCTTTTGAGATTATATGCAAGTAATTTATAGTAAATATGATTCCGCCTCTTAAGGGGGAGGGTGAAAATGTGAAGGAAGTTGTCAGACTGAAAGAGAGCAAATTATAGGTTTACTAAAAAATGTTTGGCAAACAAACTTCAGGTAAATAATTTAAAAGTTCATTGTTATAAATATTATCAATGAAATTAAGTGGTGAAACACAGCGAAAAGAACTTTCACTTACTAATTACTCTAACCACACATATATATGGAAATATAGTTTTACACATATTCAGGCGAAACATGATCTGAAGAAACCTATATGTCTACGATAATAATTAGGGTTAATGTGCTACTTTCGTCCCATGACCAGCCGTGAAAGATTCAAATAATATCCCTAAAACATCCTAAATAATCCAATTTTGTCCCAATAACTACCGTAACACGTCCTGAAAATATCCTAGAAGTAAATCCAACTTTATTCCTAGGAACAGCCGTAATACGTCCTGAAAATAATATCCTTAAAACGTCCCAGAAGGAAATCCAATTTTTGTCCTAAAAACTACCGATACACGTCCTGAAAAAATCCAAATAGTATCCCTAAACCATCATAAAAATAAATCGAACTTTTGTCCTAAATACGGGCCTAACATGTCCTGAAAACGTCAAGATAAAGTCCTTTAAACGTCCTAAAAGGAAATTGAACTATTGTCCTATAAATATCCAAAACATGTCTTTAAACAGTCCTAATAGTAAACCAAAATTTCATCCTAAAGACTGCCATAACACATCCTATAAATATCAAAATCATATCCTCAATCTAAATTTCGTCCTAAAATCCGCAGTAACAAGTCTTAAAACATGCTAAAAGGAATTCCAGTTTTTGTCCTAAAATCCTCCGAAATATGTTCTCCGCGGACATCCTCAGGACCCTCAAAGGACGTACTTCACGCATGCACATGGACCATGCCCGTATCTAGGGGGATTTTAGGAACCGGTCGCCCCCAAACTATATTTTTAATGGGACTTGGCTACGGCCTTACATGCTATAATTGTATCGATACATGCTGTAAAATTTTTTGACCTCCCACGAAATTAAATCCTGGCTACTGCCTTGATCCGAACCTCTCCTGCTAAGGGAACCGAACTGCAACGGGTAAAAAAACGACACGCGTTCACGATATGATTGGGAGTCGGATAAACGGTACGATGGATGAATGAGTTACCACCGCCACGCCACCGCAAGGCGGTGGACATTACTTTTCTGGGGAATCTGCACCTTTTAAGGTTTAGAAAACCAACCCCGAACTGCAGTGAGTATAAAAACGACACGCCTTTACGATACGATTGGGAGTCGGATAAATGAAACGATGGGCGAATGCGTTACCACCGCCATACCGCCTTAAGGCAGTGGACATTCATTTTTCCGGGGAGTCTGCACCTTTTAAGACTTAGAGAACTAATTCCGAACTACGGTAAACAATTAATCGGTAAGCAAGTTTTTTCCACCTTTGAATGTTCGTCTGGGTTTTTATGGCGCATGAGCATTTGGGTTATACTGCGCCAATTCCACCGTTGAAAGCCGTATCCGAATTCAGGGGACGCTAGGCTAATACGTTACTCCTGCAACACTACACACCATCGACTTGAATTCAGAGGTTCTTTTTATAATTATTTTCCCATAACCTCATTCGCGTTTTCCCTTTAATACATATAATTATATTATCAGATCATATTATTATATAAGAAATAATTAACATTTTATAAAAAAAAAAAACAACGAAAATATATATAGTTCTCGGTTTTATTATTTCACTGAGCATGGCCCTTATATGTAAAAGGTAACATGACGTTTTAAAAAAACGAATTGGGATAAGTTTATTATTTTTTTTATTAAATATATTTTGTTTCGTATGATTACGCGTTTTCCGAAAAAAATATACACCCCAATATTTTTCTTAAATGGACCACTGATAACAGGAATAGGCTACGTTCTTTCTTTATTCAGGTTAGAAGGCTCAGATGCAACCGAGGTCATGCTGTTCGGACCGAAATCTTCATCTCTCCCGAGACGATATAGATTGCAGCTACTATGCTTTTTTTTCGACAACAGGTTCTCTATTGATTGTAGAAGTATGATAATCAACGATAAAAGTTAGGTAACCTTGAAGTCCCAGAATGGCTTAGGCAAATATGTTGTGACTGGGAAAGGATATTTTTGAAGTCCTATCAATGGAAACCAATTGCCTAGTAGACAAGGCGTTAGAGTTCTAATGATTGTGTATTTCACACCTCACCTGACAATTAAAGCCAAAACAATTACACGCATGTTCGAAATAGACTTGGACAATCGTAAATTATCAGTCGTATACATTTCTTCTTCTTCGAAAATACGAAAAATAGGCGATCACGACTGGATACTAAGACGAAAAATAGACTCTTATGAAATCCCATATAACTTATAAAATATTGAATTAAAAATAACAATAAAAAAAATACGAAATCGGATTACCTTGATTTTTTATTTACGTAATATTATTTTAAAATTTACATCAAAAGTGCTGTTGAAATTTAAAACTAAGAACAAATAAATCAAATTCGGCTGCCTTTAATGTTTTGTAGTATTTTAAAAGAAATTTAGTTTGTTATACTTCATGTGGAAATGTAATTAAATTTAAGAAAATTTTGCCAAAGAAGTGTTACACATAGGAAGGGATTCCTCCTGTGAATGCAGCAGTCTTTAAAAAAACAAAACAAACTGTTGCAACCTGAAATGGATTACTCTGATTGTGTGACAGCTTCTTGACAAAGAGAAAAGAAAGTTGAACCCAACAGTGGATCGCTCTTGTGGCTGCAACACCATCTGCAAGAGTTATTCCACCGTTGAGTGCAACATTTTTTCTAACGAGGAATGCATGTTCAGTTTAAAATATGAAAATCCCTTCATATTTTAAACAGGATAACCTAAATGTAACAATGAAGTTATAAAAACATATTTCAAATTTTGCAGGAAAAACAGTTCATCATCAGGATAGTGACCTACTGTGGAGACTTGGATTAATCAGCCCTGAAGCTTATACACATAAAAAGGCTACGAGGTAAGATAATTGTATTACTATAAATGCATATACAAAATGTCTGAAAAAGAGCTGACGGGATAAAAAATTAATATTTTATACGAAAATTAATAGGTACACATTCAGTCATCAGTAATTGCACTAAAATTGTTTCTGTTCTTCAAACAAAAGCATATGCTTCTTGCAAAAAACACGGCAAACGAGTACAGCCAAAGGGAAAGATTTTTATATACAATGAGATCTCCATATATCTATAGAAGAGTCTATAAAAAAAAAAAAAAATGGCGACATATAAAAAGAGTTTTCTATGTAATGAACTGGAACTTAAAATTATAGGGTTCACCAAAACTTCGGCATATAGAAAATTTCGATATGCGGAAGTTTCTATATGTGTGAGTTCTATTGTATGTATAAGGGCACTGAGATGTCCTAAATTGAAATCGCATATATTATCGATTTAAATTATTAAGTTAAGAGCATTGTACATACGTATGCGGAAACTACTTTATTTCCTAATTGCTTATATCATTGATCAATAATACCAGGCGGACGGTTTTCAAAAGCAGGAAACTTCGAAAAGTAAATCCTCGATTACATTGGGTGAGTTTACACACTCCTCGCTGGCTTGTAAACTAGTCAGTAAGTGGGCGAGTCTCGATTATATAAAGTTAGTAAAATTCGTTCACTCACTCGATAAAAACGTGCAGCAGAGGTGCTCAGTAGATGACTACCATCAGTGATTTTTCTAAACTGGCTTTCAACTCAGTCCACCTCTTTCCAGGGCTTGTTTCAGCTAATCAAATTCGAGAAAACCCGGGCGAGTAGCGAGAAAAGTAGCCCACTCCTCAACTTTACTAGCACTATCCGAGCGAGCGGCGAGTTAGCTACATAACTTCATTACACTGACAGGGAAGTGTTTGACATGTCACCAGCGGATTTTGACCAAATATTGATTTTGGGGTTCCTTTATGATAGAAAAGGTCACAGAAGTTGTCTTACGTTTTCGATCTCAAGCATTTCGGAAATATAGGGGTGACAAGTTCCAAATTTAATGTTTTTCGGACGAGTTCTGACACTCCATTTAAAGGGTCAGCTCGTCGAAAAGTGGCACTTACGGGTTTCTTTTCATGACAAACACGATGATGCAATCAAAACAAATGAGTAATTTCACCGAAAGGCACTTCTGCGAATGCGGGGGTGGACTTTAGAGGTGAAATTTAAAAATAAAAATCAAGGGTGGTGTGTTTTGATCATTTGGGATTCTGTTCACCACCAGAAAAGGCTTTAAGTGTTAAAAAATAACCTTGACCTTGTTTTGAACTGATCCGGCGTTGACAGTTCACTCTTCTAAAATACAGAGTGATTATAATTAAAGTTGCGATTTCAAAATGGTCTGAAAAAAGGAACCACTAGTCAGAATGACGTGAAATTTTATGGCAATACTCGTGAAGTAATGAAATTTTGTTTGGTGAAAAAAAAATTACATCGAAAAAAATTGCCGCTACCTTCTATTTTACCCTGCTTTTTCTTTCTTAAAGGGTGTGGGTTTTAGAGGTAAAATTTAAAAATAAAAATCAGGGGTGGTGTTTTTAGATCATTTGGGATTCTGTTCACCACCAGAAAAGGTTTTAAGTGTTAAAAAAAATACTTTTGACCTTGTTTTGAACTGATCCGGCGTTGACAGTTCACTCTTCTAAAATAATTCGCTACCGGATTTGGCATTAAGAAACGTACAGCACGCACTGAAAATATAGTTTGCATTTTATTATTCATATTATTTCATTTACAGAGTGAAAACGAAAACAAAAAGATCATCCAAAAGGTTATGAGAAAAAAAGACAACATTTAAAAAAATAACCCTTTTTTTATAACAATTCTTGCGTTAATAATCTTCCATGAAAAGTTTATGAACAATTCGAAAATTACTTCCATATTCTAATAATAAAAGTTTTCATGTTTCATCAAATTAAAAACACAATAAAGAAAAGTAAAATAATTCATGTCAGTGTACTTGTCTTGTAAGATAAAAAAAAAAAAATATGCAGTGCTTACTGATGAAAGCAAACCTTCGAAATAAAATGTCCAATACATAGTACTTTACGACAATGGGAACATTTGAAGAAGATGTGATTAGAACAATTTTCAGCTTCACACTCATCATTGTCATCGAAAACAAAACACACCTCTTTTACACTCTAAAAATCTCCGAAGTCTCCCACGTTATAGCCACTAGCATGCCACGCATAGCGGATCATTTGCTCGAAGACCGATGCTTGCAGCTGATTGAGCACTACTGATAGCATGTTAAAGATAAAGTACCTGTCATGGGAAATATTTACCTCATCCAAAGTAATTCTGTCGTACAGGGCTCGTACAAGAATTTTAAACTGAAGCAAGAAGAATACATCATTTGGCTGGCAAAGAGATGTGATTCCAGGTGGAATCGTCATCGTGTCAATTCTGTGTGATTCGCCACAATCCAATCTTCCAGATGATCTTCATCAGGACTTGAAAGACGTACTTGGAGTTCGTCTAATAATGTTCTTGTATATTGTTCACTTTGCCCAGACCAACTATTAAGTAGAATGAGGGTATTTCCCTCTTCAGGGATGTTCGGCGCGACACAGTGGTCCACCCATTCTCGAACATGTTCCTTGCTCATTTTTCCTGACTTGCTGCAGGTAACGTAAAGATTGCTAGGATACTCAATATTCAATCTTTCTTGCACCTTTGGTCCAAATTTGTTGCCTGTTTCTTCCTAAAGGTAAACAAGCATCAAAGTTTGTAATATTCCTTCAGGTGTTATAACAGGCATGATTGTGTATGAATGAGTAGTTTTATTCAGGCTTTTCACACTAAGCTAAGCCTTTCTTTCTCCTATATGGGACAATGTTCGAGTATAGGAGAATTCAAGGTCAAAACCAGACTGATATCCATTACCAACAACTTTGTATTCTAGCAAAACTTGGTTTGCAGCGGCAACGTGATTGTGAGCTAGCTGGCGAATACGCTCATCATTTGTATTTCGCTGTTTGGTAACAATGTGTGTTACTTTTCTTGAACGTACCCTCATTTTCCTTTTTAATCTTGTAATAAAAGAGTGGCTTGTTTTGAAGTTACGAATTCCTAAATCTCTCGCCTTTTGTTCTGACCATCTCTAGAGATCCCTGTCGTGAACAGGTAAGTCGTTGTCTCTAGCATTTTGGAAAAATTTTGTGACGTGGGTTTTGATCTCACAATATTTTTGAAGTGCAGTCCTACCCTTTTCTGCTATCTAAAGTATCCTGTAAAGCTGTTTCTTGTCTCTAATTTTGTACGTATTCATTACTGACCCATTCCTTCGACTGCTGTCGATTAGTTCCTTAATTTTGTTTGCAACTGACGGCGAAACTGTTTCCCTCTCATTCATTGCAGATTCAGGAGTGAAACTTTCATCCTCGTCGTCATCACTATCTGTCATGTGGGTGGGTTTTAAACTTACCCCATGCATACATTGTGTGAATATAAACTGTGTATAGTGGTTTACAAAAAATGGTTAGAGACTTCCATGCTCTTTCGGAAACCCCTCATCACCCATTGCATTGTGTTATAGCATTGTATTATGAGGAGTATTAATATTGTGGTCAGTGCGACATGATATCTGTGTCGATTCACGTAGTGTAACTGTTTTCAGAAAAACAAAGTTATAAGCGCAACAATCAACTCTTATTAACACAAATAAATAATGAGTAAAATGAATATTTAGATAGTCTTTTGACTGAGCTACTGGCTATCACTTTGTGGTAAATTTCAAACCCTCAATCATTATCATTCATTTTCGAAAATCAAACTCATAAACCAATTGTGACATATGCAAACTAATTTTATCATTTCCTAAATATTCGAAATTCTCCCCATATTTACCTCTTTAACCCGGCTATACAACATATTAAGCCCTATCGAATATTTTGTAAGGCACACATATAAAATGACATATACATTTATTAGGGTCACCATCCACTAAATTTCCTCGCTGCAATGACCTTTGCCCTTCATGTTCACCATGCACAATTTGATTCTTTCTTTCCCTATTTAGTGCATTCATATCTATCAAAACATATACTTATCGATGAAAATCTCTATATATCAATATGTCTACACATCAACCTTATCTTAACACACATACACATTTCACAATAAAATCCTTGGTTACTGATACAGTCCGTTATTGTTTGCTTGCATCACTTTGTTTCCCTTAATATCGATTCAAATTATCCAATTATTATAATTTTCAAATTCCGAAGTTAATAACTTAATCATACTTATATAACATGTTATTATCACTTTATACTAAATTTCAATAAATGAGTTATGCTCACATCAAATTACCATCATATTCTAAAACTCTATTTTGATACCCTATAACTAAACGTCATTAATATTAATTTATGATTCTTCATGTACACTTAAAGAAAGAATATGAAAGGTTATCATTACCGACGAACTACGGAGTGATGAGTTGGGCTTTAAGGTACCCATTGATGTAATTCGGGATTCCCAATTTCTCGTCACTTGGCTCATCCTGTACATTAACCATTAATTATTCACACTGGTCGGGACTTTCCATAATCGTCATTACGACGTTAAGACGAGATACAACAATACACGCTTCACCTCTTTCCAAAATCTTCCAAGATCCTACTCCCATTTTAAACCTTTAGAAAATTGCTAAATCTTGCTCTGTGCCCTGCGCTCATCGTTTTATACCTGAATACGCCTCTCAACGATTCCCACCCTGAAGGCGTGTAAAATGGCGTTTTATTGCCATATTTCGATGACCATTGAGTTTTTGGAATGAAGGGCTAAATTTTCACCAAATCAGCATTGAGTTCAAAATTACGTCATGAGAGTTGAAATTCGGGAAGACCCTTTTTCGACCATCTGGCTGACCATTCTCTCTGGTCACGGGCCGCTGTAAGTCTCAGAATAGTTATTGCTTAAAAACTGTCACCTTAAACTTTCGTGAAACAGAAAACTGGTCAAAAGGAAACCCATAAAATGACCATTTTTCGACTTCGCATCTTTTCAGTAAAATGCATGAATACGATTTCAGAAGACCCATCCCTGAACTTTTTCTTTCGTGTAAGGATGGTATTTCTTTCAAAACTTCAATCCCTTTTTAAGAAGGTATCCTTCCTTAGATATTCGTCCTTTTAAATGTTTCTAAGTTACCCCACTTCTCTGTGTGGTCTGAGTTCGTTACGTCTTATGGCTGTAAGAGAGAAAGTCCTTTTTGTTGCTTTTCGCAAAGATGAGCCTTCCTTTTGACACGTGGGGATAAAGTCTATTATGTAATGAAGTGTAAAGGCTCATAAGATATCGTAAGGGTCCAGCTTCACAGAAGATTCTATCTGTGATCCCACAGTTAGGATATTTGTGAGGATTTCGAAGAGCTTTTTTGTCCGCTGACCTTTTAGCTGAAGTTGATCGATGATCTAATTGTGAATTGTCGTCCGGTGGCCCAAAATGTTGAAGGGTCAGTTGTTCCAACACCTTGATGATGCGGAAGGGATTAGACGCAACATTTCTACATGATGGGAAAGTTCAAATTAAACACAGGCAGTAGTGTAAACACAAAACAGCCGGAAATATTCATGAAGTACTAATCGTAACGCATACACACCATAAAGATAAACTGCTACAAAATGAAAATCATTTTCTGTCAAACGGACAATCATTTACTATTACTGGTAACCACAAACTTAAAAAAAAAAGATATGCGAAGTCAAATGCAATGAAGTATTTGTCAACATCGAGGAGTGACACTTTTTGATGCATGCAAGGGTCACATATGATGAAGATCCATACTCACCGCAGACCACGAGGAAGAAGTGCAGGGTTTTGGCAGGTGCAATGGTCGGATAACAACAATGTTACTGAATTCAAAATAGAAGATTAGATACAAACGCAACAAACGTTAATTAATTTTTCGACTTACCGCCTACGCATGTATGCTGTATGCATGTCTGTTGTGTATACAGGGAAAGTAGCGCGTAGGGGCGACTTTAGAAAAGAAAAGTAGGAGAAAATAGAAGGTAGCGGCAAATTTTTTCGATGTAATTTTTTTTTCACCAAACAAAATTTCATTGCTTCATGAGTATTGCTATAAAATTTCGTCTGTCTGACTAGTGGTTCCTTTTTCAGACCATTTTGAAATCGCAACTTTAATTATAATTACTCTGTATTTTAGAAGAGTGAACTGTCAACGCCGGATCGGTTCAAAACAAGGTCAAGGGTATATTTTTAACACTTAAAGCCTTTTCTGGTGGTGAATAAAATCCCAAATGATTAAAAAACAACACCCCAGACTTTTATTTTTAAATTTGACCTCTAAAACCCACCCCCGCATTCGTAGAAGTGCCTTTTGGTGAAAGTTCTTGGTGGTTTTGGTTACACCATCGTGTTTGTCATGGAAAGAAACCCCAAAGTGCCACTTTCCGACGAGCTGACCCTTTAAATGGAGCGTCAGGACTCGTCCGAAAAACGTTAAATTTGGAACTTCCCACCCCTATATCTCCGAAATGCTTGAGATAGAGAACGTAAGACAAATGCTGTGACCGTTTCTATCACAAAGGGACCCAAAAATCCACATTTGGTCAAAATCCGCAGGTGACATGTCAGACACTTGCCTTTGAGTGAGTTTAGCAGCAGTGAGTAAATTTGCCGGCGAGGAACAAGTAAACTCGCCCAATGTAATTGAGTCTTTACCTCTACGCCACTGTAAAGTACTTTTGTCACTCGTAAAAAACTGTTTTGGCATTGTCTGGAAGTAATGACATTAGAATTATTCGTCTATGTTCTTTAAACATTATTGTCAAATTAGTGCAAGGTTTATTACGGCAGTATTTCATGCGTAACAAAAAATAGGCTTAATTATTGGTTTTATGACTATTCAACACGGAATAGACTGGAACTGAATGATTTCATATTTTGGATAGAAACTGAATACTCAATAATAAATTAGACAGGGCTAATTGTAATAAAGGTGTAATCGGCAGCATTTGCTAAGAGACCTGGTCAAGAGAGCTAGCCAAAACCTTAAGTGCAATAACCCAAATCAGCTAAACTATTTCGTCTGAAATTATTTCACGAAAACATTCACGCGCGGGATTGGTTAAAAGAAAGACAAGATACTCGATTTCGGAATAGGTTGATATGCTATTAGCATTAGGAAAATGTGATAAAAATGCCAGTGCTGCAGCTCGGGTATACGTCCAACGACATCTAAAGCGAAGACATCCACATAGAAATGTATTTAGCCACTTAGGTGGGCCAGGGAAATTTGACAAACTTCGGTAATTCTTAATTTGGAGGGTGGTCTAGAACCAGTACCCTCGGTTGTTCATTTTTCAGTACATGGAGTACTTTTTTTTAGGAATTTCATCACTGACCTATTAGCTACGTATTAAGATCAAAAACTTGCCTAGTATTCTTAAGCATTAATAAATATTTTGGATAACGTAGTTCTATTCATTGAATTTCATAGCGTCTCAGTGGTGTAGTTGGCTGAGACGTCAGCCTGGTACAACCCGTTCGCGGAAAATTGACCAGTGGTATCGTTAGAATTCACGGGAGATGACGCCACAAACGGGTTGGTTCATTGTAGTAGAGAGAAAGGCGCATAACTGGTTTTTCCCGCAGACAAACATGCGCGAAAAGTCAGTTATGAAATGACGCCCTTCCCTCTACTGTAATGAACCAACCCGTTTGTGACGTCAGCTCCCTTGAATTCTAAGGGTACCATTAGTCAATTTTCCGAGAGAGGTTGAAAGTTCGAATCCCTTGTACACCACGGTTGTTTTACTTATCAAGTGTCTTATGGTTCGGAGGTCGCGTAAAGCCGACGGTCCTGTTTTAGATAGCCCATGCTGTAGTTTTGGGACGTAAAACTATCAAACCAACCAATCACTTGATTCATTAGGGTTTAAGAAGTACAATAAGATAAT
Organism: Dysdera silvatica; assembly: GCA_006491805.2. NCBI lineage: Eukaryota > Metazoa > Arthropoda > Arachnida > Araneae > Dysderidae > Dysdera > Dysdera silvatica. The sequence continues at coordinate 301,996,513 of QLNU02015360.1, read as the reverse complement.
ATTATGGAACTGAAGATTTACTTTTAGGACATTTTGTAAAATGCAACGGTAATTCGCCTTTCATGCACCTGTTCCAATTCAGAACACCGAAGTTAGGCACTGCTAGGTGCGTTTAGAACAAAGTTGGTGACATCTTTGGATTTATCAGTGTATTATTGAGTGCTGACTTAAGTTCGAATTGTAGCTTTATGATGAAAACCGCAAGAAAACGAGTAGTCAGTTGGTGAGCTCATCCCATAATTCTGGTGGACTGAATGGACTGAGTTTTCCTGACTTTCTCAGTCTGTAATGCAGATACGAATCAATCTTTTTAAAATTCTTCCAGTAAGGCAATCCTCTCTCTCTCTCCAAGAGTGTCCAGCGCTTACACGCTTCTCCACACTTCCAAGGTCCTGTAATGACTTGAGAAAAGTAACTAAAGTTAAATATTATATTCAAATTTAGCCTTTTTATCAAAACCGGAGAAAGGAGGAGGCAACAAAGAGTGAAGTCCGGGTCCCACCACAAGTAATTAATATGTATTTTTGTGCGATACAAAAAGAAATCTTGACTTTGTGCCAGTGGAACTCGTAACGTGTCTTATGTTCAGTGTATCTATTGGATAAAGTGAAAGAAAATACAATGTTTCAGTAACATAAGCAAACATTTTATAAGGGGGTTATGGGTGTAAGTATGGGTGTTATTAATGCTGTTTTAAAAGTCTTATTCTGAAAAGTAGTTTATTCAGTAATTGTATTATTTTTTTAAATCAATGGCTTTGAAAATAAAATAAATTTATATTTTACACAATAACATGTAATACTCTAGCGACAATGTTATATACTATATGCGTAGTAACGAACTAATTTTCTCCATTAAATTTGACATAACTTAAGATTAATTTTAGAGTAACTCAGAGATTAAAATGATTTTCATAATATATTCATTATACTAATTAGTATATATTATAATATAATCACTATACTGATTGCTAAAAATGGGACAGGTGAGTCGGGCAATGTAGGATAGCGTATGAATAAGGTGTCGTTCTGTTGTTTGGAAAATTCGGAGCTGCTGTTTGGTGTGCTGTCGAGCACTGGCCGAGTTCTGCAGCTCCATAACTTTGAGCTCAATTTTCGGGGTGGAACAGGTGGGCCATAGAAATGAGACGGGCTCAGCCCGAGCCCGGACCCGCGCCCGAAATGGGCTCGGGCTCATCAGACGGATGTAACTGAAGCCGAAAACTGAATTTTCTATATCGAAATTTTCCAAAGAATACAATTATGTGATTCGTTTTCGAGGATTGTAGAAATACGTGTATGTGAAAATTCAAAGGTAATTAAATGGTGTAGTTTGGAAATTTGTTCATATTTAAATCGTACGACAAAGGGATAAAGCAATATTTGAAATTTCGGGCTTCAAAAAATAAGCCCGAACTCATCTCTAGTGGGCCATGGTTCAGATTCATTTTAAAATTGTAAGTCCACTGACCATGGGGCAAACTACCAAGTAGAGTTATATGTACTTATGATATCTAATAGAATGGGGCAAACTACCAAGTAGAGTTATATGTACTTATGATATCTAATAGAATTCTGTGTCCTTCACGCATTGTAAGTGTCAGTGTTTTATTTAATATAGAAAATAGGAAATATTTATGGCAACATTTATTTAATTACTAGTACTGCAATTTGCTGTATACTGCATTTGTATACTGCATTTTGCATGTTCTTATTTCATTTTAAAACATTAAATTAGAGAAACAATCAAAAATTAATTATACGCTTTATCAATATTCCATTTATAATGATTAAATAATAGAGAGTAACATAAAAAATCGAATAAAAAATAACGATATTTTCCACAACATGAAAAGATAAATAATTTTTCTTCTAAGAGTAAAAATTTTGGTAAAATTATACAACTTTCAATGTCTCGTGAAAATTTAAATGATCATTGAACTACTATTTAAAATCAACCTTCAATAAAGCGTTAAAAAAACGCACGTACAGCCTCACTCCATTTAGTGCAGAATAACCTTTCTCGTCCTTGTGCCATAAAAATTTAATCAATTAACCAATTGATTAATCAATCAATTAAACGATTTAATAAAGTTTACAGCATACTTTCCAGGGAAAAATTAAAGTGCTTAAATTAGCCATATGAGCTTAATAAGTATGTACATGATTTCTGCTTGTAAATCTTATCTGCGTAGTGCTACGTCCAATTATCTTGCAAATAATGTACATATTGAACAAATCATCATTTGAAATTTCATGCACCTGCGCAGGGATGATATTGTTTGTGCAAGTGTATAAGGCATATTTAACAGCATACATTTGTGTGTGCGTATAAATTCCACCTCTTCGAAAGTAGTGGAGGCATACTCTTTTATAGATTTTTAATGGAAATGCTTCCACAATGTTCAAAATTACTCCAAATTTAGAATCGCTCGAGATGGTAAATGGGTGGTTGGCCTTTTCCATAAATAGAATCATTGACAAAGTTCAAATCACCAGTTCGTTGACTGGTCTACAATACTGGAGAACCTATTTTCTGAAGTCTTGTGGTTAATCGATTTGGCCATCCTGACGCACTGTGTCGCCTGAGACTATAAATGTCGGCAGGACTGCCTCATATGCCGAGTGATGACAGCACTGCGCATGTGCGTGGACCCTTGTAAATGCTCTTAGGTACTAGTAATGCCGAAACACGCTATAAATTAGCTAAATGTGCTGTCATCTGGCTAGATATGCAAGCGATGGTGTAGCTCCCTATTGATATCCCCGCTAATATAGTATTTTGATTATGAATTAGCATTTGTTTTAAATAAATCAGTACTTACCTGAATCACAGAGACCGAACTGGGGAGGAGACCCCCCAGACTTCCTCCGCTCGTCGCTTCGCGACTCGTGCCGTTTCGATCACATTCGATGTGCGCTGTCTGAATCAGTAACTGTTGAATCAATATATGTTTAGAAGTATAAATTATAGTTTTCCCCTTGCCCAGGGATTTATACACTCCTTATTGTTATGTAAACACACACAAAATCTAATTCCACACCACATCCTTTTTGTCAACAAACATATGTGAAATAAACACGCATGCACATAATGCGACAGGAGAAACTATTGCGTATAAATGCGGCAGGAGTAGCTATTTTCTCCTGTTTTTCTAGCCAAGTAAATGGAAACACTTATAGGAATTTTCTTAAGTCCACGCACATGCGCACATGCATCGGCAGTTCAGGCATCCTGCCGACATTTATAGACTTTTTGCACAGATTGATCAAAGACTGATCTTCTCCAGAATTCGGAACGCAATTGCATCTGTTGTTGCCAAATACCAAAAGGTAAATAATTTACAATAATTGTAAAACATCAAATTTCTGTTTTTGTGGATTGTAAAAACTGTAATTATAAAAATTGCGTTATCT
>QLNU02015360.1:301982010-301992997 GCA_006491805.2 Dysdera silvatica | reverse complement strand
TTATGGCCACAGTGTTACTATTTATGAAACAGGCCATCATTACTTTATTTCAATTTGTAAAATTATATTTCCCTTTCGGGAGGAAACGTTACACTATGCACTTTTAAAAAATTAAATACGCAGGATTGAAATACAAAATTGCCAAAAACAAACTGCAATATTCCTTACGAGGTGGAAATTTTAATCTTCATAAGAATGTTCCTTGATTTGCAAATACATGTATCAGAAACCTTCTTTCTAATATTTCACAAATTCTATTTAACTAGATATACGCGGGTTCTTTGGTTTCTGAACTTTCCTTTTGAATAAACAATTGGTACAGTACTTACGAATCTTCTTAAGTCACGAACAACAATCCAATAATATGTCTTCTTCGTCGGAAATACTTCTTCTTGGTACTAAATAATCTCAACGCACACAAGTATAGTTGGCTTCACTACTAACTAATTTATTATTTACAACAAACATAAGTATCGAGGAGGACCATCCCTCCTCTGTCCATACAGGACCGCGCCTCGCCTTTAAAAGACCTTGTTTTCCCTTTAAAATTCTCTAACTCCCCTTTCTTGGATTTGTCTTAGCCAATCGTAACATTGTATTAAGGGGTGACGTAATAGCGTGGCCATGTGTGGATTTAAGTTTTAGTTCGGGTTAGTGACATAATTTATCGTCCTTCTTTCCCGCTCTTTCCACAATGGCGGGCGTATATGTATCTATACATTTATATTTCGGTTTCCAAACTGTCTATAATTGAGGGCCCGACAATATAATTGAATCGAATTAAAAAATTGCCGAAAGAATTATGAATTCTGGCTTACTCAAATGTTATATTAAACGCAGTAAGCATAAATATTCTACATATTAAATATACATAATAGTATACATATACACAGAGCTTGACAAAATTGGCCCTCATTTGCGTGTAGGTTTCTGCAGTTGCGACGTGAAGGAAAGCTTTATGTCCTACCAAGTTCCTAGGTTCATATGATGAGGGTGAGTTCCGTTCTCAGCGAGTATAGTTTGTCGCAATTCGTCGAGCACCGTATATGTACAAATAACGTATTATGTGAACATAAAAAAAGCTTTTGAAATAAGATTTGGTTGGTTGTTGATTGTATTTTTATGGCGCAAGGAGAGCAAAGTCATTTTGCGCCAACCAAGGTTTTGAAGTAAGACTATTTAAATTAAAAATAAATATACATAGGGCCTCTTTTTGAATATTTACTAAATTATCATCTGTCTATTATAAAAATAATAAAAATTTCTACCTCGGCCAGCATGGCCATTGTCAGACCTCAGTCTTTACTGATTGCTGAGCAGGTGAATCAATTTAATATTTTGCAATATGTCAATGTATAAAATATCTGCAATTGTAATTAATTCTCCTAACTAAATATAATTTGTATTGCATATATTTTGAGGTAAGCTAATGTGGAAAAAGAATTTCTTTAACGCGTTTAGCACTTTGGGAATAGGCACTATAACGAATAAAAATGTGATGCTGTACGAAAAAGCCAACTCGAAACACCTTTTCAGACAGACTTTTAAAATTATTTTTACGGGAGCTGTGTTGTAATTTGAAACAAAAACGCATTGTTGAAAGCAGAAATATTTGTTAGATGCATCTGACGCGTGTTGATATTTGTTTTTTTTTACGATTCAACATGTCTCTTGGCAACAAGTCGCGAACTAAAAATAAACGAAAATGTTGACGCCGTAAATGTATTCAAAGACGATTTCCACAATTAACGATTTTTTGCCGTGAAATTCGTAAAGCCTAAAGCTCATTAACTTTCTATCTTTGATGCGTGACATTAAAGCATGCTTTGATTCGCAATGGTACATTCAATATGCAGTATTATACACGTTTATCACTCAATACATTTTTTATATCGCTACACAAACTAAAACAATGTTTCTCATAGTGTATTCTGGGATTCCGCAAGCAATTTTTAAAACATCGCCGAAAATTTCAAGAAAATCTGAAAATTCTGTAATTTTTCCCAACACAACTCTTTAGATAAAGTTAATACTGTAATCAACACCCCGCAACGACCTGGACAAGTACTGTTCGTTCACGAAAAGAAGTCCGACGAAACAGTTAGAAATAACAGGAGGTGACGTCACAAACAGGCTAGTTTATTACTGCAGAGGAGAACTATAATTTCAGAACTGGCGTTTGGTGAACGTTTGTCGGCGCCAAAATCGAGTTCTGACATTGGAGCTCTCCTCTACTGTAATGGGATAGGCCGTTTGTGACGTCACCTCCCGTTATTTCTAACTGTTCCATCGGACTTCTTTTCGTGAACGAACGGTACTACCCACCCTTTTATGCTGTTTTGTTGCTTATTTTTATGTTTATGTCCATGCAGCGATAAATAGTAGCCCTCTAGGTTTTCCTTAAACAGTATTTGCAGAAAGATTCTGCGGTTAGGCATGTACTGTCCGTTCACGTAAAGAAGTCCGATGGAATAGTTAGGAATAGCTGAAGTTGACGTCACAAACGGCCTAGCCGATTACAGCAACGGGGGGGGGGACCCAATTTCAGAACTGGTTTTTAGCGAACGTTTGTCTGCGCCAAAAACAAGTTCTGAAATGACGTCCTCCCCTCAGCTGCAATCGGCTAGGCCGTTTGTGACGTCACCTCCCATTATTTCTAAATGTTCCATCTGACTTCTTTTCGTGAACGTACAGTAGTAAGCAGGGTTTTCCGTGAGATTAAAACTTTTTGAACCACTGCTTTAGAACATAACTTCGGAAAGTTTACCTACATCTATCGAAAGCGTTTAGTATACAAGTAAATATGCATTGTGTTTCCATTTAAATTTAAAGAAAACCTCTGAAGAAAGAGTGACATTTCGGTATTTATATTTCTAGCTAAATCAGCTCATTGGAAACCTTGCATCAAGTATTTTTTAGAATTAATTTCAAGTTTAAAGCATGGAGTTATATGTGTGTCATTTATAGGAAATAATATTTTCGTTACTCCCATTGCGTCCGGATGTACACGTCACTCCGAGCGTGCGTGTTTTCTTCAATTTACATGGTGTTCATTAGTTCAAAGCCATTCCAGGAGGCATTAGGTTGAGTGGCTCTTTAACGCAAATACACGAGTTCAGTTTCGTTACGCATTATACAATGAAAATTAACATAACAGTGGGCGCACTTGCGTGCAATTTCTAAAGAGTGGTTTCGCATCTTGACTTGTAACCGCTGAAATATATCATGCTTAAGAAAATAACGTTAAAAAGTCAATGTAAACGAAAAAGAAAAGCACTCACTCAGTCATATAATAAATCATACAATAAATGTAAAGCGCATATGATGACGAATTTAATTCAGTTATAGATACACACTATAAAAAACTTTATATGCGAAAATTAGCAGCTATCTCTTCAGATTAACGCTAAAAATAATTAATAAAAAATGAGTTTGAATTGACAGAGAGAGACTTTAACGACGTTTGGCGTCTGCAAATTTCTTTCATAAATAATTTTATAAAAGATGCGTATAATAGGCATTTTGGCATAAGCACTGTCACGGTTTATCTACAACAGCGATTCGTTGGATTTCTGGCAGTTTTGATTGGCACAGAATGCTCCTTGATGTCCTTGCGCCATAAAAAAACAACAAACCATTTCTGGCAGTACGGGTGCTAGAATGAAATATATTATTAAATATATGGTTATAATAACTGAAAATCGAATGAATGAAATTTAACTAGAATTTAAAGAAAAAAAACTCTATGTTATCCTCATACGGATAAATAGAATACAAGCGATACTTTGTGACAGAATTTTCAAAATAAAAATAAATGCTTCTCTTATGCACAAACTGAATTGCAACTTTCAATGTGATTATAAAAATTAAAGTAATTTGTTTTCTGCTATAACTTTCAGAAATAAAATAAAAAGAATATAGAACTTCAATTTAACGAATAGAGAAAAAAATAACTTTACAGCTACTTCAAAATCTAATACGTTTAAATTTAAAAAGTTAACGCTAGCTCTGTATTACTGGACGTATTCTGGCGTAGTATGGCCCAGATGCTCTTGCGCCATAAAAATCCAAACAAACAAACTGGACGTATTCTAAACTTTTAAAATAAGTCCTCGCGTTAGTTTTTCACCTTTTTCGACTAACTAATTATTTCGGAAAGTATTGCCAAAAGGTTGCAATTGGCGCTATTTTAACTACATTTTAACATTTAATTTCTCGATTTCTAGTGGGAGGGCATAGCTGCTAATTTTCACACATTAAGGTTTTTATGGTGGGTACATTAAGCTGAATTAAATTCTTTGGCGCAGAATATTATTTAAATTATTTATAATTTATAAATATTAATATAAAATTTTATAAATATTTTAAATTTACTTAAATTCTATTTGGCGCAGTATAGCCCAGATGCTCTTGCGCCATAAAAAAGCCAAACAAACAAACAAATTCTTTAGATTCGGCGTGTGAGCTCCGGGAGTGGTGAGGTGGGAGTTCCGTTTAAGTTCTGAAACCGATAAATAATATAAAAAAAATAATTATATTGCTTAATAAACCATATAAATTATTTTCTGTTCATGGAATTTATAGGAAAAATATTGAATTAAGCACAAACATCTATTAAATATATCAAATAATTTCCTAATTTCATTTCAAGATATTTATTCATAGATCCACACATTGAAAAAATTTAATATTGTTTAAATTGTTTCTGTTAAGTTTATTAAGCTTTTTTTTTAAGTTTTTAAGCTCCATCCAAGACTATTTTACGAAGACAGTGTATGGGAAATTCCTCAGAAAAATATGTAATTTTTCTATTGAAATACAAAATGCTAGCATACCCAGTATAATAACAATTTAGTGCACATATGGTTTGGTAGAGTATACTTTCCTAAAAATCGTTACGTTCAATCCTTTTTTGAACATAGCCTACGAACATGCTCTAACGAAAAAATCGAAAAGTTTTTGTAAGTAATATATTTTTCTTAATCAAAGGTTTTACGCGCTGTGGCTATATACCCAATGTTTAAACAGCTATCATATTTAGTAAATATGTCACCCATATTTCCGTTTTCAAGTATATTTGCTATTATTTATTTAATTGTAATAATAAAGGTGATATACATCCATGTATTTGAATCGCCTAAAATAAAGAATATGATTGATTGATTTCAGAATATGTATTTCGTATTGCTATATGTACGGAAGAGATATTTAAAATCTGGACACAACTGAAGGAATATTTGAAGATAAATTACAAGGGGAATATTTAAGGATAAAACGCAATAAAGGGAATGTGCTAGTGTGAAATAAGAGGTTATTTACCTTTACTTCATGGAGGAATGATTATTAATTTGAATTAATTGTTTCCGTAGTTTAAGTAGTGCATGGCTAACATAAAGATGTTACATATGCGCATTGTGTTAACAACGCTTTAATCGATGTATTTAATCGATGACGCTTTAATCGATGTATGATAAAAAAAGTAATAGTTGATAGACTTACACGTGCCAATAAATATCCAAGAACTTAATTATATTCCGCATTATCATCGTACTTCTGGAAATAGATTCATATTTTATTTAAGACTAGTTACTGCAAATTGTGTCATTCCAATTCTAAGTTGCGAATTATAGGAAAGAATTGCCGTTGAATATTTAATTAAACATAATATTTCATTTAGATGCAGACGAAGGTGAGACATCATTATCAGCAAAATGAATGATAAAATAACCGATATAAGAATTAACTAGTTTCGTCATGATTAATGAAAAATCTTTAATTTTAAATTATTCGAAAAATTATCATAATGTTTTATATAGACGTATGTAAGCATGGAAAAATATTTTAAAGAAATTCTCTCTCTCACTTGTTTAATTTAAGAATTAATGAAAGAGACGAACTCTCCGGCTTGTCTATTCATATAGTGGATAGATTTAATTCACATGAGAAATAAAGCAGTAACAAGAAGGGCGCAAAGGATATTTAAGCTTCAGCAGGCGCTAAATCTCTTTCACTTACTTGCAATCAACATACCTGTAGTTATAGACATGAGAAACGTTACTATTTTTTAAATTACTAAACTCAAATTTACCATTAATGAAGGTACATAGCATTATTGTGTCATCATCATATTCATCTATTATGGATGAAGGTCTGTCCAAATGTTTACCACACAAGCCTATCCCGAGCAATTCGCTTCCATATCACCCCAACCTGTTTTCTTATTTCATCCACACATCTACTGTTCGTTCACGAAAAGAAGTCCGATGGAATAGTTAGAAATAACGGGAGGTGACGTCATAAACGGCCTATCCCATTACAGCAGAGTGGGGACCAATTTCAGAACTTGATTTTGGCGCCGACAAACATTCACCAAAAACAAGTTCTGAAATTGTAGTCCTCCTCTGTTGTAATTAACTTGCCCGTTTGTGACGTCACTTCACGTTATTTTTAACTGTTGCGTCGGACTTATTTTCGTGAACGAGTAATAGTTTAAGGACGTTTTCTAGGTTTTCGGTGGTCTCTCGGAATCCAGTTGAAAATTTCAGTTGTCCATCTTTGATCAATTCTTCTTGCGATATGCCTATTCCATCGCCATTTCAGCCTTTTTACTTTAACAATGATAACCTCTAATCTAGTTTGTTCACTCATCCAAGTGTTTTTTTATCAATCTCTCCTACTTATTCCAAGCATGCACCTCTCCATGCTCCTTTGGGTTGTCTGTAACTTTCGTATTGCAGCAATTGTTAGTCTCTGATCCATAAGAGAGGGCTAGCAATATACACTGGTTGAAGACCTTGCTTTTTAGACACAAAGGTAATTTTCCCTTCAGGATAAAACTGTTTTTGAGTTCTTTCATAATGTTGCCTTCCATTGAAATCAGTTGGCCAAGGTAAATATATGAATCAGAAATTTTTAGCTCAATGTTGTCAACCTGTATTTTTGTTTTCTCTGCGAAATTATTGAACACGATTTTAGTTTTTTGTAGGTTCATCTTGAGTCCAACTTCTTCACTTCTAGTTGAGAGCTCTTGTACCATGTCTTGGAGTTCTAATGGGTCCGTTGAAAAAATAACAATGTCATCAGCAAACCGCAGATGATTTAAATATTCACCATTTATTTTTATTCCCTTGTTATTCCAATTTATCAGCTGAAAAATCATCTGTAAAGCAGAAGTAAAAAGTTTTGGAGAAATGGTATCTCCCTGCCTCACCCCTTTGCCAAGTTTGATAGTTTTGGTATCTTTATGTAACCGAAATTTTGCACTTGCATTTTTATACACACGTTTCACCATGTCAATGTACACATCCTCAATGTCTGTTGATCTTAAAGAGTTGATGACTGCTGATGTTTTTATAGAGTCAAAGGCCTTCTCATAGTCAATAAATGCAACACACAATGGAAGTTCATATTCATGTGTTCTTTCAATTAATTCTCTTAATACTTGAATATGGTCCACTGTACTGAATCCACTTCGAAATCCAGCTTGTTCTCTTGGTTGAGCTGCATCTAATTTTTTCTGCAGGCGATGTGTTAGAACTTTTGTGAAGATTTTATAAATAGCAGGTAACAAGCTAATTGGTCGGTAATTTTTCAAATCCTCTTTATCACCTTTTTTATGCAAAAGAATTACTGTTGCAGAATCCCATTGGTTTGGTATGTTACCACTGTTGAGGCATTTGGTAAAGAATTTTGCGAGTATGTCTTCTACATGTTCTCCAGCTTCTTTTAAGATATCTAATGTAATGCCCATTGTCACTGGTGGCATAAAATATTGGAGGGGACAATATGCCAGTAGAAGGCATTTTGGTTGAAATTGAAGGGAGATATGGAACCCTAACACCAACATTGGGGGACGAGCTTCCCCCCCCCACCCCCGCTAACGACGCTCATGGTAGTGCCATCATCATTAGGGGTTCTTCCTTTCTTCATACTTTTTATTGCAAATGCTACTTCTTCTTTTAAGATTTTAGGAGCTGTTCCTTCGACTATTTCAGAGTCTTCGTTTAATCCACTGTTTCCAGTAGAATTATGTAGTTTAGTTTATTTCATAGTTTTCTGTAGCATTCTTCAATTCCTCTAATTATTTCTTCCTTATTTTTTATTATGGTGCCATCCTCTCCTTTTAACGCAATGATGTGTGAACCCTAAGGCTCTTGTTGCTTTCAATGGCCTTCCTTACTAACTCACAATTGAATTTTCTTATATCTTCTTTCATGTTTTTGCGCAAAGTTTTGCAAAGTTCTACATACTCGATCTTGCGACTGGTATTTTGATTGTCCACCTTCATAAGTCTTCGCCTTTTCATGAGTTGTTTCGTCTTCTCAGATAATTTGCTATTCTGCTTTTTACAGGTTACACCACCAATTTGTCCAGTTATTGTCTTAACAATGTTTTCATTTGCTTCTGAGATGTCAACTTCTTCAAGAAGTCCTTCAAGTGCAGAAAAGCGATTTTTTAATTCCAACTTGAATGCCTCGGTATTTCCTTTTAATTTCTTTCAATCCACCCTCTAACATACTTGTTTCCAAAAGAGTTTCAGTCTTTCTAATTTAGTATTTAAGCGCACTTTACATCCCCCCATTCGATGATCACTTCCGGTATTAAATCTGTTCAGTACGCTGCAATCTTCAATAATTGATTTCTTGTTTGTCAAGATATAGTCAATTTCGCTGGTTCCTCCATTGGGGTGTTTCCATGTCCATTTTCTTTGTAGTTTCTTCTTAAAAAATGAATTCATGATGCTAAGATTTTCAGCTTCGGCAAATTCTATGAGTTGATCGCCACGTTCATTCCTTTCCCCGTATTTACCAACCGATTTCTTACCTTGTTCTCTTCGTCGGTATGGCTTGACGTTGGTGCATATGCTTGTACTATCTGAAGTTGGTATCGCTGGGTTAGTTGAACAACGAGCCTCGCTGCTCGATCTGACGTGCTTTCGACTTCAAGAAGGTAGTCTTTAATTCTTTTGTTGATTAAGAAGCCAACACCACTTGTTCTTCCAGTTTCCGTTCCTCTATAATAAAACAAATGTCCACTTTTAAGTTCCACCAATTCTTCACCTTTTCTTCTGACTTCACTGAATCCTATAATGACCCAATTGATCTTTTCAAGTTCTTCTTCCAATTCCTGAAGTTTTGTTCCAGGAGCAAAGGATCGTCCATTATACGTAGCCAAGATCAATAACAAATGGCAACCTGGGCCATTCAAGTGATTCTTAGCACCCCCTGCTTTCATGCCACATGAATCACTACCTTGGTTCATGTGCACTCCAGCACCTGGAGACTAGGAGCCATAGTTTTTGGTGTGTAAGCATAGTGGAGGAATTAGCCATTATTTCACCATTCTGGCTAGATGGGTTGATGAATCAGCCCTCCCTCTTCCAGCCTCTCCTCTTCCAGCTTTCTATTCGTGCAGTATATATTCATTTGCCTCATAAACAGAAAGCCCGACGCGTACCACTTGAACTGTATATACAGGGTGTCTCAGCACCAGGGTTGCAAACATCTAGGAGGGGTAGGGTACACCTAGACGAACAATATTTGTCATAGAACCTAGGGTCGCAAACCACTCACAGCGTCAGTTCTAAAACCGTCCAGCATGCACAAATAGTGACAACCAGTGCATGAGAAGCGCAAAATGCGATGTCCTAATCATCTATGCACTTGAGCAGCTGACCTGAGTTTTATCTGGCGCTTTTCACGCACTGGTTGTAAATATTTGTGCATGCTGGACGGTTTTAGAACTAGCGCTGTGAGTGGTTTGCGACCCTAGGTTCTATGACAAATATTGTTCGTCTAGGTGCACCCTACCCCTCCTAGATGTTTATAACCCTGGTGCTGAGACACCCTGTATATTTATATCATCATCATAATCATCATATTCAACCATTATCTGTCCACTGCTGCGTGAAGACGGTCTCTCCAAATGCTTTCCACACACAACCATATATATGATATTTTAATATATTAAATTAGTTTTATATAGGCTGCTTAATCGCCAAATACACTTATTGCACAAGATTACGTACAATCATGATTAACATATATTGGTTTACAAGTGGATACACACAAATGTATTATTATTATTTATGTATACATACATACACAGATTTCTTATATTACGCGCAGAAGTCTATTCCAAGAAATTCGTGGTTTTTCGTTTCCATATTCTTTGATAATATAAATCAAATGCATTACACGAACTCTCCCTATGAAAAAGAAAAACTTTCAATTTCTTTTATTCTTTTCGATTCGTGATCCAAAAACTTTTAGTGATACACACCCACCTATTATAGATGGCTTCATATTTTCTTTATGGACCTTGCCTTCGTTGGCACCAAAAACTGTCAAACCGCACGTAGAACGTAACTATAGTAACAGCTATGACCACAGCCATGACAGATAATGGTAAGTGAGAAATGGTATTGTGGAAAAAAATACAAACCTGAGTTAATCTGCCAATGACAATACTGTCACCACTGATGAACTCAGCCCTTGAGCTGCAGGTGGCTCACAAAAGAAAAAACAAAAAAAACACACACGATGGGTGGACATGTTATGCTCACAGAGTTGTAAAAATGGAAGTAAACACTTTCTGGACAATTACTGATGCTCATTACCTCCACCAAAGTGGTTACTTTAACATATTGGTTGCGTGGGTTTCCCCGTTATCCCCAAAGTTCCCGTTGATGTAATTTAATATATACATTAACTTTAGTGTACATATTATGATCGTGATGAGATCAAAAGAGTTTAATTTGCATTTTAAAAGCACTACATTTTAGTGACGTGTTGGCACAATTTTTAAAGGGATTGAAAATTTAATAGAGAGAGAGAGAGAGTGAGAGAAATAAAAGAAAGCGAGGCTGGTGAAGTTGCAAATTGGTCATTTGAGCTTTCAGACGCGTCCTGCAGCTGTCTTTCATCAGGAATAATTCATATGCACAATTAGAAACAGGAACTAATGAGAGAAAAAAAGATGTTGAACA
>QLNU02015360.1:301953544-301969954 GCA_006491805.2 Dysdera silvatica | reverse complement strand
TTTTTAACGAACGTTTAAAAACGCATGCTGACAATTAATACAGTCGAACCTCGTTAAGACGAACACGCTTAAGACGAATTACTTTTAATACGAACCGTTTTCTGAAGTTCCGTCAGAGTGTATAACATACTACCCTTTCCGGATAAGACGAATTACTGTTAATATGAACAGATTTTCTGTTCCCTTTGGTGTTCGTCTTAACGAGGTTCGACTGTATTTGTGAAAGAAACACAGATCTATTCGTGAGAGCATGTCTTAGCTGCTTAATAATTAAATCTACAGCCTAACGCTTATTGTTTTATATTCGAATTCTAGTTATCTTGAATGCATGTAAACGTGTCATGTTTCTGAGTATCACTCAAAGCGCTTATTCTGTTTCGCACGATTAGTTGATCAGTTTTGAGAAGTAAGAATACAATAAATAAATAAATATTAAAATTACTAAAATATACTTTGTATACAAATTAAAAATGATAATGAGCGAGACCAGGGCCCTATCGGTGAAGATAGCCACATTCGTAATATCAGTAACGTTTTCGAGTTGTCTCCCCTTTCATCAAGAGAAAGTAATTCTTTCTACTTTTCTGATGGGAACAGTGGCTCTCGAAACGTTAGAATATTTTGCAGATGGTAAATATTCACCTTCTTTCATTTGTATTTCGTAAGTATTCCGAGCAGGTCACCTACTAGTTATGGTAAGCCCTGGTCAACCTTTTGCGAATGTTGTTGTAATTTAGTTGATATTTTAAATCGCAACGTTTTAAAATTATTTCATATTTATTAGTTTCTGGAAAAAAAAAAGATATCTTTATTTTTGGCAAACAATATATATATATGAGTTAAGAGCAGCAGCATATATATAAGAGGAGAGTATATATATATATATATATATATATATATAGCAAATAACAAGTAGCCAGGAAAACAGAGTTTTAAAAGGGTCGTAACCAGGATTTAATTTCTTTGGGATTCGAGAATTTTTGCAGTATGTGGTCGATACAATCATTGCATGCAAGTCCGTAAATTCAAGGCCCATTAAAAATGAAGTTTCGGGGACTGTCCCTAAGATCCCACCCCTGGATACGGGCGTGTGTGTGTGTAAATTTCGCACCTACAGTAATCAATTTTGGGTACGTTAAATTAGTTAGGCATATTTTAAATCTTTTTCTAGTATTCGCAGAACCGTGAAGAATCCTAATTTAGATCGATCGACGTTTATAACGCGTGTTACATCATTATTGGGTCTTGTACTTTACAAATTATATTACTAATTAGGGTTCCACGTATTCCAACGTTTGAAGGATCAATAAAGGGCGCCTATCCTTTCAGGAATGGAACCAGATATTAAGAGCAAAAAGTGAGTGCTTTGCTTCGCCATAGTGGCCTTACATTTACGAAGACCATAATTTATGTTATTTAGCATAACAATATCTTTATAAAGATATTATATAGTAATTTTTTTCGATATTTCTATATATATGAAATCCAATTTTATTTTCAAAACGTAAAATTTTGGGCTTTGATTTTATTGTTTGTTTGGATTTTTTATGGCGCAAGAGCATCTGGGCTATACTGCGCCAAACATGGTAAAATCAAAGACTGTTGTAAAAGCCAGTTCTCTATAAAAAGTTAGACATGTGTGGTCAGCATAGTCGTTTAAAATGTTATAGAATGGTGAAGAGTTTAAAAGTAAGAGTACGAACAAAGTTAAGATTTGCTTTGATTAAGGATAAACTTCGATTTTAATGCCAGTTATTAAGGAATGGCATTTTTAAAGGCTATAAACGATTTTCTGGACAAAAAAAAAAAAAAAAAAAATAGTTGTTCGCTTCTGGATTTGATACCTCAAATTCAATGATTTACAAAGTTTGTAAATTTGCAGCATGGAGTATATTTAGAGAGCATATCCAAACGTTAAAACCCTGTGGTATTAATTACGCTTCATAATCAAATACGATGCCATTCCATTTATTAAAATTTTAGAAAAATAGCAAAGTAATGTTCCAAGCTTAAAATGCAGTAAGCGTAGTTTTGCATTCTGTTTTTGCTTTATATGCTGTATGTATTCTTTATTACGAGAGAAGCAATGGGTGGCTAAGTTCCTGTGCGCAGGTATAGTAACGTATCTAAATAACGCCATTCTAATTGAAGACTATTTCTGTTTAATGGCGAATTTGTTTAATTTGCGATTTGTTTGTCCACAAATACAATGAAAACAATGACTAATAAAAAGTCATAATTAAACACTGTTGACGGAAAAAAATTGGACGAAGAAACAAACTACTATTAAAGGTACACTAGGGGCGGACACAGACTTTCATTTTGAGGGGTTCAAGGACAGAATTTGCCATGGTCTTGGAATAACACCCTTCATTTTTCATAAAAGTTGGAATTTTTTACAGTGAAAAAATATATTTTCGGGGTGAGTCATGAACCCTGTGACGTCCCCACGGTATCCGCCCTTGGGGAACACAAAGTATATATATTATTAGTATATAATATATTTAACTAATGATAATAATTATTGCTATGATATGTAATATTATTTTTATTATTTATATGATTATAATATCCAAAAATGTATCATATTTGTGAAGTATCAATATGGTAGCTTTAATGTATAATATAGCAGTAAATGGTAAGGGTTCGATAATAAATATTACTATATACACTCACTGTATAACGACCCCCTCCGCATAGCGTTAATTTGTAATAACGCTGTTTTTAAATCATATTTAATTTTTAACTGAAATTGAAAAATACACCATTCTACACAACGCTTGAAGCTTTTCTTCAAGACCAGTACCCATTATAGTAAACATTAAATCAACCGATAGAAGTATTTCATATAGCCTCTGAGTTCATCATCATCATATTCAACCATTATCTATCCACTGCTGGATGAAGGTCTCTCCAAATGATTTCCACACAAGTCTATCCTGGGCCATTCGCTTCCACGCCTCTGAATTATTCACAACTAAACACGTGGTAGTTTAAGGCAAATATTGTGTATCGTGAAATACATAAAGAGTGCAATTTTAGATTAAATTTATACCGCAACAAACAATTCCACAAATATTGAAGTGCTTTGAAATGAGGTGATGTGCTTTGATGAGAAGTGAAAACCTTTTGCTTTTCTTCAATGCAAACGTGTTAACAGGGCAATTGAGAAAGTAAATACAAACACATGTATGTTGCTTGCTTGCTTTTTGGTTTTACGGCTCAAAGACTACAGTGGTCATGCTGCGCCGGGACCTACTGTTTTCCGAGGAATCCGAACCTCTTAAGGCCTAGGGAACCAAACCCCGGACTACAGTGAGCAGTGCGATCTTTATGAGATCTCTGAGTAAGCGTTCTTTTTGCACTGCTGGGAGTCGAACCCGGATTAGCGGCGCACTAGGAGAACGCGTTACCACACTGCGCCACCGCAGGGCATATAAAAACCAGGGTTATTTTAAAAGTTATATTTTGATATACTAAGCATTTGATTAATATTTCGTTTAATATATAGATATATTTTTAAAGAAATATACTAAAAATTCATTTATTACCTCTTCGCGAAATTAGCGATTTGGTTTTAACCTGGTTCCATGTTTCGCTCTAATTGCCTGCTTTTGTTCTCTAAACAAAAGAAATATGCCACAAGAAAACGTAGCGAATATGTTTGAAGCAAAATACTATACAGCAAACAGTCGAGAGGAAGAAATACAATGAAAGTCTTATTTTAAATTAACTTTCAGTGTTTTATTATGGAGACAACGAAAGCGTAGGTGCAAGGTGATCACTGTAATGGTATCTTGCAGCGGCCTCGTTAGTTTCAAAAATCAGGAGTGGCAAAGGGGGAGAATGGAGTTTCAGACGAAAGGTGTGTGCAAACCAACAAAGGTTTAAACAGTTGCGAGAAAGGTCTATTAAATATTCATGTCAACCTTCTGGATTGAATTATAAAAAGTTCCATTCTTAAAACTCTTGTTCCTTAAGAACTTTGCAAACGCTAAATCTGGAGGTGATTCAGTGTATTTTTAAGATCGCTTCATCTATAATTTGGACCTATTAACAATATCACAGGTGGTTTAGTTTCAATGGATAATATACGCAGTCTAACTCGGTTATAACGAACATTAAACAGGGTCGGATTCAGAGAACGAGGCGCATCGGGTACAACGATTTTTGGCGCTCCCTCAATTCGGTGTCGTCGCTTTTGCGGTGGTAGCTTTTTCGGAGGTTGGAAATTTCGTCGCTTTTTCTGGGTCTATTAAAGCCTCACCCCTCAGGCACCTCTTTCAGCATTAACCCTCCGTTTTTTATTAGGGGTTGTATACAAATTTATGGAAGTTATTTAATTTGAATATCACCTTATTTTTAATACCTTGTTAAACAAATTATTCAATATTACATATTCGAAATGTAGATGAATAGTAGAATAGCAATAAATCACATTTAATTTTAATTTAATTCAAGAATATAATAATGTATGTGTATATTAACTACAATTCTATTAATAAAATATGCATAAATATGTGTCTAATGCTACAATTAAAATCGGAAATTAAGTTTTAAATTCGAAGCTGAAAAATGCATATAATTAAATCACTTTTAAAAAAATTCATGAGGAAAGGTTAGGTGGATCATATACACACACATAATAAAAAATAGCTAATATTAAACAGGATATTAGGAACAAATAAATTAAAATGGAAATAAAAATAAAGATATTAAAAATGAATAATAATTTTACAATAAATATTAAAATCTCAAACGTAATTAACAGATATTGTATTGAATTAGAGGGGAGGGCGTGAAGATTTATAGAAGTCAAAACAGTAATGGAACTTTTAGGGAATTCTTCAGAATAGTTAATGAAAAACCCTATTTGTTCAAAGAATAAATGACACTGAACTACTTCAAAGTCTTAATAATTTAAATATAAATAAAGGAGCTAGTGATGACGAAACACAACCTAAGATATTTAGCAGTTGCATCGATTTATTTTATAAATTAGACTAGTGGTTCTTGAACTTTTTTGGGTCACGGAGCACTTTTCAGGAGAGAAATTCTTCGGGGAGTACTATTGTCGCCAAAGCATGTATGTGATTTTTTGGCTATTTTTACCTAATTATTTTGCCAATATCCTATTGTATAGCAAAAGCTTCTAATTTTCGCTTTTTAATAGCTAAAATTTTGACTTAAATTTCTCTTTTGGAAAAAAAATAGAAATTTTAAATACCGTTGATATTGTTATCTGCAAAGGAATACTTTTCTTCCATTTATATTATTGCTGTCAATGTTAATCAGTTGAAAGTCACTTTTTGACAAATTCTCTTAACTCCATGTGTTGTGTGTTTTTATACATATCTTCATTTATTTTCTATATTTTATTTTTAAAGTTATGTGCTTTCTATTTCATACATGTATAAAATAAATTTTAATGTTATCTTTTCTATATATTTTTAAAAACAAATATTTTATCGGTATTAAGAAAATTAAATGCATTATTTTTATTCTAATTTGCAAGGTTTTCTAAATATATATTATAAAGAAGAGCAGCGTACTTGCAAATTTTGTATGAGAGCGAATTACTCTTATATTGTGTTAATAGAAATTTTACTGTTGATGGAGCCCAATAGTAAATTTGTACACAGCCCCTGAAAGGAAAAAGAGGGATATGGCTGAAACCGGGATGATCTTAGCCTGGAGGGAGACTAATTTTAATCAAGATAAGCGGACCCCGCAAAAGCGACCAGATTCCCATCCTCCGCAAAGGCGACCACCGCAAAAGCGACGGTTTCCTCAATTCCCGTAACTATGGTGGCTAACCGCACTAGATTTTTTTTTTAAAGATCGAGGTATACGGTTTAGCCCCATAAAAAGTTGCTTCCTGAACAGGCCGTTTGCCCATATCCCCCCGCCATACTAGCAGAAATAAATAAAATTCTGTCGTTCCGCCCCCTCAAATGCAACGAAAAATCGGGGAGGATAGGGAAGGGGCGACATTTATGATTAGCCTACCTTATATGCATCATTATAAGATATAATAATGATATTTTTATAAACAAATTTAGTTTATTTGACGACGATATTTTGTTTTTGTTTTTGATAGTGGGGAGAGGCAAGGGGCGAATGCAAAACAGAAACGTCAAGAAGGGCGCAAGCAGAAAATTTCACTTGTAAGTTTAGTTTTATATCTTTTTACTTGAAAATAATCATTTTTAATGAAAATATATTATTCTCGGGGAGGCGTACGCTCCCTGCGAGGATACGGCCTTGGAGGGCAGGCAGGGCCGCAGCGTGCACGGGTACAGTGTGTGCAACACACACAGGCGGACGAATATTGGGGCGGCCAAATATTAAAAGCAAACATGATGAAAAAGAAATTTATATTTAAAAATTAAAAAAAAGGTTTAAAACATTGATTTTTTATTTTTTATTATTTTTTTTACTTAAACTTTCACCCAAGGCTTCATTTGACTCGTCGGTCGCCGCGCCGGTTCAAATGGGCAAATCGAGTCATTTCTCTGGATCCTCGTAAACCCACGTATCTAACAAAGCAATCTCTTCCCTCTGGCCTTAATGAGTGCATGTGTGTATTATATATGAGATGGGGGTGCATCATTTCAGAATGACCTTCTCAACGTCCTTTGAGGTCCGCTCTCAGGATCCACGTACTGTAGACCAACTCCAGATGATGCTGGTAGCCTCGAAGACGTAGAGGAGCCTCCCACTACTTAGCTCACATTTGCAAAAGAAACGCAAATTTAAGCGTGTAAGATACCGTCCAGATGTATCCATTATTTGATGAAAAGCATGATAATTGAACAGTGAGCAGATAAGCTTTTCTTTTTTTTTTGCTCATTATTATTATCTTATATATTTATAATTAATATATTATTTCATATAAATATATGTGTATAGAGAAAGGCTATTATTATAACCAAACAGTAAAAAGATTGACCAAAGTCTACCATAATACAAATGTCGTTGGATGGAATGTAACAAGAGAAGAAAAAAAAAAGAGGAAAATATAAAACAAAAGTATAAAAAAAAAAATATATAAAATCAATTTTCCAAAATATGAGCCGAAAGTGACCGTTCGTATTTTAGGCATTAGCGATAGAAGCAGGGCCGGATTATCGCATAGATAAACAAATGTCAAGGGCCCGCTGTTTTTGAAGGGCCCGGCGCGATGAAGACTCAACGCTTCTAGGCGTAACTTCAGAGCTAAATATAGCGCAAACTGGGGGTATGCAAAAAACCCAAAATTGTATGGAAAAAAAATAAAGATTTTGCATCTTTCCTAAAAAACAGAGAGGGAAGTGCCCCCTCCCAGATTACACCTATGTCCATGCTGTTAAACGTTGAAAAAACGGGTTGCAAAAGAAAATTTTAGATAATAACCGAGGTTAAAACTGTGCTTCATTTACACAGTTCTTGTTGTAAAGGACGCAGCAAAAGTCACTTTAGAAACTGCAGGGTGTTTAATGTCGTTCAAGAGCTATGTATATTTTTCTGCATCTACAAAAAAGGTGAAGCGTTTTTAAAAGAAATATCAAAAGTTTCACTTTGAAACCTGTCTCTGAAACAAGGTGGGAGAAGTAGTAGTAGTAATACTTTATTCCTTATTATTATGTACATCAGGAGACCATACAAACGATTTGCTTGGGAAAAGGAAAGACAGCAGTAGCGATGCTAGTAACGGGGCTCTCTTTCCGGTAGAAAAAGCAAGGGATTTCTCGTATTCTGCAAGAAACAACAAAGATATTGATTCGCGCGTACAAATCCGCATTGTTATTAAGAGATTTACATTCGCTGGTGTATAACATTTACAGAGTTTATGAGCAGAGTCTTGACTCGAAGACGTTACAAATGAAGATTGAAGTCCAAAGGTGGAATCTTTGTGGGCTGCAGAGCAAGAATGTTTTTCCTTGTAGCCTGTACCGAGAAAAGAAGTAGGAGAAACAAAAATAGTAGAAAAATGTAAATGAATTTTGAGTTGGCTGTTGTGGGTGCACTTTTAGAGGACATTTATAAGGAAAGGCAGACAAAAGAAAAATGGAAAAGGAAGAGCAGGGAGAGCAGAGGAGGGGGAAGAACTGAAAACTAAAAGGAAAGAGTGGGAAGGCAGAAGTAGCAGGCAGAGCATACTTGATTTAAGTACTAATCAAAGATTTTGGCTTTAAAGGCGTGAAAAGACAGGGCTTTAAATTCTTGAGGGATCGAATTCCAGATTTTAGAACCCGTAACGGAGACACTGTGTGTTTTATAGTTTGTGCGAGTCCGCGGTAGCCTGATATCGTCCTGGTGACGTGTATTGTAATCATGTGTCGTCTGTGAGATGGAGAAAGGTAAAACTACG
The DNA here is from genome assembly GCA_006491805.2 of Dysdera silvatica. Classification (NCBI taxonomy): domain Eukaryota; kingdom Metazoa; phylum Arthropoda; class Arachnida; order Araneae; family Dysderidae; genus Dysdera; species Dysdera silvatica. The sequence continues at coordinate 301,961,601 of QLNU02015360.1, read as the reverse complement.
TCACCTTTTGTGACTTTGTACGTAAGGAGTGTAAGTTTATATTTTACTAAGAGAGTGAAAGGAAGAATGCGCCATAATTTAAAAAGTTGGCCAGCGTGTTCATGGAAGCCTGCAAAGTTAACTATTCGCATAAGCTTTTTTTTGGGTCCCGTTTTGTGATTCCCCAGACCTCAAGACAGTAGGTAAGTTTTGAATAAAATAAAGAGTGGTAAAGAATCATTAGGATATATTGAGGAACGACATGTCTGAGTTTCGAAAAAATTCCCAGGAGACTGCTAAGAGAATTGGTGAGATCGTTAATGTGTTCTTTCCAGGTTAAATTTGAATCGAAAATTACTCCAAGAAGTTTGGCTGATTTCGTTTCCTGAAGGATGGAGTTGCGGAAAGTAATAGGAGAACTGTTAGGTAATATTTTTTGCCGGGAATGGAAGATAACGTAGTTAGATTTTGCAATGTTTAGCTCTAGTTTGTTAACGTAAAGCCAACGTGAAATGTTATCTAAATCTTGGTTGACTTTTTGCACTGTTTCTTCGATATTTTTTCCCAATACCAGAAGTGTCGCGTCGTCAGTATAAAGAAACAGCTGACTAGTCGGGACAGCTTGGGGCAAATCGTTGATGTAAAGAAGGAAGAATAGCGGAGCTAAACAGCTTCCTTGTGGTACAACCAACAGAAATAGTTTTGCGAGTTCAGGGAATTTTACATATAAAAACTTGCTGTTGCCTATTGAAAAGGTAGCTGTTCAGTAATTTTAGAGGTGTACCCCGAATACCATACCGTTCTAATTTCGTCAGTAAAATGTCATGCTTAACATTTTCAAACGCTCTTTGGAGATCTCTTTGCATTCCTATTACAAAATTGCTTTTGTCTATTTCGTCAGAAATCATCTCTTTGATATTAAGGAGGGCGGTATTTGTTGACCTATGTTTTCGAAAGCCGAATTGATGTTTGTAAAGTAAGTTTTTACTTTCGAAATATGATTCAAGTCTACTGTGTAAAGCCTTTTCAAAAATTTTGCTAATAACTGGAAGGATAGAAATAGGATGATAATTCTGAATGTCAGATGGGTCGCCTTTTCTAATTATAGGAATAATTTTAGCCATCTTAAGCTTCGAGGGGAAAATACCCTTATTGAAGCTAATATTGATTAAATGCGCAATAGCATTTGCAAAGAAATCTGGGTTGGCTTTAACAATATGCGGGGGATATTATCGAGACCTGTGGACTTGGAACTAAGAGCATTAATAGAACGCTTGACCTCGTTTCTGCTCAATGGTTTAAGGAAGAAAGGAGACCCGGCGGCGGGGAAGGGTTCAAAAACATCTGAGCGGTGCGGGGGAGGAACTACTGTTGGGAGGGGGGGATCGTTTGCAAAAAGTTCGTTGAAGCCGTTGGCTATTGTATTAGTTGTGTGGAGCTCAGTGCCAAAGGCATTGATTTTGGAGAGTAGAATAGATGCCATCAAACCGTTAAGGTTCGAAATATCAGAAATATGTGCTAGTCTTATTGAATTATTAAACGAGTCAAATGTGGATGCAGCTACCCGTTATTTAGCCAAATGCATCATTTCAAAAATTCAGGATTTTAAATGTATCTATTCCGTCATCGTGTTGTACGACATTTTATCTAAGGTTAATATTGTTAGTGAATTACTGCAAAAACCACAGGCGTAGAGTTATATAGGCCCGTGTTTCCCCAATAATCTGAAATAAATTGCGATTTTACATATACTGTAATGTATAAACGTACATAAAATGTACTCAGGCCCTTCCAATAATTTTGGCAACTGTACGTCGATGGCAAAACTGAAATTAAACATAAAGACTTGCACTGATCTTTTGAAAAATTTAATAAATTTCATTCAAGAAAAATGCTCGGATGCAGGATTCGAAGATTACATGAACCTAAGTAAGGAGTTAGTTCTGAGTATTGACATAGAAATAAATTTTCCAGATATAAATACTGTTCGTTTAAGAAAAAACAGTGGACAATTTGATTATGAGCATGCAGATGAATCCATTCAAACGCCGCATAAAAATTTCAAAGCAAAATTTTATTCTTCCATTTTAGACAACTCTTCAATCATTAAGTGAAAGGTTTGAAAATTTTCAGGAATATAATGAATTATTTGATTTTTTCGCAATTTTTCATATCTAAAAGACATTAGCAGACAGGAAAAAATAAAAGGTTGCGTGAATCTACAAATAAAACTTCCTAACAATGAGAAAACCGAAAGCGATATTGATTGGTGCAATTGATTTGATCAATGAAACAAATATTTTAAAAGATACGTTGCTTTCGAATATGACTCCGTTCGAAGCTTTAAACTATGTATTAAAAAATGACTTGCACAATATATTTCCAAATATGTTCATAGCATTACGATATTTGTTGGCTTTACCAGTATCAGTTGCTTGAGGTGTGAGGTCATTTTCTAAATAAAAATTATAAAAATTATCTCTCAACAATGAGTTAAGAGAGACTTAGTAATTTAGCAACCATTTCAATTAAACATGAGAGAGTTGATAAATTAGATATTCAGCAATAAATTAAAAAAAAATTCAGAACTAAAGGTCAGACGTGTGCATTTTATGTGAAAATTGGAGAATTTTCTACAGGAAATAATAGTGAGCTGCATATTTTGTCTGTGTATTTTGATCTGTATATGGTCTTTTTTTTACGTTCCTATAGATACATTGTTTTCATATTTAACGAATTTACGTAATGGCAAATTTTCGCAGTCTCCAGATGTGTATGTTTCTAAAGTATGAGTGTGTTCTTATACTACTAGACTGCTAAATAAATTTATTAACTACCTTAAGATATATATTCCACTATATGTTATTTGATTTTATTTTAACAGAAAAGATATACATATAAATATATGTATATATAGGGTATATCTTTACTCATATAACGTGTAAGGTTGGTTTTGGTGGGGGAGGCGTAAACGTAGCCATGCTGCCAGCGTAGTTCAACGCCAGGGAGTTTCGTACCCGACCAAAACGTTATGAGAAAAGGTGTTTTCTTTTCTTTTATTTCCCTGCTCCACATGGGGAAGTGGTGGGGACAGTGAAACAAACCCATGGTTTAATTCGAATAATTCTCACCATAGTCCATGATGTGGCCGTATTAGATAGTCAAATTCTTGCAAAGAATTCTCGCAAACCCATGGTTATGCCACTGATCTCAGCTGAAGGTCTGAAGTAGCATTTCGCATCCGAATATACTTTTTTCAGATCTAATGAGTGCGTACCTTCCTTTGGAAGAACATTGTGCTGTGCACGACGTAAGTATACGTATTTGTGTGGGGCATAGGTATATGCAGCAGCGATATTAGAAATCAGTACCCCCCCTCCCCCCCACCCTTTCGAAATTAGTTTATTATTTTCTAGTCCATCTGCAAAAGGAATCAGTAGTGGTGCGAAAAAAAAGCCCTCTCGAAAGGAATTCGCGGTTACGACGTCGGTGTAAAAAGGAATTTTTTTATTACTACTATGAAGTAACATATGAGGAAAAATAAAAGTATTCTGAATTGAGAGAGAAGTTGGGAGGGGGCCGGCCATCTTGTTCTTGCACACGGGCGGCCGAATGTTATGCTCCGGCCCTGGAGGCAGGGGTTGTTTCACGCAATTTTTCAGAATTTCAGATTTAGAAAAAAGGTGGAGGGCGCCTTCTCGGGGAGAGCTGATCGACAGAATTCTACGGTAAATAAATTGCAATTAAAAAAAAAAAATCCGCAGCCTCTTGCCCTTAGAAATTTTGCGCCCTGGCCCAGCGTGCCCATTTATAAATCCGGCACTGACATTAAATGACTGGAGAATATTCTTCGCTATAACCGTTATTCAACATGACTATATATATTGTACATTAAATCAAACTAATTAAACTTATTAGTTTTTTATTTTTATGGCGCAAGAGCATCTGGGCTACAGTGCGGCATAAAAATCCAAACAAACAAACAATTATTTGTTCGTTATAGCCGTGAATTCGTTATATCCGTGCTCGTAATAACCGAGTCCTTCTATATATATATATAGGAAGCAGAAACTCCCTGGAAGAGGGACAAGCGAAAGTAATGAAATAGAGTTGAGTTACCAGTTTAGCGATCTTTACGAATCATACGTACGACTTCGTCTTATTCAACACAAAATTACCCTTTCTGTCCTCGCGCTGTAAAAATTCAACCAATCAGTCAACCATTTAATTAATTAATTTTTATATATAAGATTTGTTTAATGAGTGCTCCTCAGCTATGTAGAAGGAGAAAGACAGTGCCGAAATATTTGCTTTGAGTTCTGCAAAATTTGGTCGAGGATAAAAATAATGTTTAGCTTAGAAGATATTATTACCCTTCACAGGGATAACACAATTGCCAAATATGGTCAACACAGAAAAGCCTCCGGGGCGAGATTTTTGTGAGTTTTCGTGGGGGAATTTATTATACAATAATTTTTGCCACCCACGTATTAATTACAGCTCAAACTAGAGCTTTTAACAATATCTTCTATCCTCATATACGGAGAAAAATGCATTTGTTCTTGTCCTCATTCGTCTAGTACAGGGGTCTTCAACCCACGGACCGCATGCGGCCCCCCGGCTCACGAAAAAATGCAAATTATTTCACACAAAAATAACGTCCCTGCTCCCTTGGAGTCTGAAATCTATATATTTTATTCTGTTGTCATTTTCATATTTCATAAAAAATATCTTAAAACACTATAGAACTAAAGTAACACGAGGTTCCCCTCAATCATGTTTTACTTTAATTTTCTAGCGTATATGGGAATCAGGTTTAGTTTTATCGATTTGCAGTGCAACAGTGATTGAAAAAAAATTCAAGTTAGGGCTCGTCAAATTCTATTTTGAATATGTTTATAAGAACGCATCAATGTGGAGTTTTCAAAATTATTGGGGGGGGAGGGAGTGCGAGCACATTTTTCGTACATTTATACATTACAGTATATGTAAAATTGCAATTTATTTCAGATTATTGGGCGGCTCGGGCCCCACAGGCTCGTTTAACGCTACTCCTATGTAAGAACGTTTTCCCAACCATCTGACTGCACGCTCTGAAAATGTTACTATTCTGAAGCATTTACAACTGCGCATAAGCTAACATAGAAAGTTGACAGTGGGGTTACAGACTTACAATTGTGGGGGTTACAGAGCTACAACTCAATATATCCATATGTATATATACAAAATTTTATTGCAGTGGGAATTACAACACCTATTAACCCAACATCCCTGTGTACGTGGATGCGTCTGAAAATCGCTGTTTTCAAAAGTGAAGTTGATAAAAATCAAAGGCCCAGAATAACTGACGTCCACCTTGGAAACACTTTTAGGATTGCAATATCAAAAATAAGACCTGATATTGATAGGATTGTTAAAAATAAGCAGTGCCAAAAATCTCACTAAAAGGTTTGATTTCGCTTTACATATTAATAACTAAAAGTATTGTAAATGTTTTTTGCTTCCATACGTATTTTACATTGTAATATACACTGAAGTGCCAGAAAAACTGGTACACCTACCTAATATCCAGTAGCCCCCCTCCCCCCACCACCACCACCACCACCGCGTACGCAGAAGTGTCGCAACACGATGTGGCATGGACTCGACTAATGTCTGAAGGTATCCTGGAGACAATTCACACCAGGAATCCTGCAGGGCAGTCCACAAATCCATAGGAGTGCGAGGTGGTGGAGATCTCTTCTGAACAGCACGTTGCAAGGCATCCCAGATATGCTCGATAATGTTCATGTCTGGCGATTTAGGTGGCCAATGGAAGTGTCTAAAGTCAGAAGAGTGTTCCTGGAGCCACTCGGTAGCAACTCTCGATGTGTGGGGTGTCGCATTATCATGCTGAAATTGTCCAAGTCCGTCGGAATGCACAATGGACATGAATGGGTGTAGGTGATCGGACATGATGCTTACGTACCTGTCAAGAGTTGTCTCTAGACGTATCAGGGGTCCCATATCACGCCAACTGCACACGCCCCATACCATCACAGAAGCTCCACCAGCTTGAACAGTCCCCTGTTGACATGTAGGGTCCATGGATTCATGAGGTTGTCTCCATACCCGTACACGTCCATCCGCCTGATGCAATTGGAAACGAGACTCGTCAGACCAGGCAACGTGTTTCCAGTCATCAACAGTCCAATGGCGGTGTTGGCGAGCCTATACGAGGCGTAAAGCTTTGTGCCGTGCAGTCAACAATGGTACACGAGTGGGCCTTCGGCTCCGAAAGCCCATATCAATGATGGTTCGTTGAACAGTTCGCACGCTGACACTTGTTGATGCCCCAGCATTGAAATCCGCGGCAATTTGAGGAAGTGTTGCACGTCTATCTCGTTTAACGATTCTCGTCAGTCGTCGAAGGTCCCGTTCTTTCAAGGTCTTTTTCCGGCCGCACCGCTGTCGGAGATTTGATGTTTTACCGGATTCCTGATATTCACGGTATACCCGTGAAATGGTCGTACGCGAAAATCCAAATTTTGTCGCTATCTCGGAGATGCTATGTCCCATCTCTCTTGTGCCGACTATAACGCCACGTTCAAAATCACTTAAATCTTGATAACCTGCCATTGTAGCGGCAAGAACCGATCTAACAGCTTTGCCAGACATCTCTTGTCTTATATAGGCGCTGCCGACAGCATCGCGTTACGCTGATTGGTTGCAAAGCTCCGTTATTTGCATACGCACGCCTGTGCCAGTTTTTCTGGCATTTCAGTTTATATATTTAGTCTCAGAGGCGAATCCAGAAAATATTTTTGGATGGGCACACAAAACTAATATAGACTTAAGGAAAAAATATCAACAAAGGCTGAACCGGGGTGAGCGAACCCCTTGAGCCGCATTTGTTCAGTCCTAATATTGTTGATACAGTAGTGCGGCCCGCGGGCCTACAAGAATAAGCAAAATTGGCCCTTGGACTGAAAAAGGTTGAAGACCCCTGATCTAGTAGGTCAAGATACCGCGGGCACAATGCGGGGACCCAGGGTCGAATCCAGAATGAGGGCGGTGCCTCCTTTTCTCCAAAAACAAAAAAGTTCTAGTTTGAGCTAAATATATGTGGGTGGCAAAAAAAAAATAAAAAAAATTGTAAAATGTTTAGCTTAATAGCCATATTCACTAGACAGAAAATTTCATAACACGCAATGGACTGGGCATTGAATAAATGACGGTACTGTTTAGTATAGCAGTTTGCGCAACTAAGGATATTTATGTATTCACCAGAATAATTTGTTGTTTCATGCTCGTGAAAGAGAGAGAGAGAGAAATTGCTACTTTTTTTTTTTTTTCAACTGGTGCAATTTTGACATTCCTTACGCTGTCAAGTCCACGAATGAGAATTTTCTGTCCACCGTTTTTCGCACACATCGTAAACACAATCAAAAAGTTGCGAAGGAGGAGTCCATATTGATAGTCGGGCCAATCGATTTTCTCATTATTTTTTATTTCCGTTATATGAACGTCCTGAAAGGAAAGACGATTCCTTGAATGCAGCTTTCGTCAAACACACTTACAGACACAGTCACAATGCAAAAATAATATTGATTGGGGCAAATGGTTACTTTAGCATCTGCCTTTCATAACTACAGGGTTACCATAGTTTTCAAAGTATCGTCTTTCAGTCATAATCATACCCACCTTAAGAAAACCCTTCGTGTAAATACGCTTTATATTCTAACACAACGTATGAGAAAATGCCACCCAATTACACATGTTATGAACGCCTTTATTATGCGGGTATCGCTGTCCGTTGAAACTGATTTAGAATAGATCTTTGTATCTCTGAACGAGGCAGTTTCAAATATATTTGATCATTATTGAAATGAACGTTTTCCATTCAGTATATATATTTTTTTGCATTATAATTGCATGATATGTAAGCTATACACATCTGGTCGTAATTTTCAATTTTCGAAAATAGTTTTGTTATCGTCGTATCAGATCATGACATCGGATGCGCTTCCTCATCGAATTATGTACATTTTTCTATCACAACAGCGTTTTTTCCCGTAGGAAGTAATCACAGGAAACAG
>QLNU02015360.1:301938302-301953444 GCA_006491805.2 Dysdera silvatica | reverse complement strand
ATAAAATCTAAACGAGTTTTGAATTTATAGTCTACGCTTTATGCCAGAACACTGCCTCATAAAACGGTGACTAATAGATAGGTATTACGTTTAAAATATTAGAATGCGTCTCCGGTTCATTTCTTATAGAAGACAAACATTATATATATATATATATATGAGAACTTGGGCCGGAAAACCATTACATGGCAGGCACTACAATGACCTGCAACAACCACACGTTGACAAAAAGGCATCAAATTCTTGGCTGGCCAAAGGCACTCTCCAGCCAGAGACAGAAGGATTCATGCTAGCCATCCAAGACCAAGTGATCGCAACAAGGAACAATCAGAAATTCATCCAGAGAAAAGACATAGAAAGCGACAAATGCAGACACTGTCATGCGGCATCGGAGACAATCCAACACGTGATGGCAGGATGCAAGATCCTTGCGCAGTCAGACTACAAACATAGACACGATCAAGTAGCGAAAATAGTCCACCAGAAATTGGCAGCGAATGCTGGCTTTCTGACAGAAAAATGCCCGTACTACAAATATGAGCCAGAGACCGTGCATGAGAACGAAACACACAAGCTTTACTGGGATAGAGCAATCATAACAGACAAGACAGTCCCACATAACCGTCCTGACATAACCCTCGTCGATAAATCGAATAAGACCACGTACTTAATCGACATAGCAGTACCCAACACCAATAACATACAGACAACCTACACAACGAAAATCACCAAGTACCAAGATCTCAGACATGAAGTACGAGATATATGGGGTATGGAAAAGATCCTCATCATCCCGTTAGTCATCTCAGCAACAGGGATAGTACCAAAAACGCTTGCGACGAATTTGGAGATACTCAACATTGACCCAAACACCTACATTGAAATACAAAAAGCCACAATCCTAAACACGTGTCACATTGTCAGGAAGTTTCTAGACATGGCACATTAAGAAGTGATGTAAAAAGAGGCTTGGGAACATGGCGCTCTGCCCGTCCCAAAGCCTGTTTCCGCCAAGAATGGGCGAGGAAAACTTTTATATATATATATATATATATATATCATCATCATCATATTCAACCATTATCTATCCACTGCTGGATGAAGGTCTCTCCAAATGCTTTCCACACAAGTCTATCCTGAGCAATTCGCTTCCACGTCACCCCAACCTGTTTTCTTATTTCATCCACCCATCTAGTTTGAGGACGTTTTCTAGGTCTTCGGTGGTCTCTTGGAATCCAGTTCAGAATTTCTGTTGTCCATCGTTGATCAGTTCTTCTTGCAATATGCCCAGCCCATCGCCATTTCAGTCCTTTTACTTTAACAATGATGTCCTCTACTCTAGTTTGCTCTCTCACCCAAGTGTTTCTTTTTCGATCTCTCCTAGTTATTCCAAGCATGCACCTCTCCATGCTCCTTTGCGTTGTCTGTAACTTTCGTATTGCTCCAACTGTTAGACTCCATGTCTCTGATCCATAAGAGAGGACTGGCAATACACACTGGTTGAAGACTTTTCTTTTTAGACATAAAGGCAATTTCCCCTTCAGGATAAAACTGTTTCTTCCAAATGCACTCCAGCCAAGTTTAATACGTCTGTTGAGTTCTTTCATAATGTTGCCATCCATTGAAATCAGCTGGCCAAGGTAAATATATGAATCAGCAATTTCTAGCTCAGTGTTGTCAACTTGTATTTTTGTTTCCTCTACAAAATTATTGAACATGATCTTAGTTTTTTGTAGGTTCATCTTGAGTCCAACTTCTTCACTTCTAGTTGAGAGCTCTTGTACCATGTCTTGGAGTTCCAATGGGTCCGTTGAAAAAATAACAATGTCATCAGCAAACCGCAGATGATTTAAATATTCACCATTTATTTTTATTCCCTTGTTATTCCAATTTATCAGCTGAAAAATCATCTGTAAAGCAGAAGTAAAAAGTTTTGGAGAAATGGTATCTCCCTGCCTCACCCCTTTGCCAAGTTTGATAGTTTTGGTATCTTTATGTAACCGAAATTTTGCACTTGCATTTTTATACACACGTTTCACCATGTCAATGTACACATCCTCAATGTCTGTTGATCTTAAAGAGTTGATGACTGCTGATGTTTTAATAGAGTCAAAGGCCTTCTCATAGTCAATAAATGCAACACACAATGGAAGTTCATATTCATGTGTTCTTTCAATTAATTCTCTTAATACTTGAATATGGTCCACTGTACTGAATCCACTTCGAAATCCAGCTTGTTCTCTTGGTTGAGCTGCATCTAATTTTTTCTGCAGGCGATGTGTTAGCACTTTTGTGAAGATTTTATAAATAGCAGGTAACAAGCTAATTGGTCGGTAATTTTTCAAATCCTCTTTATCACCTTTTTTATGCAAAAGAATTACTGTTGCAGAATCCCATTGGTTTGGTATGTTACCGCTGTTAAGACATTTGGTAAAGAATTTTGCAAGTATGTCTTCTACATATTCTCCAGCTTCTTTTAGGATATCTAATGTAATACCATCATCACCAGGGGCTCTTCCTTTCTTCATATTTTTTATTGCAAATGAAACTTCTTCTTTTAAGATTTTAGGAGCTGTTCCTTCGACTATCTCAGAGTCTTCGTTTAATCCACTGTTACTTTCGTATAGATTTTTGTAGAATTCTTCAACTCTTCTAAGTATTTCTTCCCTATTTCTTGTTACGGTGCCATCCTCTCCTTTTAATGCAATGATGTGTTTCTTCCCAACAGATAAACTTCCTTTAACAACCCTAAGGCTCTTGTTATTTTCAATGGCTTTCCTTACTAGCTCACAGTTGAATTTTCTTATGTCTTCTTTCATGCTTTTGCGCAGAGTTTTACAAAGTTCTATGTACTCAATCCTGGAACTGGTATTTCGATTGTCCACCTTCATATCTCTTCGCCTTTTCATGAGCTGTTTCGTCTTCTCAGATAATTTGCTATTGTGCTTTTTACAGGTTACACCACCAATTTCCCCAGCAGTTTCAACTATTGTCTTAACAATGTTTTCATTTGCTTCTGAGATATCACTTTCATCAATAAGTCCTTCCAGTGCAGAAAAGCGATTTTTTAATTCCAACTTGAATGCCTCGGTATTTTCTTTTAATTTCTTTAAATCCACCCTCTTACTTACTTGTTTCCTAATGAGCTTCTGTCGTTCTAATTTAGTATTTAAGTGCACTTTACATCTCACCATTCGATGATCACTTCCAGTATTAAATCTGTTCAGTACACTGCAATCTTCAATAATTGATTTCTTGTTTGCCAGGATATAGTCAATTTCACTAGTTCCCCCATTTGGGTGTTTCCATGTCCATTTTCTTTGCGGTTTCTTCTTAAAAAATGAATTCATGATGCTAAGATTTTCAGCTTCTGCAAATTCGATGAGTTGATCGCCACGTTCATTCCTTTCCCCATATCCGTATTTACCAACCGATGTCTCTCCTTGTTCCTGTTGTCCAATTCTTGCATTGAAATCCCCCATGATGAGCTTGATATGTTGTTTCCCTTTGGTGTGTAACTCTTTGATTTCTTCATAAAATTCTTCAACCTCTTCGTCGGTATGGCTTGATGTTGGTGCATATACCTGTACTATTTGAAGTTGGTATCGCTGGGTTAGTTGAACAACAAGCCTCGCTGCTCGATCTGATGTACTTTCAACTTCCAGAAGACAGTCTTTAATTCTTTTGTTGATTAAGAAGCCAACACCACTTGTTCTTCCAGTTTCCGTTCCTCTATAATAAAACAAATGTCCACTTTTAAGTTCCACCAACTCTTCACCTTTTCTTCTAACTTCACTGAGTCCTACAATGTCCCATTTGATCTTGTCAAGTTCTTCTTCCAATTCCTGAAGTTTTGCTTCAGAAGCAAGGGATCGTCCATTAAACGTAGCCAAGGTCAATAACAAACGGCAGCCTGGGCCATTCCAGTGATTCTTAGCACCCCCTGCTTTCATGCCACACTGACCGCTGCCTTGATCAGGAGCACTCCAGCACCTGGAGACTAGGGGCCATGGTTTCTGGTGTGTCAACATAATGGAGGAATTAGCCATAATTTCACCACGCTGGCTAGACGGGTTGGTGAATTAGCCCTCCCCTTCCGCCTTTCTATCCGTGTAGCAAATATTAATTTGCCACATAAATAGAAAGCTCAGCCTGCACCACTTGAAGGCGGGGTAGGACACTAGGTTACTGGCCTGGCCGGTTCCACACATCGTCACATACGTTCAGCGTGTGGGTCTCCTTCCAGTTAGATACCAGCAACCCTTTTGCAGGCCATATATATAAAAAAAAAAAAAGTTTTCCTCGCCCATTCTTGGCGGAAACAGGCTTTGGGACGGGCAGAGCGCCATGTTCCCAAGCCTCTTTTTACATCACTTCTTAATGTGCCATGTCTAGAAACTTCCTGACAATGTGACACGTGTTTAGGATTGTGGCTTTTTGTATTTCAATGTAGGTGTTTGGGTCAATGTTGAGTATCTCCAAATTCGTCGCAAGCGTTTTTGGTACTATCCCTGTTGCTGAGATGACTAACAGGATATATATATATATATGTTGTGTAGCATAGTATGTATATAGTTTGTTTTGCCTGTCACTGTTTTTTAAGGCTAATTACTTAGGGTGTAATGGCGCTCAGGACGGCCGCCCCTTGCTACGCTACTGTGTACATGCATTGTAGTTTGAAGACTACGTGTTAAGCAGTTGGTTCCATCCTAAATGACGCTGTGCAAGCAATATATATTTCAGTAGATTAAATAAAAGCCTTTTTTTACATTTTTGCAACATATGTTACATTTCCTCTGCTTACTTTGTGATGATTAGAAAATTTCTGGATAATGAAAACAAGTTTACAAAATGCGTTGATGCTCTTTGTCCATCTTAAAAAAAAAAAAAAAAAGGAATGAAAATGCACAGTGCTAAAGAAATTTTTTTCACCTTTTAGAACAATATTGAATATTGAAAACCAACAATTAAAATAATTTTTCACGTCTTTAAACAAATCACTAATAATTTTGAAAATAATTAAACTTCGCGATGAATTAAATAATGACATTAGTAAAAGAATCGCTAATCTTTTTTTTTCAAAATTCTCTTTTTCACAAAAATGCACTTATATATTTTTATTATTTGTGCAGAAGAGAAGGTTTGAGAAAGGTGGCCGCGTCAGTGGTCTAAATGCATAAGTAAAGCAAAAAACCTGATCTGATTTGCGTCGCCATCTATTGGCCAAGAATGTAATTTTAAATTGTTTTAGTTATTTTATTTAGTATTTTTAATTACGGTTTATAAATATCTTTACAAAATTATTAGTTTGCATAGTAGTTACAGATTTATAAAATAATTTACAAATTAACCGCTAATTTTTATAATAATCTACTGATTACAAAAATTAACCATTGTTTTCCGGAAAACGTTCTCTGAATGATGAAAATATTGTATAAATGAATTATTATGGCTGTATACAATATTATTAACAGATACATGAAAGAAATTAATAAATTAATTTTCTTTATATGAAAATAAAAAATAAGTTCAAGGAAAAACTCAAATACTAGGTAAGTAAATTTATTTTTTATTTATGTTTAAAATAACATGTAGTTATTTTAGAGCTACCATTACCGATTTAAATCTTTACAATTTGAAATAATTTGCCTCCCCTTTTAAAAATAAAGTTTTGTAAAGAGGTTTGAACAGTTATTGCTAATTTTTATTTCAATGTAAATAGCTTTGAAAGAAAAATAAAATTTAAATCACACAAAACTTTAAAATCAAACGGCTTTTTAACTAATCTAAAAAAAACGCCCGTAACCAAGGTTGGGGGGATCTTGCGAACTGGTCTCTCCGAAACTAAATTTTAATGAGACTTAGCACGGCCTTGCATGCTGTGATTGTATCGCTACATGTTTGTAAAATTTTGACCCCCCCATATGAAATAAAATCCTGGCTACAGTCTTGCTAAAGATTGTACGCTTTCCTGAACATTAGTTGTCGAAACTTAAAGAAACTCATGCTTCATGTTTTGGTAGAGTTAAACTCAAAAGTGAATCGAGGGTGTTTTATTCCCTTAGCGAACAAACAAACAAAAAAAAGTCAGAAATGGATATTACTTGATACATGAAGTTAAATAAATTGGATATTGTATTTAGTAAGGTGTACAAATCAGCGGAATTAATATTAACTTTTCTATCAACTACTACGAAGGAAGTTTTTCCTGCATTAAAAATAGAATCAAGGGATAACTTAGACCCACACAAAGAACAAGTACGCTTGAGCAACTTGGCTGTTTTGTCAATAGAGAAAAGTATTCATTTGGATATGAAAAAGTACTCTGAAGAAATTTTTATGAAAGTGCGATGCTGAAATTTACACAAAAGAAAAGAAAAATGAAGTTCATGTACAAATAATGTATTCAAAGACGAAGTATTAAAATTCGAATCCTCAATTTCACTTTAGTACATTTTTTTTTATATTTTAATTACACGTTAATTGTATTTTATATTTTAATTACATGTTAATTATTTAAATTGAATAATGAATAATTAAAGTAATAATGTTATATATAAAAAAGCTACTTCTAGTTTTCTATAATTACAAAATTAAGTCCGATTTTTAAAAAACAGCATGTGGAAGGTGGGACGGGGATGCAGGAAAGATAACCCAGATATTGATCTGACGCTACGCAATTGGTATAGGAATCTGGTATATCGCACCCTTGCGACGAAAGTGTTACAACTCAAAAAATCCCAATTTTCAGGAAACGCAAAAAACTGTTTCTTGCCGAATTGAGGGGATTTTTTGTTCATCTAATAATTTCAATCTTAAGATCAGTCTCTGGAAACATCAGATGAAGCAAAATTTGCTTCATTCACGGCGAGTTAATCCGACAATTTTAGGCAACATTGGAGACAAGAAATCTCGCAGTACACCATCCGTCAACTTCATAAGCCAATGACATGTCAGGTAGCAGATTGCATCGAGGCCACAGGTGGACCAACGCCTTACTGATTTTCTTACTTTGTGCGGCCCTTTTCTTGAGTAAGTCATCCATTTTTCTGAAATTGCCATCATTTCTTTTTCTGTACATGTATATCAATCACATCTACCAAATTTTGTCTCAATTATAGAACTCCTTCTTGATGCATCGATTTTTATGTCTTGGAGCAGGAGTCGGCAACATATAGCACACAGACTATTTTTCATAGAACGTGGAAAGATTTAAAAAGTTAAATTTTTTTTTTGTTTTTTTTTTTTTTGGTCACTGGACCGACGTATAAGAAAAGATTCCCCAACGTTTCAAGAACTGCTGTTTCCTTTATCAGGCAAAGTTATATTTTATTTGTTTTCATAAAAGCCTATTGTTTCCATATTTCTAAAAGTGGGATATTGGTAGATATTGATGGGAGAAGTACATGCATGCCGTCAGATTTACAGACCTCTTGAAAGTTTGAAAGACCGTTACTTCTATTTACATCCTAAAACTTCCATTTTTCTAGCTGCCTCAACTTTTCCATTAACCTTCACGTCTGCTCGTCACACCACCATGCAACAAATCAGTATGGCAGTGTATGTAGTGGATTAGATTAGTATTGGGGAATTTAGTTTTGTCGAAATATCTCCCGTAATAAAGCAAAAAATGTATATTTGTTCTTTTCAAAGCCTTTTGAGTAGAGAATGCGGATTGATATAGGAAAAGGTGACATTATTTGAGTTTTGTATAATTAGATTTTTGCAAACCATATGTCAAGTGTACAAAAATATTTTTAAAAAAAGAAGAATTATTTTAATGCATCATAAACGTAACGAAAGATTTAAATTGTTTTGCATTAACATTGTTATTAATTATTATTACGTCTGTACTTGTATTAACACATTTGAATAATAGAATAAACGTTCACCATTTGGTAAGTGTAGTCTGACACGCTAAATGAGACCACATTGTTATTTTATTCAATACTTTTAAAAAATTTGCCGGTCTTTGTCTTAGAATGTATGTGTGTGATTATGTTGGTGATATATGCATTAATTGGAGCTTCTTTACTCGAGGAGGTTGCTGATGGCCAACTTTTGAAGTCACGTGACGTCACTGTTCCACAATGTATTAAGGAACTCTGGGATTCGGAAAAAAAAACACCTCCGGCCATTACACCACCTTCATCAGGTTGAATAGCAGATACTAGGCAGCTGATTTCCACTACTTCACGCTGTTGACACCATATTCTGGCCCGTCAATCAGCATGCATCAAATAGAATCGGGATTCGTCGAACCATGTTACTTTGTTCCAATCATTTTGGGTCCACAGCTATGATAATCTCATGCCCAGAGTGAAACTCGAAGGGGTCGTCTGCTGTGAAATCTCATTCATGACACTGTGTGACGAGTTGAATCATCAGAAATTTGTTTCTGGTTACCGCTGTTGTATTGCGCGTTATTCGACGAATTGGTGCACGTTCATTCCCTTTTACAATCCTCTGTAGTTGACGTTGCCCTCGGTCATCAATCAGTAGTCCACAAGAAGATCTGTCTCGTTACTTTTTTATTTTCGCATTACTCATTGTATACCCTCGACACAGTTATTCTGAAAAAGCGGGCAGGCTTGTCGTTTGTTAAATATTCGCACCAAACTACCTATTATCATCCCTCTTTCGAAATCGCTTAAATCATGCGTTTTTCCCTATGTTGCAGCTATCCAATATTCTAACACGTGTAACTCCTTTCCAGCAAGCTCTATTTCATTTGCTATTCTATCAGCGTTTAACCTTTGGTACGTAAATCAAATATCATCACGGTATATTATCATACATGTGTTAATATGTTCTGATGGAAGTGATTATTACCAACGAATTGAGATTAAATAAACACATTTTTCATATACTTAAGTAGCAAAATATTATTTTTTTGGCTTTCTGTATTGTTGAACCATGAAGTATTTTACCGGTTTCTGATCGTCCTATGGTGACGTAGAAGTAACGTGTTAATCTATCGTGACTTTGACCTGGATTCTATTCTAATGGGACGGTAAGAAGTGTATCGTTTTTTCTGCCCATCGTAGTCCAAAATTTGGTTCTCTAAGCAGAAAAGTTTGGAAAATTGTAGGTCCCGGTGCAGCATATCCTTTGCCGTAAATCACAAATAAACAATTCACATTTTAATACCGTTTAGTACTTTTCATTTCTGTTAATTATGTAAAAGCATATTTTTGCATGTATACATTTGTTATTTGGGTTTAGTTGTTGCCTTTATTCTTGGGTGCTTTTGATATTGCGCTCTAAGAAAAATTCATGAATTGAAAATTGAAATAGAATTATGGTATTGAATGTATGCTTTGTTTTTAACAGAGCATGAGTGTAGTTATACGCTTCCAGAAGAAACGCCGTATTTGCAGTTTTGAGAACAACATCCCTGGCGAGAACTATGAAATTTGCGTTTCTATGTTTTTTTAATTATTTTTCATATTAATAGGATTAATAAAAAATATTACATCAGAAACTGAATTTAGAAACAAATTAAGAAGACTAATTATAAGAAATGAAACTTAAGCCAGTATAGGGAGAGAGGGAATTAACTTTTAGGTTTTGCAACTCTTCCTCCATGTACAGGATTGACAAATCTGTAGCATGCAAAATAAAGTATTGTAGTGTATTAAATTTGTTTAGGCTAACAAATTATACTTTTAGATTAATTTTATATATTTTTATTTTTGGTATGAAAGTAGATAGTTCAGGTTTCTAATTTTAGTCCTTGTTTTAGTTAAAAGTAGTTAAGTTTTAGATATTATGATACTATGCTCTATATTAGTTCTGATTTCCAATACTTCATAGATTGTATTATGGTTTCTGGTTTTGAATATGTTACTTGGTAAAAGTATTCAATGCTGTTGTTTACTTTTAATTAATACATACATTAACAAGTAAAATTTTGTCATTGGCTGGGACGCGAAAGAAAAGGAAAGGAAACGAAGTGAAGAAAGTAGAAAGAAAAAGAAAAAGAAGTAGAAAAGTAAATTGGAAACAAGAATAGTAAAAGTTACGAAAGGATGAAAATAAATTATAAAAAGTTAAGAAAATAAAGAAAAATAAAGAAAAGGAAGAAGGTTAAGTAAATAAAAGAAAATTAACCAGGATAAGAAAAGTTTAGGGAAAGCTAGATTTCGGGATTGCTCTTGCGGGTCCAAGGGGGGCGATGGGGTGATCGCCCCCTGCGATTATATCAAGAAAAATGAAAGGATTTTTAAATTTATAGTCATAAAATTGCAAAAAAGAAAAAAAAATGCAGAAATAAAATTTCAACTATTATCCGTTTTCAGTTCTGTCCCAGTTTACTTAACTGAAAACGGATAACTATTATCCGTTTTCAGTTAAATAAACTGGGACAGAAATTAAAATGAATGCCAAAATGATAAGCAAACAAAAGCTATGTGCAATTTTTCAAGGTTGTTATTTGACATCGATTACAACTAACACTTCTCATCCACACGTTCATCAGGCGAGTGTTTTTCAGGGCCATCTGTTTTATATTACATTCCACTCGATTTCACGAATTGATAGAATAACATTAGTACAGTAGAACCTCCATATAATGAAATGGACGGTTCCATAAAAAAAAATTCGTTATATAGAAAATTCGCTATGTGGAAACGATGTATTCATGAACCAGGGCAGTGCAATATGATACCACAATTAAAATCCCATTTTTCAGTAAACGACTGTTTCTTATAAATAACATTCAACCATTTAAAAATAGATGTTTTTAAGTGTGAAATATACATGCGTATAAAAAAAAAAATAGTTGAACAATTCTTACCTTAAAATGAAAACGTATTTAATGCTTCTTTCATACACATTCATGCTTTTGTAGAAAAATTTCTAACATCCTGCTGCACAACAAATGGCGGTGTTGATTCATCATACAAGTGTTAGCACCCCTGTGGGAAATTTGCAAGGTCTGGATTTCTGGTAATCAAGCGCGACAAGTACTACTATTCAAACAATATGGTGTATTCAAGGACAATTAGGGCCTGCTTCTAGCCTAGCAGCTTTGCACTGTATGGGGCAACCAGACACAGGTGTTTGTGCTTAGGAAAACTCTTTATTAGGGAGTTTAAAGTCCCTTAGGCGTGCCCCATTCTGTTTGTTTGCCATTTATCTTAAAACCGTATTGTATTCCCACAATATTAGGGAAGGTGATATCGCTGACGTGACTACTCGATTTTCTGTTTTAGTCATTAAAAATTTCGTTATATAGAAATTTATTTCGTTATATAGAAACATTTTCATATGTAATGACCATGGGGATTTACCAAAACTTCGCTATATAGAGAATTTCGCTATACGGAAGTACGTTATATGGAGATTCTACTGTATTTAATTAATAACGTTAATAATTAACGTTAATAATTGATTAATAACGTTTCTAATGTACCTAATTCATTTAGGGTAGAACGGGGCTATATGAATAGTGGGGCTATTTGGAAACTGCTGAAGTTTTACGCATGTTCTGTGACGTCTATTAAACCAACAAGGCATTTCGCGAATGTTAGTCATTTAGTGAGGTATGCTGTAGCTTTTGAAGAAGTAAATTTTGTTTTGCGGCACGATAGAATACAGAAAGAATCTTTTAAAGAAGGGAAGGTCAGTAGCTTGTTTATACAAAGAATGCAGTTTATAACTTTTACTTGTTGTTAGTGAAGGCTTTACGGAAATGTTTAATATGTAATCAAAATGAATTAAAATTTAATGTGAATATGGCCTCTTCCTACGCTTCACCTTTTATTCGCGCTCTGCCATGTATAGTTTTTTAATAAAGTTACGACGTCATGAAATTTAAATACAATATGGGGCTATATGAATAGTCGGAAACGGGGCTATTTGAAAACTACCATTTTATTTATTTACTGAGGTAAACAATTAATTTGCTGTTTTCTTATCTACCTTCAGACTGTTACGAACTATAAAGGGAAAGGTGGACGGTTACAGTGGGACAAGAGACTATGGAGAAAGCAGTTGAAGCAGCAATCGCAGGGGCATCGTTAATGGACACTAGTAAAACTTTCAGCGTGCCATTTACAACTGTTTACCGCCATTATCAAAACGAAAAACAAAAACATATGAGAATCCATGGCTTTTTACCACAAAAATATCCATGTAGTACATCTATTGGGCATCTTGCAGTGCTTGGTGAAGAATTAGAAAAAGCTCTTGCCGATAGAATTAAGTATTTAAGCATAAGAGGATTTGGACTAACAGGAAAAGATATGAATATCGCGGCTGTCAAGCTGGCTGACGAAAACAACATTCCTTACCCTTGGAAAAACGTGGCAGGGAAAGACTGGTGTTCAGTATTCTGCCAGAGAAATCAACTTTCCTTGAGAAAACTAGAGGGCCTGTCAAAGGCAAGAGCGGGTGCTCTAAGTAGAGAAACAGTTAACCAATATTTTGACCGTTCGAATGAACTGTTAACAAATCTTTCTCTCCATAACAAGCCAACCTTTATTTACAATATGGATGAAACCGGGTTACCTCTTAACAATAAAACTTACAAAATCATTGCACAAAAAGGTAAAAAATAGCTCCTGGCTTTAACTAGCGCTGATGAGAGCGAAAATATTACGCTGATCGCTTGTTTTAGCGCGGCAGGTTCATACATATCACCTGTCATTATATTCAAGGGTAAAAGATTTAATGCAGAGTTCTCAATCAATCTACCCAGTGGATCTATCTCCTGTATTAGTGACAGTGGGTGGATCAACAGCGACATATTCATGATGTGGCTGCACCATTTCCAAACAAATTGCGTACCAGGCACAGTCCTCCTTATTCTAGATAGCCATGTTTCTCATTCCTCACTTGAAGCCCTACAATTCTGTAAGAAGACAGAGAAATGATTTGCTTACCATCTCACATGTGTTACAACCTTTGGACAGGCGCGTTTTTAAGACACTGAAAAATAACTATTTTCAGATGGCCACAAAGTGGCAACAGCGAAATCCAAACGTAAGGATAGGCAAAGTTAATTTCAATGGACTGTTTACTGAAGCATGGATGTCCACTGCATCTATGCATCTGGCTGTGAGTGGATTTTCCTGCACGGGAATTTACCCATTTAAACCCAACGCTATTGAATGTTGGCAGTTCGCTATTTCTGAATTATTTTCAGAAAAGCCGAAAACAAGTGAAACAGCAAACAGCGATGGGTTCCCCGATTCACCAACACACACATAATCTCCAGAAACCTCTGCTCAGAATGTTTTTCCTTTTCCACAGACAAGGAAGTACAAAATGACCACCAGAGCAAAAGCCTGCCACACGACGTCTCCAGAAAATGTTACAACATTAACAGTAAAAAACAAATTTCACCAGGGAAAATAAAACGATGGGAACACAAAAATTATGAAACGTAAAAAAAAAGAACTGGGACCCAGACTGATTCCAGCCAGGATAATTTTTTACCTTTTAGTGACTGCGGACAGGATGAAGAAGAAGAGGAGGCATGGAAATGTGGTTTTGTCAGGGAAAATGGTCCTTTGTCGATAAGTTCGACGATAAAAAGAGAGATTGGATCCGCTGCCAAACGTGCAAAACCTGGTACCACGAGTATTGTGTCGGTGCAAAGGGCCAAAAACGTTTTGTTTGTGGACACTGCACGTAACGGTAATGGTAACGCAATGGTACGTAAAGCGTGTGGACACCGCACAAAAACGACAACGTGGTCAAATTGACTGCTTTCGCGGTTCTAGGTATCATCATCATCATATTCAACCATTATCTATCCACTGCTGGATGAAGGTCTCTCCAAATGCTTTCCACACAAGTCTATCCTGGGCCATTCGTTTCCACGTCACCCCAACCTCTTTTCTTATTTCATCCACCCATCTAGTTTGAGGACGTTTTCTAGGTCTTCGGTGGTCTCTTGGAATCCAGTTCAGAATTTCTGTTGTCCATCGTTGATCAGTTCTTCTTGCAATATGCCCAGCCCATCGCCATTTCAGCCCTTTTACTTTAACAATGATGTCCTCTACTCTAGTTTGCTCTCTCACCCAAGTGTTTCTTTTTCGATCTCTCCTAGTTATTCCAAGCATGCACCTCTCCATGCTCCTTTGCGTTGTCTGTAACTTTCGTATTGCTCCAACTGTTAGACTCCATGTCTCTGATCCATAAGAGAGGACTGGCAATACACACTGGTTGAAGACCTTTCTTTTTAGACACAAAGGCAATTTCCCCTTCAGGATAAAACTGTTTCTTCCAAATGCACTCCAGCCAAGTTTAATACGTCTGTTGAGTTCTTTCATAATGTTGCCATCCATTGAAATCAGCTGGCCAAGGTAAATATATGAATCAGCAATTTCTAGCTCAATGTTGTCAACTTGTATTTTTGTTTCCTCTACGAAATTATTGAACATGATCTTAGTTTTTTGTAGGTTCATCTTGAGTCCAACTTCTTTACTTCTAGTTGAGAGCTCCTGTACCATGTCTTGGAGTTCTGATGGGTTCGTTGAAAAAATAACAATGTCATCAGCAAACCGCAAATGATTTAAATATTCACCATTTATTTTTATTCCCCTGTTATTCCAATTTATCTGCTGAAAAATCATCTGTAAAGCTGAAGTAAAAAGTTTTGGAGAAATGGTATCTCCCTGCCTCACACCTTTACCAATTTTGATAGCTTCGGTATCTTTATGTAACCGAAATTTTGCACTTGCATTTTTATACACACGTTTCACCATGTCAATGTACACTTCCTCGATGTCTGCTGATCTTAAAGAGTTGATGACTGCTGATGTTTTAATAGAGTCAAAGGCCTTCTCATAGTCAATAAATGCCACACACAATGGAAGTTCATATTCATGTGTTCTTTCAATTAATTCTCTTAATACTTGAATATGGTCCACTGTACTGAATCCACTTCGAAATCCAGCTTGTTCTCTTGGTTGAGCTGCATCTAATTTTTTCTGCAGGCGATGTGTTAGCACTTTTGTGAAGATTTTATAAATAGCAGGTAACAAGCTAATTGGTCGGTAATTTTTTAAATCCTCTTTATCACCTTTTTTATGCAAAAGAATTACTGTTGCCGAATCCCATTGGTTTGGTATGTTACCACTGTTGAGGCATTTGGTAAAGAATTTTGCGAGTATGGATTCTACATGTTCTC
>QLNU02015360.1:301924175-301938202 GCA_006491805.2 Dysdera silvatica | reverse complement strand
AGAATCTGCAGACATGTCAGGGACGTATCGGGAAGGGCCCGAAGCCCTATTGTTTTTCTAGGCTGCTATTGGAGATACGAGTATGGTATTTAGTATTCAGGGAGTGTATGCGAGGGTACTTGAAATGTTGCATATCAGGGCCGTATCGGAGGGAACCGGAGCCCCCATCCTTTTTCTAGGCTGCTATTGGAGATACTACTACCACTAGTTGCAAAATAATTCATTTTGTGTTTGGGCTACAAATAGTTCAAATCCGCTACTTTTGGAGCACAGTTTGCTGCTTTTTAGTCTTCAGATCTGGCAACACTGGTACCAATGAGGACTTAAACACAGATGTCCCATATGGAGGGGCAGGAACCCTCCCCCTAGCCAGTTAAAAAATTTATTTGCCTAATTCTGCTATGCATTTAGTTTCAAAAGTTTTACAGTCACATTTTAAAATAAGGTACTTTTTAGCTCATTACTAATTGCCAAGCAGTATAAATTATTTTTGTAGCATTTTAGTATCTTGTACATTCACTAAAATTTTTGACAGTCTTGAGAAGAAAGTAATAATTTTTCTCAGCATCCCCCCCCCCATTGAAGTACTCATACGGGTGCCCATGATGGTAAACAAACCTATTACCTCCATGTCAATGTTCAACGTTGAGAACGACATCGGGGGCCTACATACTTCCCCAGACATGCAAACAGAATATTCAGATTAAAAAAAAATGCTTTAAAACTTCTCCTGGCAGATTGAACTAGCCTTTGAACTATGACTGTGAAGGAGTGGTATTTGCTTAACAGTTCCAATACTCAAAGGAAAATTGCAAAATTTTCTCAGCTGCAGAACCAATAAACTTTTGGAATTTCAAAATCTATTCTTAAACAATAATACATATGTAAAAAAAAAATTAACACATAATGAAATAAGCATGTAAAGAACATATTGATTGCTTACATCATGAGCTTCCGATTATCGGAAACTGAACCAAAGATGCTGTCGTGCAAGAGATGCCAGGCAACATCCTAAAAAGAAACAACAAAGCTAATGTTAAAATACTTACTTTATAATTGTAACATTACCACTATATAATTATGTTAATGCATTACATTATTTAGACTAAATATAATAAGTGGCCTGTCAAGGCTTTACCCTGACAATAGCAGTATGTCCAGTATATATGGTTTTTGCATCCACTACTTTATTTTCACTCTTTGAATTTACATCCCAGAGACAAATTTTCTGCAAGATACCATAAATTAGTTTTGCATACATGTATGTCAAATTTTTTATGTAAAAATAATTATAGGTTTACTATAACTTACATTGTTATTAGAGGCACTCAACAAATGTCCATTCTGATATGGACTCCATGACAATCCATAACTAAAAACAAAACAAAAAAAAAGTATCAAGATTTTACTTCGAGTAGAAGACAGGGTTCCAACTGATATTGGAGAAAAGAAAATTCCATGACTTTCCATGTTTTTCTCTGAAGAATCACGAGCAACTTTCAACTAAACTTTGGTTGTGGAGAAAATGATTTCACGTTCGTAGGAGATTTAGCTACCCAAAATAGAAATTAAGGGTTTCTCTAACATCTCCAGGTTTGAATAAAAGAAACATTCATTTTTCCCTGATCTTTAGGGACAGTTTCAAATTCTCTGAGAATTCCAGGTTCTCCAGGTTGCATGGAAACCCTGAGAAGATTATCTTTTATGGTGCACAAAGAGTGAACATTCTGAGAGCCAGGAACTACAGTTTTCCGAGCAATCCAAATCTGTCGCCTAACGTCTCAAACCCTAAATTAGTAGAAATAGCACCAAGTGTTTATGGGGGAGGTGGTTACCCCTTGAATTCACATGTGTGCTTCATGCATGACAAATGATTCTGCTACAACTGTACTACTGTCAGGATCAGGGTTGATCAGAAGATAAATCAGCCTTGCTTATGTTTTGTGATAACAAGGACAGATAAAACCATGCTGCAGCAAGCCCTAATTTTCAGTGTAACCCAAACCCAGGAAATCAAATCCCAGTTATTTACAAAGTATTCTCAGATTCACAACCAAATGCACACAAATCAGGAAATACACCTTTAGGCCAGGGTTTAAGCGGGTTCAAAAAATGTCACAAAAATGCTAAAAAATATTAGTTGCTTTCATTGCTCGAAAAATCGTATCAATAAAATTATTTACATCAACAGTCATTTGAATTGTGTTATGGTTATTATAAGAAACATACTTTTAGGTATAACAAAACATAAATCAAAGCTATTTAAAAAAAAAAAAAGACAAAGTTTGTTGACAAGATGTTGAACAACTGTCACTATTTTGTAACATAATTTTCTTTTTCGCACTTTCAATTAATTCATCACATTTACCAAAAAAATGAACAGTAGCTTAAACCCTGCTTTAGACAATGAAACATTTATGTGACAATCAACGATGGGGACAAAACCCCATGGTTTGTTTGAATTTTTTTTGTAAAAAGTTTGGGTTGTTGCAATTGATTAATGTGCCAAGTCAGTTGCCAGAGAAGTTTTACTATAAAAAAGTCAGATATTATAATACATGTAAATTTTTCCAAATTAAAAACTTTAATTTAATATTTTTAAAAATTAAAATATTAACATTTAAAACATACCCATCTGCTGGATGTCCTCTTAACCGAAGGTCAGGACTGCATTCGCCATGCTCTGAAAGTATATCAATTTATGACAACAACGTACAAAGGTTAACCAGGGCTTACCATAACTAGTAAAATTTGACACTGGTCGGAATATACGAAATACAAATGAAGAAGGTAAAAGATATTTACCATCTGCAAAAATATTCGCAACGTTTCGAGAACTACTGTTCCCTTCATCAAGCGAAAGTGTCAAGGACGCGTATGTGTTCAGTATTTATACCCCAACTTTGGGTTTCCCCCTGTCTGAATCCAAATTTTCTAAGAACTGTCCCGCACTCTGAAACTGGTTTTCCCCCATCTCCTAGCAAAAATGCGGTAAGGTTCAGGCATCGATTTTGCGATGTTCATCGCCTTACTTCGCATTCGAAAAGTCTGCCAAGACTCCAGAAAAAGTCTACAATAGCGAGAAGTTACATTTTTATGAAGAACTTTTGTATTTTTCCAATCAGGAACACAACCACTCTCCTAGGCATGTTCTGCCAGAAGATTAGTTATCTCACCTTTCTCAACAGCAGGATGATGTTTTTTTTACGTGTACAAACAGTTCTTCCCGTCTCGCAAGTGTATACTTTTTCGCAGCCTTTGCAGGGTATTTGGTAAATTGTTCCAGTCAATTCATCCATTGGAATTCGGTCTTTAATTTTTGCTAACAGGTCACGTAAAGTCGGTGCAGGTTTATTATAACTCTTGATGTCAGCATTCCTCAGAATACGCGTAATCTATTCAGAAATCTTCTCCACATATGGCAAAACAACCATCCCTCTAGTCTGTCTCTCCTCAACAGGTTCTCTATGTCCATTATTAGATCTTCGAGCGATAAACTTGCTCGGGTAGCCATTATCTACAAGCGCTCTCCTTACCTTCCATACCTCAGCACCTTCCAACTCAACACTGCTGCTGCGTGTGAGGGCCCAACGTGTTAGAGACCTCACAACAGAAGCTTTGTGGTAAGTTGGATGAGGTGAGAGGAAATCCAAGTACCGGTCCGTATGAGTTGGCTTTCGGTATACAGAGGTTGACAAGCTTCCATCATCTCCTTTGGTGACTTTCACCTCCAAAGACGGCAAACATCCCTCATGTTCTACCTCTGAGGTAAATTGAATATGGGGGTTTAAGTCCTTAAAGAAACGGTGAAAGCTGCCCACCTCTGCCTTCGAAAGAAGAACAACAAAAGTATCATCGACATATCTTCTCCAGATCTATATATATATAGTGAAACTACATCAAATGATACCATAACATCTTCCGTACCGATTTGTAAGTCACTAACAGAAGAAATTATAATAAAAAGAAATAAAAAAAATATTTCTTCTGTTAGTGTCTTACAAAATGGTATGGAAGATGTTATTGTATCATTTGACGTAGTTTCACTATTTACTTGAATACCAACTTCCCTTTCGATTTCAACAGCTCTAGAAAAACTGAAGAACGACGACTCTCTCGCTGCACGTACCAAATTGACAGCTGAAGATATTTGCATTCTTTTGGAATTCTGTTTGGACCTGACGTATTTTAGCTTCAATGGGACCTTCTACAAACAGGGACAGGAGACCGCAATGGGTTCCCCCGTTTCTATTGCTGTAGCTAACCTGTGTATGGAGTCTTTGGAGATGGACATTTTGGACTGCGACGAGTTTAGTGTTAAGGTCTGGAGAAGGTATGTTGATGATACTTTTGTCGTTCTTTCGAAGACAGAGGTGGACAGCTTCCACCGTTTCCTTAATGACTTAAACCCCCATATTCAATTTACCTTAGAGGTAGAACATGAGGGATGTTTGCCATTTTTGGACGTGAGGGTCACCAGAGGAGACGATGGAAGCTTGTCAACCTCTGTATACCGAAAGCCAACTCATGCGGACCGGTACTTGGATTTCCGCTCGTATCATCCAACTTGCCACAAAACTTCTGTTGTGAGGTCTGTCACATCGGACCCTCACACACAGTCGCAGAGTTGAATTGAAGGATGCTGAGGTTGGAAGGTAAGGAGAGCGCTTGTAGATAATGGCTACCCGAGCAAGTTTATCGCTCGAAGATCTAATAATGGACATAGAGAACTTGTTGAGGAGAGACAGACTAGAGGGACGGTTGTTTTGCCATATGTGGAGAGGACTTCTGAGGAGATTGCGCGTATTCTTAGGAAATCTGACATCAGGACTTACTATAAACCTGCATCGACTTTGCGTGACCTGTTGGTGAGAGTGAAAGATCGAGTTCCAATGGATGAATTGACTGGAACAATTTACCAGATACCCTGCAAAGACTGCGAAAAAGTATATACTGCCGAGATGGGAAGAACTGTTTGTACACTTAAAAATGAAGATCATCATGCTGTGGAGAAAGGTGAGATGACTAATCTTCTGGCAGAACATGCCTGGGAGAAAGGTCATGTTCCTGATTGGAAAAGTACAAAAGTTCTTCATAAAAATGTAACTTCTCGCTATTGTAGACTTTTTCTGGAGTCTTGGGAGACTTTTCGAATGCGAAGTAAGGCGATGAACATCGCAAAATCGATGCCTGAACCTTACCGCATTTTTGCTAGGAGATGGGGGAAAACCAGTTTCAGACAGGGGGAATTACCGAGTGCGGGACAGTTCTTAGAAAATCCAGATTCAGACAGGGGGGAAAACCCGAGTGCCGGATAGCTTTGGGGAAAACCAAAGTTGGGGTATAAATACCGAACACCTACACTTCCTTGACACTTTCGCTTGATGAAGGGAACAGTAGTTCTCGAAACGTTGCGAATATTTTTGCAGACGGTAAATATCTTTTACCTTCTTCATTTGTATTTCGTATATTCCGACCAGTGTTAAATTTTACTAGTTATATCAATTTATGTATTACAACGTCTAGACCATTACATATTTCAGAATGTAAAAAATTCACAATGTACAGTAACATTTAAGGATTGAGAGTGTTTGAAAATGAAGTTCCTGAAGCTGTAACAGACACCCCAAATTTCAATCGGGACCAAAATAAAACTAAACAATGGATCTCATTTTCCCGAGCCCCACAAGGAGTTTATTATCTAAAACTATGGTTCACGACCTTTTTCAGCATATTCTCCTCTTTTGGTAAACCTGTTTCAACTTTAGGGTGCAAAAACAGCCAAGATGATACATCGGAACCTACAATGTTCTTAAGGAACCAAACCTTGACCCACGGTGGACCTAAAATCGCAAAAGTTCTATGGAAAGCAATGCAATCAAAACTATGTTAACTGTATAAGAGATGAGCAGATTTTCTCTATGCCATTGAAGGGCCTTTGGAAAACCTACCAACACTGTACTCCCTCCAGCCTAAACAAGAATTAAAAGAAAAACTACACAAAACTAAAAAAGTTATATACAAAAAATAAACACAGCTAACAGGAAGCAGATCAGTAAACCACCACTCTGTAAAGTTTTTAAGCGGCCAAAAACTTGCCATCCTTTCATGTGTTTAAGCGGCCAAAAAGTTGCCATCTTTTCATGTGTTTAAGTGACCATAGAACTGGGGTGTGGTGTGTGGGAATCGGGAGGGGATGCCCACTAATGCGCCTGCTGGGCTAAGGCCAGAAGTGCATGAATGGCTTTGTCTTTGAATAAGAGAGATGGCAGCCTAGGGATAGAGGTTGGGGTGGGGTAGACTGATTGTGTGTATGAAAGTTTGTAGTAAACAATCAAGTTTGGTAGAAGAAAGCAAACAAGTAGTGTCTGTCCCCCTTCTAAGTCATAAAGTTAGCAAGTTTTCAAATGATTAAAGTAGAAGTGGGAACAGAGAAAACGTTTTTGCTTACCATTGTTTGAAACATGGTGAATGCTTCCTTAGAAAAAGCTTGCCATTCCAAACTCAGTTGCCATTCATTCCTTACCATGAGCAACATATTTATACATGATATGGGGGGGGGGGTTAGGTGAGGGGGAAACCGAGAAGACCATTGCAATTTTAGGCTAAGTGGAATATTTGGCGTTATTTGTATTTGGAAGTCAAAAATGTTGGAGGATTAACATTATATTCCAAGCATTCAAATTGTTTAACATCGATTTATATTAAATAACATATGCCACTATAATTCATTCAATAACACATAGACAAAATCAATGTTAATTGAACCAAATTTTCTTTTACAGAATGGAAATTATTTTAAAAGTAATAGAAAAATACAGTTTTTCATATTGTAGTCAGAATTTTCAGTTACTCACACCTCTCCCTCCCTTTCCCATACTTGAGAATCACTGATCTACAACTTGTAAAAAAATTTCACCTTAAAAATGTACTACTCCTTACATAATTTTTCGATCATAATATTGTGTTTATGCATATATTTTTTCTTTAATAAAAGCATTGAATACAAGATAGTGCACTAAAAGCTTACCTGGTTTCGAAGGATGTTTAGTACAGTCAAAAATCAATACATTGCTCGATCGAGATTTAGTTGCAATGATACTGGGGTTTTGGGGCATGAATCGTGCTCTGTTGACTTCACCCTCATGCCTGATTTTGATTTCAATATCAATATCCTTATAGTCACATTTAAAACAAACAAACCCTGTGGGAAAGAAAAAAAAACAACAAGTCCAACATTTAAATTGCTGCAACAGTAACAATAAAAGATATAATTGCTTTCTTATTTCTAATAGATATTTCTCTTTAATAATATAATTTATATACTAAACCCACAAATTCAAAATACCGAAAATAAATCAATATTGAAATAGAAGTTTAAATTGTAGAATTTTTATTTAAATATAAAACAACATACTACATATATACACAACCGCACATAACAGCACTATAAGTATACAATAACCTCTCCCAGTAATGACTATCAAGAGATAGAAAAAAAATGCTATTAAACAGACAAAATGATGGTGATGACTGGTATATGTGTAATTCTATGCAGCATTTGCCAGAATTGCAAAACAGGAATGTAGTAGTTAATTTGAATGACATTGGAATTACTGCATATATATGAAAAAAAATTAACACTATACTGAGTGCAGACGCCCAATTCAACGATTGTCTATTCAGTTCATAATTCAAATTCAAAGACAAGCTCTTCAATTTTCCAAGTGATTTGAAGCTTCTCTCGCCTACAGGATAAAACCCTACTCTAGGAATCAATAATAATAATAAAGAATTAAGAATTCAGTATAGAAAAGGCCAAAAAAAGTTGTTTTCACATTGGACATAACCTGTCACTTGCATGTGATTGTCTAGCTCAGGGTTCTCCAACATTTTTAGGTAACAGGCGGTGTCATAAAAAAAACAACCCTTAATTACAAAAGGCCTGTCTTCAGAGTTTCTTCTGGCTATTTATTTGTTCACTTGCGATATGGAAAGGGATTACCCATGTGATTTTTCTCTGATTTCTGAAAAAAAAATGTCTAAAATTTTTGTTTCGGATTTTTTTTTGATTCTAAACAGTTGTTGATGGGTCTAATTTTGGACAACCCTGGTCTAGCTCTTTTCAATATGAAAACCATTTAAAAAAAATAAAATAACTCATACCTCGATTTGTACAACGACCTGCCTGAAACCGAACATCATGGGGTAACCGCACACTTGCAATCAAGAGATGATTCTGTGCATCGGACCTATACAGAAACGTTTTCGGAGCATTGTTCAAATTAACATTCTAATTTAACAATTCCATATCCACATAACAATTAATTAAATATCAGCTTTCACTGCATGAAGTAAGATGGTTTCCACCAATTTTTATATCATTACATTTTATTAGCAATGCCCCAAAGAAACCATTTTTTGCCCAAACATCGTAATACACAGAATTTCACAAATCATTCATCGAATTTCATCAAAAGTCATAACGTGATAAATTGTCCAATGAATACATAAATAATTAACCAAGAATAGATTAAAAGTGATTAAAAAAAAAATTAAAAAAGTGAAAAATTAACAAAATGAGATTGATAAATAAAATATAATTAACCTTAAAACCAATCCCATTATCACAAACAATTATTTGATATGCTTCAGCAACAAATTTAACATAAAGCAGACAATTTCCATGATAAAAGTTTTAATAATGTTTTATTCTATAAGTCTCTCAGTTTGCACAAAGCCACAAATACAGCCAATAATTTTGCATTTTTCAGGAGATTCCTCAAAGATATATGTGGAATATGGTTGAATTTAATTATCCATACTTTAGACTTTTATTTCATTAAATGAAAACGTTATTAAAAATAAACTCAACTATTTAAAACATACTGGTATATTTATTAAAACAAAAGGAAGAGATACACAGCGAAAGTAGTTACATGTGTTCTCCAAGTGAAAAAATGATCCTGTCATTGTTGCTTAGTAACAACAATGAATAGTTACATTTTGTTTGCAATGTTGTCAATAGTTATGTTTGCTACAAAGTGAGGTTTCACTACTGACGAAAGACTTTTAGACTTTTACTTACATGTGAGCTCCCAGGATAAATCGGTGTATAGAATAATCCTTGCCTGCTGGTCTGAAATGGAGAAAATGATTTTTAAATACAAAACACAAAAGCCATCAAAACAGAAGCGAATACAGGATTCCCACTCAGAAAAAAGAAAAAAAAAAAATTCCCTCTCTTCCAGAAAAATTCTCTGACTAATTGCGAACCAAACTTTCAAATGAACTTTTGTTGAATGAAAAACAGCTTCATGTTCTCATGAAATTTAACTATTCAAAATTGAGGTCAGAAAGGTTTTAGGGACAATTTCCAGATGGCTGGGAACACTGAAGTAAACCACCACATGAAACACTCTAAGTATCTATCATTACGTGGGTAATATATACAAGCTTAAAGTAGCATATTGCTCAAATGAAATCACAAAAGCATGAATACTAAAAAAAATAAACAAATAAAACAAAAAGTGAAAATAAAGTGAATCAGTTAAAATGAAGCCCATGCATAACTAAGAAATAAACTACATTTTATTTTGTTTGCAAATTAAGAAAAAGTATATTTACACTAGTTAGAGGTAAAGATATAGTCGCAAGCTACTATGCTACCCATGTATCATATAAAAATTGACTATAATACATATATACTGACTTTCATATGCTTATTTATTGAATGTTTAATACGATTTCACATATTTCATAGACGGTTGGTTGTATTTTTATGGCACAAGGACAACAATGGTCATTCTGCACCAAGCAAGGATATTTTATAGAAAATTAAGACAATTTAACACTGGAAATATTTAAAAAAAAGTTTAAATTTTGTATATTGAGACTGTACAGACTGCAAACTATGTTGCGAAAGTATTTATCGGATAAGCATGAACGCATGCAGCAGAAGCAAAAAATATGCTGCAAACATGAAATCTGTTATCAGTTTCTAATAAGACATTCAAGCATCTAATTGTATCATTTTACTTCTTAATCTTTGGTTTTATAATGGTTATTTAATTAATGTAAGCAAAGTTTGCTATCAATCAATACTGAAACAGCTATTCCCACAAAATCACCACATTCGGCAATAAAGTCATTAAATGTATTTTTCGTAGTCTGTTAAAGCAGCTCCAAGGATGTCACCAAGGGACATTTTAGTTTTTGAAAATAGTTTGTTTCCTTAAAATATAGTGGTAAAAATCTTTAAACAAAACGTACTTTGTTTATCGTCTTATTTATAAAAAGTGAAGTTTCAGGAAACCATTTAGTCAACCCTTCCAATTTTCAGGTACAACTCAAAGACAACATTAAGTCAGGGGTGTGGGTGGAGACATCTCCCCACTAGGCATATACTGATTCAGGAAAATTACTGGATTGAAAAAATGTCTGGAAAATAATAATTCATTATATAGGATGGTTGCTATAGCTGATAATGAATTTGGATGATTTGCAAGCTTTCCAATGACCTTGGCGAGATCATAATCTCGGGGGCTACTGCTTTAACAGACAAGTAAAGTATTTTTTTTAAAAATTCCATAAATTGGTTTCACAAAGACACTAACATTGCATTTTAAAACTGTAAAAAA
This sequence comes from Dysdera silvatica, assembly GCA_006491805.2. NCBI lineage: Eukaryota > Metazoa > Arthropoda > Arachnida > Araneae > Dysderidae > Dysdera > Dysdera silvatica. Next base: position 301,927,562 of record QLNU02015360.1, on the reverse strand, counting down.
AAAAACAGTTTAAGTACAGACTGTGTGAAATTATTAACAGAGTTTAATCATTCAAAGAAACCTAACGTTTCAGTTTGTCTTTTACGAACTTTCTTCTAAGGTGGCCTCAGTCATAGAAGTCGACTGATGCCAAACATATTCCTTGCAGTTATAATATTTTGGTGATCGTCATAAGAATATGTTGTTTAACCAAGGTTAGCACAGAAGATGTTGATGAGAGCACCAAAACCAGAAAATAGTAGGAAATTATAAAAAAAATAAATAAAAAAAAAACAGTTATGAATTTGCTTTTATAACTTTTTTACTTTAAGGCTTTTGTTTTTATTTATTTATAACTTCCTATTGTTTTCCAGTTTCGGTGCTTTCACCAACATCTATGCTAGCATTGGCCAAACAACCAGTTCTTAACCCATTATTGCCCAACTTTTTTTAAACTTCTTTTTATGAAATAATGTTTGTATATGACAAATGAAAGGATTAAATAATAAAAATATTATAGTTTAAAATATTTTCAATTTATTTGCAAAAATCAAAATATCCCAATTTTGGGACGCTAGGCATGGTAGGGTAATTGCATTTCAATTACAAGTTTTTCTTCTAAATTTGTGTTTTTGCTCAAGATTCGCATATACAATTTCATTTTTATTGCAAAATTTTTTAACTAAGTGGACAATGATGGAATTATGATTACGTTAGAACAACAAGCATGCTTATTTTACAAATTTACTTAGATTGATGAACTGCCTGAAAACACTGTTCATGGAAACCTACCATACATTTACAGCACTTTCATGTAGATTTCTTTCTACAATTGGCTCACCTCACCTGTGTTTTGTTAACAACAATGTAATGGTTTTGCCCGTCATACCTAATTGCATCAGGAATTCTTCTGATTAACTGTTTAGGTCTTCCAATTAGCCTTCCCATGTCTGATCGGCTAGAAATTTTGAACAGCAGCTTCTAAATAGAACACAGAAAGAGACCACAACTATTTTTTTGAACGAACTGAACATTAATACTTGCTCAAATTCTGATTCATTCGATAAGTATCACCCATAAACTTGTATTGTGAAACAATATATGGTTGATCAGTATTATTTTCTTTCTTCTGAGCTGATGATCACCGTTTTGCTTTTGCTAGTGGTTCCACACCATGTATATTTGATGCCATAGTGACAACGTTGTTGTCCTATCTTACTAAAAGTTGTTCTTTAAAACTATCGTATTGATACTCATAATAACCCATTTCTTTTTTCTTAAAATCATTCACATTTCTTAGAGGACAATTTCCATTTCAATTTGAACGTATTGTTACTGTTATTCCTAAGCCTTTCTTCGTTAAAATATCAATTAAAGTTGTTGAAGTAAATAAGTTGTCAAAATACAAATCATAATGCATATTATCTAGCAATTCAGAAATAAAATCTAAAACCATAGAACCACTGTTACCAACATCTTCTATATTATTGACTGTACTTGCCCCTTTATATGGTTTGAACTGGATCAAATACCCAAGTTTTCTATTTAGGCACCAATTTTTGAAACTAAACCTGACAGGTTATTCACAAATGAACTGCTTACATCCGTACTATTCATGATATGGCAGCATACTTTCATCAACAGTGAGTTGTTAATTTGGACAGAATATTAAAAACCTCTCATTCAACATTGCAAACTCTGTGGCCACCCATCCCAATCCCCCATTCTTCTTCTTCAACATTGAAAACAGGCATAGTTTTGTCATTCTTAACTAAGTTACTTGCTAATTTTTTATAGAAACTATATGTATTTTGTAGTTTCAGTACAAAATTTTTACAACTGAAAGATGCAATATACTTTTATGAATTTTATCATGCACTTAATTTTTTATGTTTTCAAAAACCTTCACATTTGTTAAAAAAAATTAAACAAAATTTTCAAATTCTCGTGTTAAAATATGAAAACACTTGGTGTGAATATATCATAAAAATTACAAAGTGTTGTTTCCAATACTTATTTAGAAAAGGGAAAATGAAAAAAAATAATAAAAATAAAACCTTTCCGAAAAAGACGGCTCGAAAGACAAAATTTCTATTCCCCAAATTATGTAATTGGAATTCAGACAAAAATAGGAAATTTTTAATTTCTTGTTTACAGATTAACTAATGTTATGTTGTTGGAAAGAAAAAATTCTGAACAACTTAAATCAAGAGTAAAAAAAAAAAAAAAATTGAATATTTTGACCAATTCTCCGATTCTGGTAGAAACACAGGGCCTTTCGTGCTTAGCATCCCAATTTTAGGATGGTTTATATTTTGACCAAAGCTCATCCTCAAACAAAGTTTACTCATTGATAACAAAATATATTTTAAAAAAGTGCATTAGCTAACACATAAGTAAAGCAAATAACTTCAGCAACCAAAATAAAAAATAAAACTCATTTTTTTGGGTGCCCCATTTCTACATTGCTGTAAAATGGGATGACCTGAATGCTTTTTGACATGTAAGCTAAAATTATTCATACTGTGGTACAATTTGTTATTCAACAATGAAATTGATCCCTTTTGTGTTACCACGATTAATTATAGATCACGTTGCGAATTTTAAGTAAAGTTATTGGAAAAAATTAAAGCGTTCCAAAAATGAGACGCTAGGCACTAATGGGTTAAGACAATTACCAAAACATTGTAACTGCAAGAAATACGTTTGGCATCAGTCGACTTTCATCAAACTGACCACTTCAGGAGAAGAAAATTTGAAAGCCTATTAGCCTCACATTGTTAGAACAGCAGTCAAAGGCTTTTCCAATTCACATTCTTTATATTTTATGTCACAATACCATGTAACATTGAAAATGTATTTTAATGGAAAAAAATTATGCAGAAAATTTTAAATGAATTTAGTCATATAGCTTTATGTCTTACTTGGTCTCATCAGGTAGCCACTGCAATGTCGAAGTTGGATAATCCAAGGAATGGTTCAAAACCAGGTCGTATAAACACAGGATTTCCTCTTTCCACTCTTTATTTTCGTTTGCGATATGTTCCTTGACTACATTAAAAAAAAATAAAAAATAAATAAAAGGTTGAACTGCAGTTAAGGCTCTAGTTATCAACAAAAGACAGTAAGCTGTAACCACCACCTCAGAATTTCAATGAAAATTCTCTTTACTCGTGTGTTAAATTTCATACTCATGTTTTTAAACAATTGCTATATAACATTTTTTTTAATGATTTGGACATTAGTGCAGAATAGATCCACTAGGTGATTTTTCTCCAAATGTGCTTTCTTGGTATGAAGTGTTTCCAGTAACTTGGTTCATATAGTTTTGGTAGATAGCTCTGCTAATCTTCTTTGCTAATGGGGAAGGGGAAATTCTGTTTCTTGTTACATTAGTGCAGTTGGTTG
>QLNU02015360.1:301868362-301908800 GCA_006491805.2 Dysdera silvatica | reverse complement strand
CGTGTTGTTTATGCCTGTTTTTTTTTTTATTTTCGTCCTCTTTATCCTCCTACGAATCATAAAAAGTTGTTTATGGCATTTTTTGTGGTTTTCGTCCTTCCCTTCCTCCTCTTTCCTTTCTTTTTCCCTTCTTAAATTCACACATATCTTACCTTGCATACCTAATCTATAGAAAAAAAAATCAAATGCTCACACATTTTCACTACAACGAACACAACCAGATGAGAGAGCAACGTGAAGCAATAACTAAATGGCATCTCAAACCAGTTATCACTGCATTACATATGCGTATGTGATGCCAAACTGTTCTAGTAATGCTCAAACACAGTATAAATTAGCTAGATCTGATAAAAAAGCTAGATTTTCTAAAATACCTCCTTTAAAATACCTTTTCTAAGGTACCCCCTGTAAGATACCTCTTTTAAAATACTTTCTCTAAAGTACCTTTTCTAAAATACTTCTAAAATACCTCCTCTAAAGTACCTCTTCTAAAATACCTTTCCAAAAATTCATCCTCTACAATACCATCTCTAAAGTATTTTTTCTAAAATACCTCCTCAACAATACCTCTTCTAGAAAGGCTCCTCTAAAATACTTTCCTAAAAATCGTCCTCTATAATACCTTTTCTAAAATACTATCTTCAAAATACCTCCACTAAAATATCTTCTCTGAGCTATTTTCTCTTCTCGTCAGATGTTAGTTTTCTAGCCAAGTACATATTAATGTGGGATATCAATTTTGGTGAAAGCCATGCACATGCGCAGGAGGATTGCTCTCCGGCCGATCTGCTTTCTCCCTACAGGCTAGTGATAAATGTTACAAAGGACAAATTATTATATAATGTATCAAAATGACAAATGATTATATAGTGTATCAAAATGACAAATGATTATATAGTGTATCAAAATGACAAATGATTATATAGTGACTGTTATGTTACAAATCCATCTAGTGCAATTTTTAGCGATTTCTAGCCTGAAGTGATTTATGTCAAAAATTCATCTAGTGCAATTTTTAGCGATTTCTAGTGGAAAGTGAGGCAAGTGGGTGATGTCTCGTGCAGTGACCCCAAAACTATTTTCCCTCCCAACACCTCTGACAACAAAACGTAGACAAGTACTTTAAAAAAGTTCATATCAGTTTTATATGGAGAAAAGTATGTTTGGTAAAAAGAAGTACAAAAAATGCAGACCAGCAAATGAGGGATAAGTTTTAGAAGGAGTTGGAGGGGTGAGGAATGAAATAGGTTTTAGGAGTTAGAGAGGGGGTGTGGAGAAAATGTTTTTTATACATAGGTAAGTTTAAAAAGAGAAAAGAAATAAGAAATATTAAAAAAAAGACGAAAATATAAAAGTAGGTCTGTTTGCCAGCGGTATTCCATCGTGGCGACTGGAAATACATGCATAACGGCAAGTCAAGATGACGTAATCCAAGAAGGAAGTGGTTGGCGCGACAAAAACAAGGACGTTATATGCAGTGTGGCCCATACATGAATCAGTGGAAATGTTTTCAGAAAAGGACAGCGTAAAGTTACGATTAAGTACAGTGACGACGACGAAAATCATAAGTGGCGTCGTGCTAACGGAAAAGTACCCGTTTGTTTTTACATATTCCACAAACATTTTTTACAAGAATTTTCAAAAACACAGATGAGATTTTTCAATACATTTTAAAAAATTTCGGGGTACTCCATCACGATGTCACAAATAGGAAATCGCGGCGAGCAGAAATGAAGTTAGCGCCTTTGGAGACCAAACGGTGACATTGTTATACAATGACGCCCAAGTGAGGTTTTAGTCACACGTATTCACAATGACTATATTGACTATCATATATAATAATTAACAAAAACTACAATCCGTTACATACCTGCATCTTTGACAGACATCACGACCAACGCGCCGTTAAAAAGTCGCAGACTTCAAGAAAAAATATCTTATCGGCACAAAACTTATTCCAAATAAACTATTTCGTTGGTTTTTACCGCTACTTAAAGAGTGTTGCCAAGTGTATTGTTGATTGTTCAAATTAGTTTGAGAAAGTTGTCCATTGCTTCGGCACTATTTTCCGAGAAGAGGGCTATTGCAAAAACAAGAAGAAGAACACATGCACACACACGCATAAAAGACGACGGCTTCAGACCCAATTGGGGAACCGGGTATGGATTGTTAGTGACCAGGCATTACAGAAAACGCCCAGTGCCTGTAAAGAAGGAATTCAGTGCAGACAGAAGATTTCGTTGAAGGCTAGCGTTTCGATAAATAGAGAGAGGTGATACGCCGGAGAAAACAGAAGCAAATGTTCGAGTATCTCGTCCAATCCCTCAGTACATTGCAAGCACATAGAGGATGGTGCTTTGTTTATTCGGAAGAGATAATCGTAAAGGCTCGACATAGGTGGTGGGGTGTGGCGGCACATCTCAGAAAATCTTCTGAGGAGAAGGGGGATCTTAAAGGCGATTCGAGGCTCCCATCACGGCCAATTAGATTACTACAGGCCCGCTCACGTGAATTTTAAGGGTGTCCCCACTTTCTTTTGGAGTAATTACTGGGGTTGTTCATAGGGGACGCCAAATCACAGGTACAAACATGCCATATGCTTTCATGTGTTTGCAGCAGTTAACCGAAGATTAAAAAGGGTTTCTGGGTTTTCTATAATTTTTACATGATATTTATTTGTGATAATAATGGGAGTATATTGCTATCACTGTCAAAACCTACTGCTTACTGTTGATGTTCCGACGTGAAAAGTGTAATTGAGCAAACGTCTTTAAAAGTAATGTATTTTCTAACTATTCAAATCATTTAATGAGTTATTAAATAATGGATTCATATAGACTTAACTTGGATGCAGGGCAAACAGGGTTGGCAAATACCCGGGTTTTTACATGAAAAATTCAATCCAATTGGGGGTTTTTCCATGGTTTTTGGGATTTTATCTTATTTTATATTATTCATATGTAAATTAAAGAGCATTTGTTAATATATATACATGTATAATTTTTTGTTTCAACAAAGTATTAGATAGCGTTAAGTTAGTCAAAGTACTCAAAGTCACAGTTGAACTTGTCTACATGGCTTTTGCCCGCTAACTCAAAATGTGTTTGAAAACCAAAAAATGGAAAAACAAAATTTGTTTGTGGAAACAACAAAAAATAAAATGACTCGTCTTCCACCCCAGCAAAAGTTATTTTTAGCCTTTCATCCTAAAATGGCCTGTTAGAGGAAGTTGATAAATTCCTTTCACCCTTTCTAAAAAATAGTAAATTGCTGTCATCATGTAAAAATATTATGAAACATCGCTTAAAACGGGCATTAACCCCTATTCATTTTTGTGCAGATAGCACAGATCCTGCTCTCACAGGGCAAAGATTAACCGAAGAACAAGGAAGTTTTTGTGGCTTGAAAATTTCATTCCAGACTTTTATATTCCATTGAACATGTTTCACATACAACATAATTACTAATATCCGGAATCAACGTTTTCTGAGAATGTGATTAATTCCATTGAAGTCAAAAAATGGTGGAAAGTAATGTGCTATAAGGCAGAGAAAAGCGAGGTTTTAATATTGATGTTCGTAAATTTTTAGAAGACTTGAATTCAGTCACGGCAACATCAGCATGTATTGAATGAAGGTTCTCATTCTTTTTACTCATATGGTCGAAATTGCAAAATAAACTTGGATGTGAAAAAGACAAAAAATAGGTGAAAGTATATAGGTCTCTTAAATCGAAGGGTATTCAAAAAGATCAGTAAAAAGTCCCTAAACAGAATGTGCTAAAAAGTGAGACACACGTAATAGAACGAACATCTTCGCTGCAGAACAATCGTGGGATGAATAATTTTTTTTTTAAGATAAAAAAAAAAAAATCAGCCCAACAAACGTTTTCTACACTTCTATTTAAAAATGTACATCATGCAATTTAAAAATGTATATACATATAGATCCATCTTTTACAGAACATTTTGATCAGCTGAAGGATTGTTGCAGAACACTGCAGAACATTCTTCTTTGTGGGTAGAAAGCCTAATTGAATTAAAATCCTGCAAAGTTTTTAAAAAATTTCAAATTAATATAAATGAACTAATATATAAATTTCATAAATTATTTCATTCCTCCCATCTAAATGTTACTAGAAACCTAGTTAAGAACTGATCCTTTAATTATAAAAAAATTTGCTTGTAGGCTCTGTTACCTTAAGAGTGTGATTATGCATTGTGTTTTTTTGAGAAACAAAACGAGAAAGACTTCATTTGCTGATTTCGAATAAATGTGGATGCAAAGAAGAGTATAAAGCAATGGCTAGAATCCACCATCTCTTTTAATACAACACACAGGGTATCAAGGACACATCCCGAAGATACAGTCAAGAATGTATACAAGGTATGTTACAACCTTAAGTGCTTTTTAAATAGGTTCTCAAATTCATTTTGGTACTTAACTATCAAAAAAGTTTCATTGCACTCCTAGCAATTAGTATTTTTTCCTCTAGAACAAAACAGAATAATTTTATATGATCATTACATTATCTGCTTATTATGTAAGCAAGTCAAGACAACTTACTTTTTGTTCTAAAAACTTTTAAGTGTGGGAAACTTAGTAGGCTGAGGAACTAAAAACAGTGTAGGCTCATGAGGAAGAGCTCAAGGAAAAAGAAGAGAAAACATTTTGAAATTAATTTCAATTTTCTCATATTTTTCATTACATAATCAAAAATATAAATGAGTCACTTTTTGGAGGTGGGGGGGGGTATATATCATAATTTTCCATTTCATAAAGGAAATCAGTAAAATCTAATCACATGTAAGACAATCATGCATTTACTAAAAAAATTATGCTGATGAGCATCATTCTTTGAGACGTGAGAAGACAGTTTGCAGAGCCAATTCATTAGGCTTCACAGGATTGGTGGCTATCATGACAACTTGACATCATTGCATTAGCCTAATGAGAATTTAAAATGTAATAAGGATTCTTTCAATGGGAATCCATTAGTTCACCTAGATGCTCCCTATCTAGTGGTCAATTTTTGAGTCAGACGATTAAATTTTATTTTTGAAAATTAAACTAATTATTATAGTATGTCATATAATATGTAGTAATAGTATGTGAAGAACCTACTTTTTTATATTTTATTTTTTTCTTTATTGGTGAAAGTGTATACATTTCACGATGAATAATCTTTGAGTCAAGTGATTATTCTTAATAATTTTATACTTTTTGAGTGTAATTTGTAGGTTAAATTCAGGGCGTTATAAGTCTGGCTATATTAAGGCAGGAGACCCAGAGTTCCCAATTTTAGAGAACCCTAAAACTAAAAACATAGTAAAAAGTATCACTTTTTTATTTGTTTTCCATAAATTACTATTAAAAACAAGAAGTCAAGAGTATTGAATTTTAAGAATTCTTTAATTTCAAAGTTATGAAAATAGCAAGATATAATAATATTGATCGTGAGGAGAAGTGGTGGGGAGGGGCACTAGTCTAGGCCCAAGGAACTAACTGGGCCTTGGGTGTAAAGTAAGCTATAGCCTACATTTGACAATTTTTAAGAGAATGCTCTCCCTTTAGGCTTATTCTACTGATGTAATTTTATTCAATAGCATTTTTATCATTGAATAAAAAACATATAGTGAATAACTGAAATTTCTTTCTATTGATCCCTTGTGGCAGTAGTGACAGTTCTGTGATTGATTGTAAGGTGTGAGGAAGTGAATTTTCCCCATACGGAAATGCAAAATGCCCTATGTAGTTCATGTGAGCAAAAGTTAAAACGAATTTATATTTTCCAGCAACTTAAATCACTAGCGGATCCAGCAAGGGGCGGAAGTGGAGGGGGAGATCGCCCCCCCCATCAGGATTAAATAAGAAAAAAAATTAAAGACGATGAAGAATATTTTATGTGTTGTTTGTTACTACTGTAATAAATAAAAGTCTTACACCAAAGTCTCCAAGCCTTGGAGAAATGCGATCAAGACGTTTTTCCACGAATCTATAAGCTACTTGCCTTTCAAACTACGTTTTCAGTAAGTCTTGCTTCAGCAGAACGTAGTTTTTTATCCTTGAAGCGCCGTCAAACTTGGCTTCGAACGCGGATGACAGAAGAGACTTTTAATACACACCCACAGAGACATTCATATTGATGTAAATAAAGTGATTGACAAATTTTCAAAGAAACCAAGATGGCTCGACTTTGCACTATAAACTTCAAGTTTTTTAAAAAGTTGCTTGTTATAAAAAAAGTAAAATAATTACAATGTTTTTATAGTTTAAATTTAAACTTGTTCTATTAATTACATTGTAAATTATCGTTTTTGGTTATTGTATATGTCTCCTTTACTAGGTTATCCTTCTGTCATACTTGACTATAATCTACCCTAAACCATATAGTTTAATTAAAGAAAAGCCCAGCTTTAATTCATTGTCGTAAATTAAATATTTTGGTGAGTATAAAGCAGGGTTGTCCAACCTTTTTGGGTAGCGGGCCACTTAAAGAATTTTCACGGATCCCGTGGGCTAGCGGTTTCTTAAAAAAAAGGCAAAAAAAATTACACTTAACAACTGCTCTTTAGAGTTAGTTTCTTTCAGTTATTTGTTTGTGCACTTGCGAAGTAGAAATGGATCATCTATGCTATCCCCACAATTTTTCCCTATTTCCAAAAAAATCTAAAATTTTTTGGCAATTTTTTTATTTCAAACAGTTGTAGACAGGCCAGATTAACATTGTTTGCGGACCGGATTGTGACATGATATGTTGGACAATCCTGGTATAAAGGAAGGCTAGTAATATAACAACATTTACCTAAACTATTTAATAGTCCAAAACTAAAAATTTTCCCTGTGAGGACGCCCAAAACCACCTCATCCCAATAACATCCTGGATCCACCCTTGACTTAAACTGTATGTACGGTCTGAACTCACTTGACACAGTATGGCCCTTGCTGTCTTTGTGTCATAAAAGTACAACCAACCATCCACTCACCAACTTAGTCCATTTCAAAAACTTTTTGATTTGCATTTAGAGTAAATCTCCGCTAAGATTTATTATACTTTTTTGAAATATGTGTATCTATTTTTCATAAGTACTTATTTCTAGGTTTGCATGCATTGTCATCACAACACTAAACCAGGAAGTCATAATGTGAAGAACCCTAGTGCAAAGCACACAAATTGTCCAGCACAGCTAACTCTTACTGTTAAAAAAAATCTTTTTCAAGAAAACATAAGTGAGTAATTATTAACTAAAATTGAATGTTATCCCAAAGTACTTTTAAAGATTTACAAGGTTCTCACTGTGTTCTTATTTTATTTTAGATTTTAATCATTGAAGCAGTTTAATGTTTAGATTGGTAATAAATTTGGGTACTTCCCTATTATATCAGGATTTTAATTCAATTAGGCTTTCTACCCCCAAAGCAGAATGTTTTGCAATGTTCTGCAACAAGCCTTCAGCTGATCAAAAATGTTCTGCAGGAGATGGTTATATACATGTATTATATACATTTTTAAATTGCATGATGTACATTTTTTAAATAGAAATGCAGAAAATATTTGTTGGACTGATTTTTTTTTTATTTTAAGAAAAAAAAATTATTCATCCCACGATTGTTCTACAGTGGAGATGTTTGTTCAATTACGTGTGTCTCACTTTTTAGTACATTTTGTTTAAGGGCTTTTTACTGATCTTTTTGAATACCTTTCGATTTAAGAGACCTATATACTTTCACCTATTTTTTGTTTTTTTCACATCCAAGTTTATTTTGCAATTTCGACCATATGAGTAAAAAAATTGAGAACCTTCGTTCAATACGTGCTGATGTTGCCGTGACTGAATGCAAGTCTTCTAAAAATTTACGAACATCAATATTAAAATCTCGCTTTTCTCTGCCTTATAGCATATTACTTTTCCACCTTTTTTGACTTCAATGGACTTAATCACATTCTCAGAAAACATTGATTCTGGATATTAGTCATTATGTTGTATGTGAAACATGTTGAATGGAATATAAAAGTCTGGAATGAAATTTTCAAGCCACAAAAACTTCCTTGTTCTTGGTTAATCTTTGCCCTGTGATAGCAGGATCTGTGCTATCTGCACAAAAATGAATGGGGTTAATGCCCTTTCTAAGTGATGTTTGATAATATTTTTACATGACAGACTTTTACTTGCAGAAGAGTTCACACACGTATATCACCATAAAGGCCAATTAATGGAAGTTCACTTCTCAAGCATTTACCGTCTCACTTCACAATTGACATCGATATAAATAAGGATGAGCACTTGATTAAAAGGACTCGTTAGTAGTACTAGCTTTTATGTAATTAAACATTGCATATAATTATGAACTCTGCCCTAAACTATCCTTGCGTATCCTCTTATTAATTTACCGTTTTTTGTTTTCTGTTCTGTTACATTTGTCCTATTTCATGTGCCCCCCATTCTCTCGCTACTGGATCATATTGCGATGAATATATTATGCTCAAATGAAAAGTAATATAAAGTAAACAATGCATTAAGACAAACAACTGATGTAGCTTCATAACAGTTCTTGGTTCAATGTTATTTTTACTTTCTGCTAATGGCAACACCGACAATAGGTGTAATTGTATTCCAATTTAATAATAATGTTAGTTGATAACAGTTTACCGTCTGATCCAGATGGACGTTTAGACTCTCAATTTATGCCAACCCAAAGTCGTAACAGTTTTTGTATTTGTAAATTCGCTGTAATCGAGTTATAAACGGATTTGGTGTTTGTGGTAGCAGATTTTATAATCTCGAAACTTGTTTTTATTATGCAAATTTTAATGTGTTGTTGACTGTAATTAGCTACTGGGAAATCGATTAAGATTTAGTCTGGAAAACCTGGAGATGCCAAGGAAGTTTAAAACAGAATTTCAGTAGATACCCTGCGTAATTAATTTTTTTCAAAGCTAAGTACCCCATCTGTGTAAAATAAGTGTTTTATATAAGTTGTTCTTGTATGTAAACTAATAGAATACAAAATTTTCATTTAGATTAATTTTTTTAACATGAAAATATCAATAATTTTGATGATATTGATCTTGATATTTTGATTATGGTCAACCAACTACAGTCTTGATCAAAATATTAGGCACCCTACTGAAATCCCTTTATTTTAAATTACTAATGTAACTAAATTTATGTAATGCAGCTAAATGTATGTAAGGTAATTTCAACTTCTAACATGTATGCAGCATAGGCATACACAGAAAGTTCATAAGTGAGGGGTTACAGAGCTACAACTCACATATTCCTATGTTAAATATACAAAATTTCATTGCAATGGGGGGTTACAACCCTCATCAACACCCTCCTGCCTATGCCAGTGGTATGCAGTCACAAGTAATTTCAACTTTCACTATGTATGCAGTCATAAACAAATGAGGTGATTTGATGTAAAACATCGACAGTTCAAGTAGAAAAATTAGGGTGCCTAATACTTTTGATCAAGGCTGTATTAGCAACACCATAGTAAGTTATTAAAAATAATCCTTAAACAAATTATGTGTTCAAACTCATTATAGTATCTATTTTAATTCTGTTATATTCTTCAATGATGATTTTTTAACTCCATATTTTATTTAAATTTGCAAAGAAATATTACAAAAATAATTGAATAGCATACTCAATGTGTTCTATTGTAAAATGTGCACAACACATTATTGAATTCTGTAGGTTACCAATGGGAGCATAGTTTACAATAATATATGTAATAGTTTTCCAAGAAGCTTATTAAAACTGGTAAGAGTAATATTTAAATTCATAAATTGTTTCCCAAAAATGCAAATTAGCAGAATATTATCATACTAACTTGCATGCATTCTTGTTTATAAGTGTATGATTTTATTTAATAAATTACAAAAACGTCTTTTTATTAGCATTAAATGCTATTAAATGAAATGTTAGTATGTAAAAAGTAAATATTTGAATTTCTTGTCTATATTGTGATATAAATATATGTGATTCCAAACTGAAACAAATGCAAAATTTAATAATAAAAATTTTATTTTAAAAACAAATGTGTGCTTTTTTTTTCATTAATAAAATTATTCAGATTCTTGATTGTCAATAAAAATCAAGATCAAAGCTGTTTCCTTGTGAACTTAAAACTTGTCAATGTTGCCAATTTAACTTTTTTCCCCCAAGCCAAATTTAGCCTTCTTTACAAGTGTCCAGCCTTAACCGTCTGGAAAAAAAAAATTAAATATCACTTTCACACAGTCAAATCTTCTTGTTGGAATATTTTCATGTGACAAATTGTTTATTCAACTGAATGTATTTTTATGTCAGTGTTATTTATGGATAATTTTCATAATGTATATCACAGTATATATCCTGATATATGTCAACAACCATGCTTTGTACATTTTGTAATATAATATTACAATTGTAATAGTTATCCACTACAGTACAGATCCATGGGTTGGCTGGCAGCTATAATTTATAAGTTGAAATTTATATGCATGCAAATCTTACTTAAGTAGGTTTGAAAATAACAATATAGTAATGATGAACAAAGGGCTCTCAGTTGAAACTTAAACTTTTATGGAGATCTTTATTTCCACCTGAAGTCCACATTCGTTTTACCTTTCATTCTGGCCACTTTTCACCATTCAATAGATACTTGATCAGCAATTAATTAACAATATTAAAAATCAATATATTATAAAAAGTAAAATCGAGAATCACACTCATGGTTTTGTTTTTTTAAATAGCAAGTTAAAATTACCATTAAAGAGATAACACTACAGGTCTTAGTTATTATTTTATGCTGATTTTATCAGTCTGCATATAGGCATTTCATGAACATTTGCCATGGGCAGTCTATTTGAAATCAATGGAATAATTGAAAAATTATCTATTATGGGCAGGCTATCTTATTTATATGCATTGTTTGATTAATCTTTTATTATTCTTTACAAACTTTCTCTGGGTTAGAATGAAGGGTAATGAAGCATTTATATACATGTGTGTGTGTGTGTGTGTATGTGACATGGAAGAGAATTGCTCAAGATTGCTCAAGAGACTTGTGTGGAAAGCATTTGGAGAAAGCTTCATCTAGCAGTGGATAGATAATGGTTGAATATGATGATATATGTATACTAAAATGATATTAACAATGTATTAAAAAATACATTAAATTTACTGATACAATAGGGAAAAGTAACTTTTTTCACAACAAAGCTTAGGTTACTATTTAATGTTCTTGCAAAATTTCCAATATAAATAATATATACATCGATTTTAAAAGTGGAAAGGCTGACCTATCAAATTTAAAAACTTCAGTAAGATATATTAAGCAGAAGTAAGTTAAAAAAATAGAAAATAGGTAATAACCTTCAGTCTGCTAGAGCATCAACAGTAAAGGTAAATCAGTCTCTAAAGTGTTAATTGTAGCACTTTAGTTTTGTTAGAACCAGAATACACGTTTTAAAGAAATAACTTAAATTCTTTTTTTAAACAGTACAATAACCTTGAAAGTGGCAGATGTTGGTGACGCATTTGTGGAAAACGATTATAAAGTTGCTTGGAGTGGAGGAAGAGTAATTATTCTCCCATCAACTTAAAGATTTCTTGTGAAATGAAAAACTTGCACAGAAGAGTGTCTGTATGTAAGATAATTATACATACAAAAGGTTAAACACTGGTAAAATAGCAATGAAAAAGATCACCCAAGCTTTCGGACGCGTCAGCAGCAGTCCTTCATCAGGAGTAATGACGATGTTATGTTAGCATAATTGTTCTTAATATTGTATTGTAAATGTGACGTTATTACTCCTGATGAAGGATTGCTGCTGACACATCTGAAAGCTTGGGCGAGCTTATTTATTTGTTATTTTACTAGTGTTTAACCTTTTGTATGCAAATTTCTTCCCTGGTATCTTGTATCTTATTTTGATAAAATAATTATTTTAACGTGTGTATAAAGTCATTGTGTCTTTTGTCTCGTTTCATAAAATAATTTGGTTGCATTGACCTTCTAAATTCATTCTTAGCTGATTTTTTTTTTTTTAGGGTTGCACTGAAGTACATTCACAACATTAAATCGTGTCACACAAGCACTTACAACGGAAATAACAGTTTATATAAACATTTCAATTATTTCTGCAAACTGCTAACAGTTGTTTCTTGATAACTGTTTATTTTGAAAATGAAATAAAACTAAACGTTGAAATTTCAAAAACGTGAAAATAAATAATACATCATGTTAGGGGTGGGGCTTGACTGGGGTAAGCAAAACGTGTGTTTAAGACATTAATTTGAGGGTCACCACATAAGTTTTCCATTATCTGGTTTACCATAGTTCAAGTTTGGCTCCATTTTTAAAAATAAAATTTTATTTCATAGTTTTTTGCTTTTATTTTAAATTGGATGTTTGTGTGGGCACTAAAATCTATTAAACAGTTAAACCCTCTTAAGTTCTTACTCGGAGGGGGGATATGTTACTGAAGGAAATGTTCCCAACTGAAAATTTGTAATTTCCAACGATCGTTGTAGAATGTTCTTGAAGCGCCAACTTGATGAATTCCGAAAAACTGATTCATCTAAGAAAGCGGTTTGCAGAACTGTCATTGTGAAGCCCCATTGCTTATTTGCACAGCCATTTGATCGACGATTGCTTGCTGATCTTTAATTTTCCAGACCAATTTCTAAAATGAATAGCCATTACAGTCTACAATTTCCACGTTGAGTTGTCAAAATGGTTCAATTTGTGGTACACTGAACTAATTCACCAAAGAACATACGAATTTTACAAATTCCGCTATTTCCCAAATGCAGTGCCCTTTACTAGCAGGGGATCATACCATCGTAGGCAGCATACAATTTGGGTGGGGGCACAAGCAAATAAAATTACCTGTAAGTAACCAAAAGTACTTAAAAATGGAGCCCCCTAATACCAATAATCATAATCTTTTTTTGGGGGGGGGAGGTTGGGTGCCACACCCTCCTGGTAACGTCACTGAAGGAGTGTCTTTTTTTGAAAGATTAATAAATCATGTTTTTTCTATAATGAATTGGTACCTGTGTTTGCAAATTAACTACATCATATCTTACGCACTTGCGATGTTTTACCATGGCTTTTGCATCATTTCATTGACCAAACGTGTATGATAAAAATTCAGGGTAGCGACCAAAGCCCTCGCTATTCGGAAAGCTGTAACCTCATTCCACCTTCAGAACCAAAATCATAATTTTGTCCAAGGAATTTCCATAATTGGATTTAAGAGGTTTGTTATTTTGTTTCCCCTCCCCACATACACATACTGGTTAAACACAAGTGCTATCATTGCACATAACCAGAGGCATGGTTATGATAATATGACTTCATCATGCTTAAACATATACTAAGTTTTCTTTGGATAAAGAATACTTAATACTGCGGTGGTCTACTTATCTGCGAATGGCAGGCAGACACAAACTTTTACAATTCTCTTCCTCCCGTATCATCATCATATATCTGAATATATATATTGTATTAATTATTTTAATTAGTTATAACTATATAATATAGATCCTTTTTCCTCGCTTAATGGAAAACCTATAGTAATATCCCTTATTATTAGCGTATATAATACAAATATTAATTTAATATTATATAGGTTAATATTAATTTATAAACTCCCTTATTATGTGAGAGTTACTTGATTTTACAAAAAATTCTATTTTCGAAAAAACATTGTAACTTTTTTTTTTTTTTTTTGTTTGATACCCACCAAAATTTAAATGATTAAATGTGAAATTAAAGCAAAAAATTACATTTCTGTTTTGAGAGTAACGCGTTTCCAAATTGCAAAGCATGATGTTAACCATACAACGCTTCTCAAAAAATTTAGCTACATAATTTTCATTTCATCGCAATTTTTGATTAATTAAAAGCAGTTATTGAGAAAACACAAACATTTTCAATCTTTTCAGAATGAAAATATTTACAGATTAATCACGATAACAGTTTACTGAAAATTTTTATTTTTTGACATTTGACAATTTAAAAATTGTCGTTCATGACTAATTTTTAAAAATTAAAAAAAAATCACATTTATATAAAAATTAAATTACAAAAATGATGGTACGTATTAGGGTGCTCAATGCAATTTTTAAACTGCTTAAAAATATTTGTAAAAATACATACAGTTGAACTAGGAGCGGACTCGGTCTTCTCAAAGGGCGTATACCATGGATTTTGGGAGGGCTCGAGTTCTATCGCCCACGAGGGCGCATCAGCCGGGGGGCCGGTAGCCTAGACCTCCCGTGTATACATATAGTCTATTTCTGTAATAAACACAAAATTGAAAGAACATACCTCAGCTAGTGAGCTATTTGCTTGTAAAGCATTCAATTTCTTGCGGTTTTCCTGTGGTAATTCCTTGTTTGAATCTTCAGTTGAAAGATCATTAGAATCTATTTGATCACTCGATTTAACTCTTCTACTCTGAAGAAACGCTTGCAATGAAGTTTGCCTTTTCATTTTTAAGGCATCTATTTTATAACTGTTTAGTTTAATTATATAATATTATATGCATCACTCTTTGTCTATAATAATTTCACATTACCTTTATTTAAAAATTTTGTATATACATAAATATATTTTTTTCATCATAAGTACAGAGCGCACAAAATAGGTACCTACTACTTACAAATGCAAGGGTCTACTATACGTATAGAATTGAGTGACTTTATTGACATTGTTCAGTCAGAAACTGGTTTTATTGTTATGACCTATAAGTTTGATCAGATTTTTCTCTCAGACGATGTGGTGTCGATTTCAAAATTTGTTTATTGCCTTGGGAAACGACTATTAAGTTATAATCCCGGAATAGCGTTAACAAGTGCGTGTTACAGTGGCAAAATATCTCCCCTCATTAGCGGCTTCTTAGTGAAAAGGTTTCTTTTGGGGACGTTCCCCCCAGTGGGACGAACATCGCCAAAAGGAACGTTTCCACGAACTGGGGGTCACCCCTCCAATTCCCATAAGGTGGCCTCGTTGCTATGTTGAACACTGTATAGCTTAGGAAATAAATCTCTTTGTGTTTCCCTGCCCTCTCAAAATCTACCCGCCCACCGAAAGCTAAATCTCTTTTGAACAGATTGAATTCATTCATTTTCTAGCAATCACTCAAATTCACCTGGTGAAAACTATTTATTTTTGAATAGGCAAATATTTTTATTTATTTATTTACATTATTATTATTATTATTTTTTTAAAATTTAATTGATAAATGGTATATAATGTAAAATTTCGGTGAACTCATTAATTTAACTCTGTATGAAAATAGAATTAGTGGAAAAATTAGTTGTTTTTTAGGGAGCTCTGATTACCTAGCGAAGCTGAATCCACCAATGAGGAAATTCAATCCTTTCATATTTAATCATTTTCATAAAACTTGGCATTGTTTGGATTTTCTTTGGTTTTTCATTCATGTCCCCCTTCTTTCGAAATAAATATCTGGAAGCGTTATTTGCCTATAATATAATAATAATATAAAATGTCCACAATTTATCACCCCTTTTTTTAATTAACTTTAAAAAGTAAACATAACTCACATCACATACAAACAGAAACAACGTATGCACGTATCAGAATGCCATTTTATCGCATGACCTGCCCCCGATTTCCATGATTGATTGCCAGATACTTCGTAAAATGATAACCTATGACACTTATTTGGATTTGAAATTGCTAATGGTTAGATAACTTACTGCATCTAATATTTCATTCACAACATCAAAAAATAACCTAACAAGCCACCAAAGTCGAATTTTAAAAAGTGGTACAAAGGTTTAAAAACAATCATCAACATCTTGATTAATGTTATGACGTCAGCGTTTGTTGACGATTTTAAATTGGCACACTTGGTGACAATTTAATTAGGGTAACCCAAGTTTTTTCTTCATTATTCTCGGAAGATTTTCTGAGATATGCTTTGTGCCTAGGGTGAAACAGGTATTAGGCATGATCATGCCTAGTGACTGTTTAGGAATGCTGCAATCTTCACATTTAACTACTACCTCTTGCTTATAACTACTGCACTTTGTTTCGCCTTTTTCTGGAAATTCAGAGCCGCTAGTGCAGACAACCTTTCCAAACAATTTACAACTGTCCACAAAACAACGTACTTTAACTTACATACACTGAATAAGAACTTACATTACTGAATGAGGTAAAACTTGTTTCAAGTATAAACCCAAATTAATGTAATTTGGTGAATTAGTTTCTTTATTTTTAATTATGCAAAAATAATATGAAAAAGTTTAGAAAGATGGTCACTATTGCAATGCTGTAATCCCAAAATTTGTCTGCATAGATATATAAGATGAAGGTTGGGAGTCAAAGGTATGTGTAGTAGTACCATGAAAACAAAATGGAGCCCACAACAAAAATGACATAACAAAGGAACGTACAGAAATACATACATGAGATGGGACAGGAACTGCAAAAAACATGAAGATAGGCAATGGTGGGAAGTCCTGCTATAGGGGAAGTGGCCAGTCTCAGAGTAGAAGCGGTTAAGGCCAACGAAGAGGCCCTGAAATAGGTGATGATCTTTGTGAAAAATATGAAGGTCAATCAACTGTGGAGACGAGAGAAGTCTAAGGTGACAGCAATTTCTGAAGAGAACGACATTCTACGAACAGATCTCTTCAGAACCTGTGGCCAATCTGTTCGTAGAAGGTAGTAAACAGGGCAGTGGAGAAAAATATATTCCAATATTTCGTCATGTCCTTTAGAACACTGACAACAAGCAGGAGAAGGCAAGCTTTTACTGGTTGACAGGAAGTGGTTTGTGTATAGACATGGACGTACGATAAAAACAAGTATGTGCTGTTCTGGAACAGCAACAGGGGATGAACAAGGGTTGTTTGGAGATTGACAGTTGATAGTGGAAGTGCCTCCTCAGTTCCTGCTGAAGAAGAGACAACTTTTCTGATAGATGTTAATTTTTGATAAATCAAAGGTACCCCTATGGGATGTATTGTTTACTGCAGGTCAAGGAGGAGTCTTTCATGGCCCGGTGGGCCTAGGTATCGGCAATCTCATTACCATGGATGCCTCGATGATCCGGAAGCCAACAGAAAGTGATGAGCATGCCAGAAGCGAAGCAGGAAGACACGAGAATGTCTAGAACAATTGGACATTCAATCCAAGATGTTAGGTGAGCAGTAAGACAATTCGAAATTAATTCAACTTGCCACTAAAAATTCAGCCTTACAGTACTTAGCAGGATGTATACTTTTGAAACGCTTCACTACAGACTATGTGAAGCATTGTAAGTAGCAACACACCAATCAAATATAAGTTTCTTGCATAGTTGCTTAGTAGTGATTTATAAAGCAATCAAGTATGAAGTCTTTTTCGTGAGGTCCTAGTTGGTGTTTCTACTGATGATACTGGGCATAGCTCGTAGTAACGAGTTGCATTTTTAAAAAACCGATAGTGATATATATTTTATTCCACAAAGTACCACTGTTAATTTACTGATCAAAGTTTGAATCTAGATTTCAGCTATCTGTAAATATAAGTGCCACGTGAGGCAAGCAATCACGCTGCAGATTGCTCACGTAATTTTGGGATGTAAAACTACAAACAAACCAAACATTTTACAAAATATTGTAAATAATGTCAATGGAACACCTAGAAAGCATTTGTGTAAAAAGTCGCTACAAACTTTGTGTTTTTAATTCTATCGTTTATCTTCGAATAATTTTATAAAATTAACTGCAAATTAGTCCTTATCAATTTCAATGAAAAAACAAACAATAAAAGTTTTTCAAACTGAGTTTTCACTTTCTTCTATTACCTAGCTTTTATACACTCTTTTCAGGTCTAATGCCCTATAGCATGGTTCCCACTCTTTTATCCTGATGAAATTCAATGACTTTTTAAGGAATTTTCAAGGACCAAATGACGTTTTTCAAAGACCTCACATTGTCAATCGCAATGTACATAAAAATTAAAAATGCAAGACATTATAAGCATAATATTAGAGTGTTTGATTATGTTGCTCCTTTTCAACTTGGCACATGGCCAGAAAAAGTTATACTTTTTGAATCTCTTGTAATAGCCATGTTCAGTCGGTGTGTCCAAAGCACTACCAGCTTTGTTTGGAAACTAAGGAGAAATACCTTTTTTTTTTTTTATCTTTTGCCAAAACTTGAAAAAATATTTGAGAAAATTGACTTTTCAAGGGCCCTGACTTGGCAAAAAAATAAAAAGTAAGGACTCTTCAAAATGTCGGAATCATGTATGTATATTGTATATACAGGCCTGCACAAAAGTTTAGACACAGAGGCAAATTATAAATAAAAGCGAGAATTTGCATTGAACTTCGCCGATATTGTATCTAAATAATCCTAGAACCAATAATAAATTGTGCAACTTAAAAGATTACCAAAAGTACTGAAACAAAATATCCCAACACCGTAATATTGGAATCTGCATGCCACAAATGTTTAGGCACATATGTCAGATTTATGCAAATTAACGGCGCGAAGTTCCCAAGTGATCGAAGGGGCGTTTCCCAGAGTTGTTATATAAGGCCTGAAATAATTTAGAATGCTTAGAACGATGCCGAAGTCAAAGCAATTTACGAATGACGAGATTTTGAAGATTTGGAGGCTGAAAACTAAAGGTAAATCTGTTACTCAAATTTCTGTTGCATTGAACCGTTCAAAGCGAGGCATTTATCGAGTGTTATCCCGGGGTGATCAGTATCAACCAAAATCACGATCTGGGAGGCCTCGAGTGACCAGCATTCGGGATGATAGACAAATACGAAGATTGGCTTCAAATGAAAGCCTGTCTGCAAATCAAATAAAAAACACGTTAGCAATGCGAGTGTCAAGAGAAACCATACGTAGAAGGATTGTAGAATGCAGGCATTTGAGATATGCAAAAATGCGCCGCAAGCCCTGCTTGCAATTACATCATAAACAAGCACGACTACAATGGGCAAGGCAGCACATATCATACAGTGACGAATGGCTGCAGGTGTTATTTAGTGATGAAAAAAAGTGGAACTTAGATGGTCCCGATGGCCTTTCGCACTACTGGCACGATCTTCGAAAACGCCCCTTAAGTCGGTTCAGCAGACGTCAAGGAGGAGGTTCAGTCATGGTTTGGGGAGCCTTTAGCTTCAATGGACAGACTTCTTTGGCGTTTTTGAATGGAAAACAAGATTCCAAGGCATACCAGGCAACTCTTGAAAGTCACCTATTACCTTTTGGCGAACTTTTATGTGGACGAAACTGGGTTTTCCAACAAGATAATGCGTCCATCCACACATCCAGGTCAACAAAAGAATGGATGAGCGCTAAAAATATTACAGTTCTCGATTGGCCTGCTCTTAGTCCTGACTGTAATCCCATCGAAAATGTATGGGGCATACTAACGAATGTTGTGTATGCCAATGGAAAGCAATATCCGTCCGTTTTAGAACTTAAAAAGGCTATAGAAGAAGCGTGGTTTAATTTTGAACCAGAAACCTTTCAAAATCTTGTGCTTTCAATGAACGACCGCGTATTTAATCTAATACGAAGTAATGGTGGCTACATTGATTATTAAAATTGTTCATTTCCTTATGCAAGTGCTAAAATTTATGTTTGTGCCTAAACTTTTGTGCCACATATTTTACTTATTTTAAGTTATATATTGCAGCAAGTTCGCTACTGATGTGATTTCTGTTCTCAAATTTTTAATTTGCATATTACATGTGTTCATACTTCGTAATATTAAAGTTCCTACTTCTTCAGTTTTAATAGTATTTTGTTATACTCAAATTTGTGTTGTGTCTAAACTTTTGTGCAGGCTCATATATAAAAATCATCATCATCATATTCAACCATTATCTTTCCACTGCTGGATGAAGGTCTCTCCAAAAGCTTTCCACACAAGTCTATCCTGAGCAATTCGCTTCCACGTCACCCCAACCTGTTTTCTTATTTCATCCACCCATCTAGTTTGAGGACGTTTTCTAGGTCTTCGGTGGTCTCTTGGAATCCAGTTCAGAATTTCTGTTGTCCATCGTTGATCAGTTCTTCTTGCAATATGCCCAGCCCATCGCCATTTCAGCCCTTTTACTTTAACAATGATGTCCTCTACTCTAGTTTGCTCTCTCACCCAAGTGTTTCTTTTTCGATCTCTCCTAGTTATTCCAAGCATGCACCTCTCCATGCTCCTTTGCGTTGTCTGTAACTTTCGTATTGCTCCAACTGTTAGACTCCATGTCTCTGATCCATAAGAGAGGACTGGCAATACACACTGGTTGAAGACCTTTCTTTTTAGACACAAAGGCAATTTCCCCTTCAGGATAAAACTGTTTCTTCCAAATGCACTCCAGCCAAGTTTAATACGTCTGTTGAGTTCTTTCATAATGTTGCCATCCATTGAAATCAGCTGGCCAAGGTAAATATATGAATCAGCAATTTCTAGCTCAATGTTGTCAACTTGTATTTTTGTTTCCTCTACGAAATTATTGAACATGATCTTAGTTTTTTGTAGGTTCATCTTGAGTCCAACTTCTTTACTTCTAGTTGAGAGCTCCTGTACCATGTCTTGGAGTTCTAATGGGTTCGTTGAAAAAATAACAATGTCATCAGCAAACCGCAAATGATTTAAATATTCACCATTTATTTTTATTCCCTTGTTATTCCAATTTATCAGCTGAAAAATCATCTGTAAAGCAGAAGTAAAAAGTTTTGGAGAAATGGTATCTCCCTGCCTCACACCTTTAATAGAGTCAAAGGCCTTCTCATAGTCAATAAATGCCACACACAATGGAAGTTCATATTCATGTGTTCTTTCAATTAATTCTCTTAATACTTGAATATGGTCCACTGTACTGAATCCACTTCGAAATATATATATATATATATATATATATACACACACACATATATATATAGGACACATATTTCCTTTAAAATTAATAAAGGTGCAAATTTGTGGAAATAACATTTCTGTATTTCTTAGGCCTCCAGCAAATGAGAAACAAAGATAATTCGGTCCTGAAAGGGTAAAGTTGCATGCAAGCTTTCTCCCAAGAAGAAACCTTATTAATTATGATTGGTTTCTAAATTAAAGTTTCCATTAATCAAAATAGGATCAAAATTATATGATCTGCATACCACACATCCATATACAATACCAAGTTTATAAGGTTTATACAGTATTTTTTTGAAGTTTACAATTGATAAGTAATGTTCGGTTAAGTTTAAATCTAATTTGGAAGTGCTACTAGCTACACTATTAAGGTGCAAATAGTTTGTCGAAGTACAGTCGAACTCACTCACAATGAAGATATAGGGAGCCATGAAAATATTTTATATATGTTAACTGTGATGCGTAGTGGCTTAGAAAGAACTGAAGTTCATGGGACATTAGGAAAATAAGCAGGTTTGACTGTATTTTCAGACTAAAAATTCATCTGTTAAATATCTCATAAGGAGAACACACACATGATATACATTTCATTAAGATTATGAAGAATCGTGGTAAAATGTAACATGCTGCTCTTTTGATTATGCAAGGAATTACTCAGATTTTTAAAATTTTAATTCTGTGTTCATAATTATTAATGAAAACTGTAATCTAGAAAATAATTCTTGCATGATCAAATTTAATTCCTAGGTCTCATAATTGATTACATAATCGTTGATAATCTTAATCCCATTTCCAATATGCGGGTGAAAAAAAAAAAATCAAGTCTTTCAAGTCTTTAGTCACAGGAAAATAAGTTTTAATTAAAAGCCAACAAGATATTTATATCTAGTTTATTAACATCTGTCTGAAACAAAAAACAAAAAAAAAATATATAATTTCACACTAATGGTTACATTTTCTGGCAAGTTATATACATTGTACATTAGTTACAAGACCACTCGAACTCTATTTACAGCTTGGAAATGTTGCTTGATCTAAAAAAAAAAAAAAAAAAAAAAAAATTATGATTAAAAAAAGATGATGCAAATGCAAGTTATAGAATATTCACATAGTAAAGTACAGCACACCACATTTAATAAGTTACATTAATTGCAACTTTGCATAGGCCATTTTTTTTTTTTTCAATATGGGTGTATTTTACTGAACAAACAATAGACCAATGATTAGTTAGGCATTTGAACTAGTTAATAGACCTATGCACATTGAAATACACAAGATTAAGGTTTGGCCTTAACTATAAATTATTTGAATTGCTCAGAAGTCTGGTTAATTATTAATTTCAATATTTACATAAATGCTAAAAAATCCCGCCACCGGAAAATTTAGTTAAAATATTTGCTACCATTTATCCAAAAGAAACTATAAATGAATAACAAAAAATGTTGAGAATAATACCAAAGTGCTTATACCCTTGATGCTCTGGAGGATGTTTTGTGAAAAAAAAAAAATTATTATCATGTCACATATATGGGATTCCTTTAAATAGTTACAAGAAGTTTATTTATTTGAAAATCAAATATTGCAGAGATTAAGATCATTTGCATGATCTTTTCTCTAAAGCATAACAGGATTTACATTTCTTGAAAATTATTCTTGAAGCATATTAACCGAAAAATAAAAAGAACTGGCTGTTTGTACTAAAAATTGAGAGAGATGTTCTGCTTTTTCTTTACAGTAAAATATAATTTTTGTTTATTTGAATTAAATACATATTTTAATGATTATTATTTCTTAAGAGATATTTAGATCAGTCATTAATTGGAAAAGCTTTTTATCAAGCTTCACATCATCATCAAGGGGAGTCCCTGTCAAGCCTTCCACAGAGTTATAAGTGTTGGCACAATGACCCCTATTGTAAGTGTAACATTAGACATACTGTATTTTATAAGTATTTTTTAAACTTCAGGCTTTCAGTAAATTATAGTCATACCCTGGAATTACGTAATTTTGCACTTATACACACACACTTTGCATTGGAATTATCCTTTGAAGTTAAGTACACCTTGCACATCCTGCTGTCCATTGGCACATTATGCGAGTACTAAAATTTTTGAATGACGTTTGGAGGTTCATACACATTTCAAATGCTTATGCCAGTTACACAAAAATGGACAAGGGCAAGACATAGAAAAATAAAATAAAAAAAAAAAAACCCTGCAGATTTGCACTTATAGGAAAGGCTAACATTGCAAAACCGGATTTCTTTTGGTGGCATTCCTAGTTTAAAAGCCTATCCACCATGACAAGGTGATGCCACATTGGATAGGAAAAGTGTATAGGGTCATTCCATCCCAACTAGTCCAGAGGTCCACGTGACCATTATCCGATTTTGCTCACGTCTGGTATGGGCACAGACACACTTTTGGAATGAACGTGTACAAAATTTCAAATTATAATATGTACTGTGTTGGAAACTGGGATAATTTTTAGGCCTCCTTTAGTTACTGCTCTCTTACTTGAGTTTGAAGTTACCTCACTTTGTGGAATGTTGGGTTTTTTGGCACGATGTTTGTGCTTGAATATAATTCAAGGTAAGTGGTTATGCATGACCGTACTCTGGCAAAGAACTAACCAGGTTACAATTAACAAATGTACTAAGTGGCAGCTCCTCTTTATTTTTCATTCCTGAGATATTTTACCCTAAAGAAGGTATCTGGCATTCTCCACAGATTTTTAACAAAAAGGCCTTTTAAATGGAAGGCCTCAGTTTCCAACACAGTAAATATTATGATTTGAAATTTTGCACATATTCATTTCAAAATAGCGTCGATCCATAGCAAATTTGATCAAAATTGGAAAATGGGAAGCGTGAGCACTTTAAAAATTGGACCACTTGGGATGGAATGATCCTATACTATGACAAGAAAATGATAATGTAGTACAAACTAGGTTTGGGCGATGTTGAAATTTCTATACTGCAAATATCGATAGTCTAACCATGATATCCAAATATATTGATATGTTAACAATACATTTGTTCATTTTACATTCCAAGGCTACACAATGGGTTATCTAAAATGGGACTGCTGGCTTAACATGACCTCCGAACCATGATACGGTTACAAAGGAACAACCAAGGATGTTTTGAAAATATGAGATTAAAGCAACTTAAAATTTTAGCTGTAGATGATACTTTCATGCAGGGAGGCTGCTACACCCCCCAAAATACCCGCTAAATATTCAAATTACAATTACTAAATTTTCAAATTACAAGACAGAAAAAAAATATTGTGCAAATTATTTTTCTATACTTTTTCTGCATATGTAAATTGTAATAATCTTTTATATGTAGCAATTTTTCGAAGAAAAATACAGATGAGAATACCAAGAGGGAGAAAGGTACCGTATGCAATAAAATCCTGCCACCTCAAAAATGCCACCTAATAAAGTAAAACTCCGATTTAACTAAATTCAAACGACCTGCAGTTATTTTATTTATATGGGTATTTAACTTTTATTATTATTTTTTGTTGTTGTCTTAAATACACACAAACTTCAATTTTGAAAACGGAATGCTACCAGTAGATTCTGACGTTATCTTCATTTTCCTTTGTGTCTAAAAAGAAAAGTCTTCAACCAGTGTGTATTGCCAGTCCTCTCTTATGGATTAGAGACATGGAGTGTAACAGCTGGAGCAACACGAAAGTTACAGACAACACAAAGGAGCATGGAGAGGTGCATGCTTGGAATAACTAGGAGAGATCGAAAAAGAAACACTTGGGTGAGAGAGCAAACTAGAGTAGAGGACATCATTGTTAAAGTAAAAGGGCTGAAATGGCGATGGGCTGGGCATATTGCAAGAAGAACTGATCAACGATGGACAACAGAAATTCTGAACTGGATTCCAAGAGACCACCGAAGACCTAGAAAACGTCCTCAAACTAGATGGGTGGATGAAATAAGAAAACAGGTTGGGGTGACGTGGAAGCGAATTGCTCAGGATAGACTTGTGTGGAAAGCATTTGGAGAGACCTTCATCCAGCAGTGGATAGATAATGGTTGAATATGATGATGATATATATCCATATAAGTTGTTTTATTTTTTTTCAACATTATCTATAAAAATTGAGTATTATAAACATTAACATTCAATATTTTAAATTGATAACAATTATTTATTTATACCTATGTAACTTTTTAAAACATTCTAAACATAATGCGGGCTGGCCCTTACAACGCTTACAATATGTCGTTACTTTTTTACTTTTTTTCGCGGCATATAATCTACCTTGTATTTTTGATAATTGTTTGTAACATTCTTTACATCGTTTTCTTGTGTTTCTGGAAGCCCCTTTGAATGATTGTAAAAAATGTGTACGTTTTCTTGACGGATTTCTCTTTTCTATTTCAGCTTCTTCGATTTCTCTGTGATGATCTTTGATCAAAAGATGATCGATAATTTGTTCTCGAAATTTTAAAATTGGAATTTTTTTAGTTCCCCATTTTTTGTGGATATACCATGCATTTACCAGGCAAGTTCCGCATATTATTTCTATCATAATTTTTCTGTACCATTTTACCGTTCTTCGAAGACAACTGTAATAGGATGACATCTGATCAGATAGATCGACACCCTTTTTCGCATTATTATAAAAAAAAACAGTATCTGGTTTGGATTTATTATTTGGCCCCTGAATAATTGCACATTTATGGTTCTGAGATGCATTTAGCGCGTTCGAAGCCTCGAATTGTTGTGATCTCGCATTTAGCGCGTTCGAACTCGCAACAGTGTCGCCCCGCCCCACGAAGCGTAACGAGATAAGACAGTCCCGCCTCACACGAAAAATGTAGATATTTGCCTGTGGAACGTGTTAAACAGTTACCTGAAATAGTGCTACAAATAAGTCTTCGAAACTCAATAACATTAAATGGTTTGCTTATTTCTAAATCATGCAACAAATTATATACACAAAAGCAAACAAAACCTTCATATACGTCAGTTTGAGATTTATGAGAAGGGAAAGTAACTTTAAAATTAAAGCTATTACCTAAGTTTTTTCTAAGGATAGTGTTCCAATACCTTATGTTTGAATGTAGTTTGGTTCTGTGATTTGTTGTGGCAGGATCTAACATTTCAATAGTTCTTTTTTTTTAAATTCATTATCAATAAAACCCAATGCATACCATTTTCATTAATGGGAACAAATATTTTATCAATTTTTGATAAATCATAATTTTGATAACAAATACAGAAGTACCGAACAATCAATACAAAGACAATTACTGCCTTTGATTGTTTCACTGAAGAAAGCATCGATGGTACAATCATAAAGTCAAGCAGTTCGAAAATCCTTGGACTTTGCTCTTAATGAAGTCTCCTCATCAATAGATATGAAAGGATCTAATGATTTTAAAGCTAGTAAACTTAGTGTTTTACCCAAAACTCTTAACAGGGGTGAGGTTGCATCATAAATATATGATAAAGTTGGTGTGAAATGCAATTGTCCGTAAAGTTCATTGTCTGGCTGATTAAAACTTACATCAATTACTGGTGGATTTATAAAATCAGGATCATTAACATTTTCTGCAAAATTCGATACGTCAGAGAAAAGAGAGTCTGCTACAACAATCTTTTCTTGAAAATCAGGTGATTTCAGTGACTTTAAAGATCTCCTTTTTTTTGACAAGTGTTTTAAATAGTTTGAGAACCTTATCTAATTTTTTATTTGGAGCTGATGGAGGGAGAAAATGTTGGCAGGAGTGTCACGTTTGAAGGTGTTGGCAGGAGGGTCACGCTGGCAGACCTTCGATGGAGGATGAATTTCACAGACCTTAAATGAAGTACTATGCTCACAACCCATCACTGGAAGACTTCTCTCCCAGGCGTTTGGTGGTAAACTACTCTCACAAACTTTTGCAGAAGGGCTAGAAATGGGGACTGAATGATAATGGTGGAAAATCACTTACCGAAACCCCATTGGGAGTAGTCATTGCAGGAGTAACTTTTAGCGCAAAGACAGGATTACCTGTGTGAAAATTGAACACAAAATTATCAATATTGCATTGCTTTGCAGAATTTAGATAATTAGGAACAGTATAATATTTTTTTATTTAAGAAAATAATCTTTTTCTGTAACCTTTTACAATTGTATCACCTGTGTGATGTTTTCAACAGAAAAAAATAGTAACATAAAAAAAAGCAAATTTCTGTGAATTCCTACTGAAACTGTCATTTTTTAAAATCTATATACCAAAAGAATTAAAAAAACAGGGTTCGTACACATTTCTTTACATGAAATTTAAGGACTTTTTAAGGACCTTTAAGGAGTAGAAATGAAAAAATTAAGGACTTATTAGCAAACAGGAATCGAACAAATCAGATATAAGCTATGAAAATGACTTTATACCTATAATACTCTTTTAAGGATAAACAGCAGGGTTCGAAATTAGCGGGTGCACTGTAGAGATGGGAGTTATTTAAGGTAACTGTTAAAAATCACCTGTTATCGAGTAATCACTGTTCCAGGAACAGTATGCTCCTATGAAACAGCTGTTATTTCAGTCACCGGTGACTAGGAACAGGAGTTACTTGAAGTAACGTTTAAAAATCACCGTT
Organism: Dysdera silvatica; assembly: GCA_006491805.2. NCBI lineage: Eukaryota > Metazoa > Arthropoda > Arachnida > Araneae > Dysderidae > Dysdera > Dysdera silvatica. The sequence goes on along the minus strand of QLNU02015360.1, from coordinate 301,881,278 downwards.
CTAGGAACATATTCCTCACTTTCTTCACACAGGAAACGCGTTGAGATAACGGGTTGTTACCATAACATCCGGCATAGTCAAGTTGACGTAAGGGCTAAGGCACTGATTCCCCATGTAACGTCTAATATTACGAGAAGTCGCATTTAGTTGCAATTTTTTAGCATAATGAATCGAAAACTGAGTAAATGGCCCTTCCTTACCTATACCCCAGCCAAGATCGCACCCAGAGTTTAATTCAGGGAGGGGTTCAAAAATTTTACAGCGTGTATTGATGAATCACATGCAAGCAGTAGCAAGTCCCATTAAAAATTTTGTTTGGGGTCCCTAAGTCTATCCTCCCCGGATGCGGCACTGCCAGCACCCATGACTTGGGCTGGAAAATATTACACTTGGTCTTGACTCGGAAAGTATTATGTATATTGAGAAATATCACCACACAAATGTGAAGACAAATTTTTTTTTTAACTTTAATATAATCTAATCATATCATTTACAATGGAAACATATTCTGTAGCATTTTTCCCATTTTTATTTAAAATTTAAAAAGAAAAAGAAAAAAGAAAGGCCTTAAAAAAAAAATAATCGAATTAATCTAATTGGTTGAAGAATTACAAGCGGATTAGAAAAATGCACACTTTTTGAAAATGTTGCAGAAATATGCCAAACTATGCAGCAATATGTCAAAATATAAAAAATTGTGCACAAAGGCGAAATATGCAAAAAACATGGAAATCTGGGCCCTAGCTATGTGCAATTTTACACAAAGCAAAAAACTTAAAATAAAATTCTAAAATGGTTTATTTTGAAAAAAAACTACCTTCCTATAGGCCTCAGCCTAGCTACGGCTCTATATCACCTGTGTGACTAGAAAGGTGTATAAGTTTACTTTTTATTTATAATTTTCAAATATATTTGAATTTCTTTCTAATCTATTTAATTCATCATTCATGCTTTTTAAGAATAAAATAGTAATTTTACTAATAATAAATTTTACTAAAATACTTCCCAATTTTCAGCAGAAATAAAATTTCACTGTCAAACGAATGAAAAACGTGGTCAAAAAAATGGTTGAATTGAAAATGGCGCTGCTCTTGGTTACTTTGGTGACAATATAAAACGTGCTATTTACGACAACCATGTGAATTTGAAAATGCTCCGCTCTTTTCCATTGTATATACTATGCCCAATCACAGGCAGAATAAGGTCGCTTATGATAATTTTTTTCCGGTAAATAGCAAACGTCGAAAATGAGCCATTCACCCACTACAATCAATTAAGTGTTTCCATCCACTGCATAGAAGTCTTCCACAATTGGCAAAATGAGTCATTTTATGAATTTATAAAATTATGCCAAAGAATGAATGGTGGGATCTCTCTATTTGGCGACTTTCTAAAATCACTTAAATTCATCTGAATTGAAAGGTGTAAAGTACAGGGAATCTTGGCAAAAGTGATCTTAGGCAGGGACGGCCTTAGTGAGAAGGGCAGTGGCATAAACCGAAATTTTTTCAGGGGTCTTTTTATTATTATTTTATTGCGGATGTGGAAAAAACCCTCAAAAATCTTCCCTTCCATTCTCTCTTTTCAGTTTCAGGGAGGGGGTCTGGACCCTATGGATCCCCCTTGGCTACGCGATTGTGAGGGGGTGAGCCGGGACACACCCATGGCCGCTAGAAATTGTACTACACCTACTCAGAAATTAGTTTCTAGCGGCCATTACATAAGTATACTCAACAGAGGTGGCAAAACCCCAAACCAAAAATAAATAAACAAATATAAATAATAAATAAAAATGTACTGTATGTACAATGGATGGAATCAGTTTTCATCGACCCTTAAACACTTTAGGAAGTCGCTAAAACCCCAAAACCGTTAGAAAAAATTGTAGTGTGTGCACCAAGGTTTTAGATCTTAGTGGCCCTTACAAATTGCCTGCAAATACAAAAGTCTTGATCACAGACAAAGATTGATAAGATTATAAACAAAGGATCGTGAAATTTTTTTTTATATCATACAATGCATGGTTGAAATTAAAGCTTTGAAGCACAAATACAGTAATGGCGCAGAAGATGAAAAAACAAGTTTTATTCAGAGCTAATTACAAGGGTTTGTTCAAAAGGGATCCACTATTTCAAAAAGGTCGGTTAAATAGTTTATTTCAATCATACATATTTTGAGTCATTAAAGGGTGGTAGAGGGAATCAAAATAAACTTTTTTCCCCCATAGAATATGTGTTCAGAAATGCCGCATTTAGGTGTTAGAGGGCGCAATGCAGGTCAAGCCATAACATCTTGTTTTGGCCTAAGGCATCATTCTCCGCTGGCATTTTTAATAATATGCATCGCTACACAAATTCAGAGCTTGCAGGTATCCATATGATGTATGGGGCTGCAAACGGAAACGGACTAGTTGCGCAAAGATTGTAAGTGAACGATTCCCAACCAGACAATTGCGGAATCGGCAAACATTCGAGCATCTACACTGGCAGCTTCGCGAAAGTGGATCTTTCAGTGCCACCACACGTGATACGGGCTGGACAAGATCTTCCAGAACTCCTTGAATGAAAGAAGCTGTCGTACATGCAGTTGAGCTAAATCCTTCGACAACATGAGAGCTACTGGGCACAACCTGAGTGTGTCGCATTCACTGGTATGGCAGATTTTACGTGAGGAAAGAATGTACCCACTCCGTTTACAGAGAGTGCAGTCATTGAACATGGACGATTATTCTCTTCGTGTAGACTTTGCTCGATGGTACAGGCAACAGTCTGCATACACTACAGCCTGACTTCCCTTCATGCATGTCATTCACAAATGAAGCTACATTCACTCGGGAGGGATTGTTTAACACCCATAATGCTCATGTTTGAGAGCATGAAAATCCCCATGCGATAGGAGCACATGGCTACCAGCAGAGATTTTCTATTAATGTGTGGGCTGGTATAGTGGCCGATTATTTGATCGGGTAGTATATCCTACCAAGTCGCTTGGACGGGCACACATACAGCATTTTCCTGAAGGAAATGCTCGAGACATGCCTGGAATTTTTGAAAATGTACGGAAGTCAATGCGCCGACAATGTGAAGGCTGTCTTAGTGTTGGTGGTCGCTCTTTTGAGCATCTGCTATAAATACAGAACTCATTAGAAAGTTCCTTACATCTCATTTGGCCTGTCTTTAATTTCACTTCTCAAATCTATCTTATAGCCACCAGTGTTTAAAGGTGGCATTTCTGGACATTCATATTCTGTGGGAAAAAAAAGTTTATTTTGGTTCCCTCTACCACCCTTTAATGATCTAAAATATGATTGAAATAAACTATTTAACCAACCTTTTTAAAATAGTGGGTCCTTTTTGAGCAAACCCTTGTAATTAGCTCTGAATAAAACTTGTTTTTTCATCTTCTGTGTCATTCCTGTATTTGCGCTTCAAAGCTTTAGTTTCAACCACACATTGTACAATATAAAAAAAAATTGTTTCACAGTCCTTTGTTCATGATCTTTTCAATCTTTATTTGTGATTAAGACTTTCGTATCTGCAGCCAATTTGTAAGGGCCGCTAAGATCTGAAACCTTGGTGCGCACACTACAATTTTTTCTAGCGATTTTGGAGTTTTAGCAACCACCAAAAGTGTTTAAGGGTGGAGGAAAACTGATTTCATTGTATGTGCAGTACATTTTTATTTATTTATTTAAGAGGAGGTATAAGTTTGTTTGTTTTGTGGTTTTACGGCTCAAAGACTACAATGGTCATGCTGCGCCGGGACCTACTGTTTTCCGAGGAATCCGAACCTCTTATGGCCTAGGGAACCAAACCCCGGACTACAGTGAGCAGTGCGATCTTTTTATGAGATCTCTGAGTAAGCGTTCTTTGTACACTGTTGGGAGTCGAACCCGGATTAACGGCGTACTAGGCGAACGCGTTACCACACTGCGCCACCGCAGGGCAAGGAGGTATAAGAGGAAGGATAATCGACAAAATCGGTCATAAAAAAAAAAAAAAAAAACCGGCCGTAAAGAAGCTGGAAGAACCCAAAAACGCCGAAAGCAACATAGTGGATAGTCACTGAGCCAATTGCCAGGTTTTGAGTTCTCAGAAATACTGCACTATATTCTGCTAAAATTTCGCTAGTTCTAGGGAGTAACAAACTGTGTATTAGCACCAAAGGGTCATTGGCGGGGGGAAAAGCACGGAAAAAGTGGTCTGGCAAAAGGGCTGATGGAAAAAATGTCCGAGGAAAGAATGGCCGATCATAGAAAAAGGGGGCTTCCACAAATTTTATAATTTTACTTGCAATTGAAATAACTGCAATGTTCACAGCTGCAACCCTCTTAAAACGATTATCATCAGGGACATATCGAGGGGTGCCTTTATCTCAGATGCTACTAAAGTCACATCTACCAAATTTTATAGACAGATAGTACACATGAGTGTCTTTATACATGACAACATATCAGAGGCACATCGAGAAGGGTCACAGCCCCACCCCCCATCATTCATCTCAGATTCTATTAAAGCCATTTTTACCAAATTTCAGACAGGGTACAAGTAAGTGCCTTTAACAGGACAACCTATTAAGGGCATATCGAGGGATGCCGCAGCCCCCCCTTATTTATCTTAGCTGCTACTGAATTCATATCTACTAAATTCCATGTACATTTCTGTATCAAATCTTACTGATTTGTGTAGTTATATTTTCATGATAGCAATATGCAAATCGAGAGGGTTTGATAAGGATGATTTCCTTTGATGTACCAACTAATTTCTATAGCTATTTATTAAGAAATTTCATTTAATAATTATGCATTTCCTCAATTAGGAAATTAAAGACCATTACCATACTTCTGTTTCCATAACTATTTTGCCATTGTCTATTTTATCCAACCCATTTTTTCTGCTCACAATAATTACCCCAGGGGCATCAGCATAGAGTTCTCAAAATTATTGGGACCTAAGCACATTTTAATGCTTATACATTACAGTATGTAAAATCACAATTTATTTCAGATTATTGGGGCTTGGCCTCATATAATTCTATGCCTAGGCCCAAAGGTCGAAATTACTTTTTAAATCAGGTGCACAAATGCACCCAAGTCTTGTGACTTACGTGCATAAAATACTAGTTAGGTGTACAAGTAACTAACAGAATAGAAAGTAAACCTCAACATTAAAAACGGGTAAACTTAAGTGTAGCAACCATATTTAAGCATATAAATGAAAATGCAACTTTTCAAAATAATTGAACATTCATTTGTAATAAAAAAAAATTCAAAGCAAATGCAGATACATTGAGAAAATTATATAAAATTATTCCGTAGGTCACTGTTCTTGAAACATAAGCATAAGTAGCCATAGTTTTGAATAGTTAGGTGCACTGTGTGCATCCAAAATTTACATGCATGGATAAAATTTCATGTGCACAATGCACCCACTAATTTCAAACCCTGTATTATCCAAACTGTATGATATACACTTGCATTGTTAAATTGTTCTACTTTTATTAACGTAAATCAATTTTTTTAACCTATTTTTTTCTATAATGAAGAAAATACGCGAGAAAGATACAGACATGAACATAAATATTCACATGGACCGTGCGAATGCTTGGGTTAATATATGCAGAATGCAGTTAAACCTGTGTAAATCAATATAAAGGTTATATGCAGGTCAGTCCCCGAAAGGTGTGCACTGCAAACTTTTAAAGTCTCAAGAATGTATTTGCTGGTTTTTGGACAACTTTCAACAAAGTTCAGCCTTTTTTTTTGCTAGTCATTTACAAACTTGAATGGAAACAAATGAGGAAAAACATCCTGAACTCCCCCAAGCCTCAAAATAATATCCTGCGTACGGCTAGGAGAGGAATGAAAAACTGATGACAGTGGCAACTGCCACCTTGGGCTTGGATAGACGATAGATGACCAGTCAAATGCCAGTCAACATGGCGCACTGAGGTCATGAAGTCCAGTAACTCCATAATTTCAATACTCTTCAATTAAGACAGCACCGCATACTCTCAATAATTTTCTTCAGGACAGCCCTAGTTATATGTAATATTTCTTTATTTCAGCCTCGGCTGAACGGAGTTTTTTTATCATGAGACATATTAAAACATACCTACGAGCAAGCATGGCTAGGAAATGCCTTAATAGCTTAGACATTATATCCTTTGAGCGTGAACTGAGCAAAATCCCCTCATGATTAATCCTGACACAGTAATTGACAAATTTGCACCTCGAAAGGGATAACGACGTCAGTTTTCGTTGTAAATATTCATTAAATGAAAGAATATGTTGAAAGAAATAGCGAAAATGGAGATAAAGAGGATAATAAATAGTAGAGAATAGAAAGATAATAGGATAGTAGATTGAAGAAAAAAGGGAAATAGAGATAAAGGTGTGAAGAAATATGAGAAAGCATTAATTATAAATATTCATTTTCTCATCATTTCAGAGCCCAAATTAACTTTGCTAAAATATTAAAACACAGGTTGATTCTGAAGCATTATTTTATTTATTTTTTAATTAGGTCTGTATAGTACAATTTGGAGTATAACCATGAGATATATGGTGTAATTCAAATATGTATTTAAGTATTTGTTTATGTAATATAAATACCGAAAACTATTATGCATGTCAAAATAACATACGTTTTCTATCGGAGTGTTTCTCAATTGTCCCAGAGATAGATTCCTTATTCGGAGGTTTTCGTTCTTCAAAGGTGTCCGTTAATGGAAGTTTTATTTTATATTTGTTAAAGCTAATGTACACAAATGACGCCCCCTTCTTCTGTGGCACTCACTGCGGACAGATCCCCCTTTTGGCACGCCACTGGGAAGAACCTCCTTGAACCCCAGTGAAGGCCCACCAATAAAAAAAATTCTGAAACCATGCCCATCTGTAGCCAGGAGCTGGGGATCACAGGGTTTCGTTTTGTGGACCGACCATTAATTTGAGAATGCTTCAAAAGTATATGCATGCATGCATATACTGCTGAGATGAAACTTAATAAGAAAAAAAAATATATCTTTTAAGTAAACAAAAACAACAACAAAAAGTTCACTGGTCGACATGTCTCATTATTATTATTTTTATAATTCTTGTATTATGTGTTTGTTTCAATAATTCTGTTTAGCTTCGTTTATCCCCAAAAAAAATTCAGGAGAGCCATTTTTTTTTTTAAACTGGAGTATTCAAACTGACCCGAGCCTGCATACAGATGCTTATGGAAACGATACATCTAGAAAAACAATGTTCAACAAATAATTATTTTGTTGATTTTAGGCGTACATTGCTTTCGGACATTTTAACATTTTCTCATTTTATAAATGATTGAAGATTGCACTCTTTGGAAATTAAGAAGATTGTTAACTATTTTTAGTAAATGTTTTGTGAATTTTTGATAATTATGTTACTAATTAACACGTATAATTTTTGAGGAATAACATTTGTTATTATTTTGAAATGTAGGTCGGTATTAATACTTCTCTCATATGTTAATGTGATGTGATTTTCAATTTGTATAACTTTATATAATCTTAACAGACTTTAAATCATTTCTACCCTTCTTTTGGCATTATCAGTTTACTATCTTTATTCTGGTATCATTTTCATTGTACTTAAAACTAAAAACACCCTCATGGCAATGTGGATCCTATATCTGAAACTTATCTATCTATACCCTTTGCCATTAAAATATCTTCAAACTCATTCTCTTCTCGCCTTCCACGTATTTTGCCATATATCCACTAAGAAACGTCGTAAAAATGCCAGCGTAATTTCAGTCTAGCTTAATAGTACCCTATGGGAAAAAGCTCCAACTGTCAGCGGCCAACCACTTATACTTCATGTTTATGAGAACAAATTTCCAACCAAGCGGCACGATGCATGTGTAAGATTGGCGTGTGAGAAGGAATGACTCATCCACTAAATAGAGCCAAAGATGATATCGGCCAAGGTTGGTGGGCACATTGCCCATGTTATCGAATGGCCTGTGGAAATAGGCTCTTGAAAAGATTTTGGCTTCAGGAGAACAAATCTCCTGTGGCAAACCAAAAATACTTTCTTTGAAAATTTGCAAAAACAAATGCATCGACCACTCCAAAATATGAAGACGTAATCTTCGAAGGACGCTATATGCCCCATGGTAAATATATTTCTTTTCATTTCTTCTTTTCCTGTGCCACCTTTAATATTAAAAACTTTTTATTTTGATTTTTGAAATTCATTGTTATAATAAATAACTTATTAAAATAATTTTCCTGAACTGTGCTTTTCGTACCACATTGCCTACTGAAAATTTCAAACATCTTACACTTTTGACTAAACCAGGGTGTCCATGGGTTTGGAACAGCCAGGGAAGTTTTTTCTGACTGGGAAATTTGGAATGCATAAGTTAGAAAAATTTAGAATTCATTGTTATAATTGGAGCATGGATTATATGCACTAAGAAACCAGCAAAATATGCACTTAAAATCAATGAACATGCACTTAAAGTGAATAAATATATATATACTTAAAAATATTTTAACTCTTAAAAATATTGTGTCCTACATTTTAAAACAAATAGATTTATTATTAATTGCCGAATAGAAAAATTCAATATACATTAAATCATATATTTTGTACAGCAGAATTTCTATGACGGTATATTAGAATGTGTCTCTCGATGTTCTAAACAGGTAGGCCTAAGCTTTATCACGTATTAGCATTTTTATGGCTAAAGGGTCCTTTCCCAGAGCTACAAAAGATATTGGATAGCACTTACAAATTTTTTCAGGTTGTTTATTACGTATAGTTTATCGATGATAGACCCATGTCTATCGTGAGAGAAAACAATGTAAATTTTAGAATGTGTTTATCTTAATCTGACCTTCAATCAATTGCCAGCCTAGCACAGAACTAATCTTTGGTTTTCCTAACAAGGATGGTGGCTAAAAATTCAGCTATGCCACATTTTTGATGCCCTAGGAGATAATTAAACGTGTACATTTACAAATTCCATTGCCTTTCCGCTCAGATAAGAAGTAAGAGGAAAGTTTAATTTTATCACTGTGGAGAAATTTTTCCGATGAGGGAATATTGTTTGTTTGGCTTTTTTATGGCGCAAGAGCATCTGGGCTATACTGCGCCACAAATGAGGGAATAATGAAATTATTAAAACCCTTAAAGTACGCATTTATTCTGGAAATCCGTTCTGATGCATTTATATGCATAAATGCTAAAAAGATTTAAAATATGCAATCACATATAATCCAGGCTCTAATTTTAATAAATATTTTGTGAAAACTTTTTTCCTGAACTGTGCATTCCGCATTGCATAATGAAAATTTTGAAAAACATACTTTTGACTAAACTCTTTCCAAAAGTTACCATTTTGCATACGCTAATGGGACATTCAATGACAGTTCACCCAGACCCTGACACCCACCATCTCAGATTTTCATGAAACTTGGCATAGTTATTCTTACTGTTAAGTTAGAAATTCGGCGCTACTGCAGAACATGCAACCAATGTGATTCCAGTCCGTTTTTCCAAAACTGGTAATCGGCACAGTTAACCACCATGTTGTTTACGCCATTCTTGTCTTCTTCCTCCTTCTCTTCTACCTCCTCCCAATTCTAAAAAAATAAAAAATGAGTAATTATTCCACAGGATGTTTCGGGTATTGGCAAAGTCACTAGCCGCCATGTTGTTTACGGTGTTTTTGGTAATACTTCTCCTTCCCTTGCATACTTTACATCAATCCTTCTCCTCCCCACTCCCGTAATTTTTATCATTCTTCTTCCTCCTCCTCCCTCCCTACTTTTCCTTAATTCTCTTTCTCTCCTCTCTCATTCTTTCCATGAATCCTGCTCCTCCTTCCCTCTCCAAACTTAAAAAAAAACCTACCACCTTCCCTACAATGCCACAGAAATTCATCTTCAACACAACATCTCACAAATGGAATCCCCTGTTTCTTCCAGTTTGGACACTCATACTCATACGCAATTAAACCCTTTTTCATGGCCCACTCAATCCATAAAAAAACATAATCTAAAAAAATGAAAACATTCAGATGCTCACTAGGAGCGTGAAGAAAAAATAAAATGGCGTCTCACACCAGTTTTCACCGCATCATACAGATGTATGTCATGTCACAATACGTTCTAGTGTAATTTCCTACGATTTGAAGAGGATAGACGAAGAACTGGGTTGAGTCTTCTGCAGTTCCACCAGAAACACTTGTAAAATTTTTTGCTCCTAGGTGAAATAGTTTTTGAAATAAAAAATATCAAAATTTTGAAAAACTGTTAAAATTGTCATAATTGGCTCTCTGATTTTTAGTGATAGGGTGTTATAGTTATAAATAAATTCTTTTTTCTTTTTCTAATCAATAAATCATTTTGAAATTTTTAATGCATGACTACCAAACTTATAGATTATGATAAAAACAGTGTTAGGTTTGAGTGCAGGTGATAATTTTTCAATATTTGAAATCAAAAATTTTTGGAAAAATTATGGATTAATTAAAACAGCATTTTCAACAAGCATGAAGGCTATCAAACAAATTCTTTTTTACATTATAGGTAAAAGTACATGCTAACTGGGGTAAAATAAAAATGAGTAGCATTTGACTATTTTATTATTATAAATATATAGCAGAAAAAAAAAATAAAAAAGTATATGCTGCTGGTATTTTCAAAATTGGTAATTCTCAATACATGAACACCAAATAATTGTTCAATGTATTTTTCAAAATTCTTAATAATGACATCTGAGCCAATGGATCCAGATTGTCATAGTATATTTAAAAAAAAAGTATAGTTCAATCATTTAAAATAGTAATCACATGTTATGAAGATGCATTGCACTATATTATAGCAATACTTTGAGAAGTTGCAATATATAAGGTGTGTCCCACCGAAATAAAGCCACCGTGATTATATGCCGTAACTGGACACGAAACAAACCAATAAGAACGAAACAAATATATTAAGAAAGTCTATATACAAATACATATTTGCAAGGAGTAACTCACTCCCTGCCCCACCTGGGCAGGAAAAAAAAATGAATGTGTAAAAAAAGAGAGGAAAATGTGTCCCGCCGAAATAAAGCCACCATCCCTATTAGTGTTTTGGGTAACTCTCAATATTCGAGCTGCTACAGGTAAACAGGTTTATGACGTCAGGAAGTTGTCAAATAACTTACCTGTTCTATCCCAGTCGAATGTTGACTTCAGAAGGTTGTATTTTCTATTTCTCCTGCAGTATTGCAATGGGAAAACGAACCCAGCTATCAGAGTTCGAGAAAGGCCAGCTAACAGCTTTTAAGGAACAAAGTCTTTCACACAGACAAATATCTAAGCAAATCAAACGATCTAAAACCGTAATAGACAATTTTGTGAATCAGGGCAATGCGTACAGGTATAAAAAAAGGAGGTGTACAGGCAGAAAAATGACTTCCAGGCAGGAAAGAGATATTGTGCATCGTCTTTCACAAGGTGGTATTTCCCTCAGACAATTGGCCAAAGAGGATAACATCCCTGTGACAAAATCAACCCTGTCACGGATTGTAAAATATACAAAAAACTTCCAATATAAAAAAAGGAAACAGCAGCCCATGTTGAAAGCTATCCACAAGCAAAGGATAGTAGATTGGGCCAAATATCATCAAACCTGGAAAGACCAGTGGCATCGTGTTATATTCTCAGATGAGAAAAAATTAACTTTGATGGCCCAGACGGCCTTACACTCTGTTGGCGTGACATGAGGGAAGAAGAGGAAATCTTCTCCAAAAGATAATAAGGTGGAGGCTCATTAATGGTGTGGGGAGGCTTCGGCTATGGTGGTAAACTTAACCTGGCTTTCCCCTTAGGCCGCATAAAGGCTACCGATTACCAAGAAATGCTAGAAATCCAGTTACTGCCATTTGCAGAGAGAATTGGTGGCCCAAGTTGGATTTTCCAGCAGGACAACGCCCCCATTCACGTTGCAAAACCCTCTTGTGAATGTTTTTTGCATAATGGGGTGCATGTCATGGAGTGGCCTGCCCTTTCCCTTGATCTTATTTCCCAAGAAAATGTGTGGGGGTAACCTCAGTAGGGCTGTATATGCCAATGGCAGACAGTTTCAGTCTGTGGCAGAATTGAAGGCTGCCATCATTGAAGCCTGGGATAATATTGATGCCACTGTCCTCCAGGGATTGGTAAATGGTATGCCACATCGTGTTTTCCAAGTCATATATAATCATGGCGGATATATTGGCTATTAACAGTAGTGGCTTTATTTCGGCGGGACACTTTTTCCCCTCTTTTTTTACACGTTCATTTTTTTTCCTGCCCAGGTGGGGCAGGGAGTGAGTTACTCCTTGTAAATATGTATTTGTATATAGACTTTCTTAATATATTTGCTGCGTTCTTATTGGTTTGTTTCGTTGCCAGTCATGGCACACAATCAAGGTGGCTTTATTTCGGTGGGACACACCTTATTGTCCAAATACGGTAACCTGATTCTTAACGGGCACCCTTCAGATACGGACACTTTGTTTTTAAGGCCAAATAAAAATTACTCGGCAAAAAATTCATTCCCAATATTATCCCTTCTTTTACGGTCATCCCTCTTCTACGGACAATTTTTTGTCCCGTGGGTGCTCGCTAACGAGGAGTTCTACTGTATTAGTTACATTAACTTCCAAAATAGCAAAAAATCACTTCCGCATAATTCATTCCATCGTTTGGTTAAGCGAATAATTGGAACTTCTTAAAAATCATGCTATTTTAACAATCCGAATGATTAAAAATAGCTATTTCACTTGAAATAAACTACACTTTCTCTCCAAAAGACAGTAAAATTTTGTGATTATTCGTTGGTGTTCTAGTGCAGATGTTTTTAAGAGCATGGTGCGCTGAGGCCTATAATTGTCAGGGGAATCAGAATCTCT
>QLNU02015360.1:301835717-301859384 GCA_006491805.2 Dysdera silvatica | reverse complement strand
CCCCCGTACCTTCTGCGAAGTAAGAGTCCAGCAGCTTTCCATCGCCGATTTGCAAAGTACAACTATAACAGCTTTTTATCGCCGACGTTGCGGTACTCCACATTCCCCCCTCATCTTCCCCATACCTCCTCTTCCCTTTTGCCCTCCGTACTTCTCCCCCATAGCTCCTCTAACCACTTCTTCCCTTCTCCGTCCCAAACATGCTATCAATTCCAATCCGTTACAAAAATAAACACACTTAAACGTTCACTCATCCTATTGCTACAATTCATAAATCACCACCGGTACGAACGGACGCTACGACACTATAAATACCCCGCGCATGCGCGCATTTTTTACGATCCACAACTTTCCCTCAGTTTTGAGAGTATAGCATCAGTTTGGACGAGAAGTTTGCGACAAAACAATGGATACATCTATTAGTTTTACCTCTTAGCTTTTAAAAGGTTCGGATTCTTCGGTAAACTATAGGTCCTGAAGCAGCATGAGCTTTGTTCTTGCGCCGTAAAACACGAATTTTTTTTTTATATCAATAATTGAATGTGATATCGATGACATTTATAGTAACCATCGATTGGAAATGTTTCCCGGTTCGCCAGCGCAGGATGGCGTTTGCACCCTGATTGGCGCAGAACGACCCTTACTGCCCTTGTCATAGAAATACAACAAACCATGTCCTTTGCTGTCGTTGCATGGTGTGTTACAGCGCATTTTGGCTCGTACTTTGTCACACTGGTCGTATTAAGTTAACGCCGATCCTTTTCTACACTGGTCGTGTATGTCGTCTCGAATGAACTACTAGTATATCTTGAGTATCGACTAAGACATCTTGTTGATAGCTTTAATATTGGATTTTATGTTTTGGCCACATTGCAACTTACGTCCTTGTTTTTATCGCCAATTAGCGGCATCAGCTAAATTGAGTTTCTTTTGCGTGATTAGTGTTTTTATTTGCTCACGCTTAACCGTCCCAATTTTATTTTCGATGTAGATAACCCTAAAATATTTTTTGGTACTTTTTTTTTTTAATTACCGAGCACTTATAAATTATGTAAAAGAGAAAGATTGATGGCGTCAGCAATATTTGCTATAATGAAATGTTTTTCAGATTTTTTAGACACAGTACTTTCACGAAGGTCGTAGGGCATTGCTGTTGTGACGTAGAACGTGCTTTGTGGTCCGTCAATGGGAAGCCTCGCCAGAGCTCGGAGACTCTGCGGTTAATTTTTTTTAATCGAAACTTTGGAATTGTAGAAAAACTCAGGTAGTATTAAAATAAAGTCAAAGTAATGAGAAATGCATGTAAACAAAAGAAATTGCTGAAACAGAAGCGGTGATTGTATTAATTAGCACCTAAATATCTTTTTCCAGTTGCTATTACACTGAAACATTACATTAACTAAAAAACATGTTTCTCCGAAATGACGAAATCGTGATGTTCGCTGGTATCGGCCGTAATGGCGACATTTAAGTCTCCAACATTTATCGTATTTTGTATTAGCGCCGCCGAACCATTTATCTGAAATCCGAGTTGAACGAAGTAACCTACTATACTAATTTTTTTAGGCCCTGCGGTGATGTAATGGTAACGCACTTGCCTATTGTGACGTTATCCTGATTCGACACCAAATGGTGTAGTAAAAGAAAAGTCTAACTCTTCACTAAAAGTCCAGTGGTTGGTTCCCCAGGCCTCGAGGTTCGTATTCCTCGGAAAACTAGGTCCCGGTGTAGCATGACCTTTACGACATAAAAATCTCAAATTATTAAAGTGGACACTCGTTGAATGTTTTCGCCGAAAAACGCTTATTTTCTAGTTCACTCCGACTTTAAATCAATGCAGGTCGGACGTGCACAACGATTTGTGTATATCGGTTGTATGCAGACATTGGACGGTTTCCTAAAAGCAGTTAATACAGCCAAACCCCACTGTATTGAACCCAGTTTACAACGAACCATTTTTTTTTTTTTACTATGTCTAATTTCTTTTACTTGCAGTGTCGTCGAATATCAGGAACCCCCGGAAATAACGAACCAAATGTTCGGTCCCTTGAGGTTCGTTATAGCGGGGTTCGACTGTACCTTTACACATGCATATACTTTGGTTTTTCGTTATCAGTATAGGCAAATAATACGTAATTAAAGGATAGTTTTTTTACACCGAAAATTGAATTCGATTATCTGCAATTTTGCTTATATCCGAAATCTGGTTTGCTCCTTCATTTCTAATAATTGGGCACTGGCCTACGTAGTGGAGGTGTTGATGGGGGTTGTAACCCCCATTGCAATGAAATTGTGTATGTTTAACATAAGAGTACATGAAGTTGTAGCTTTGTAATCCCCCGTTGAGCCCATAACCCTCCGTATAAATTTCGCGTATGTAATCAGGATCCTATTAGCTTCGAAATAATGTGAATTGATGCTATTTAACCTATGTGCGGGATGTTTCACATCCCACAACTTACAATTTGTTAAAAGAACAGTCCACCCTTGCTTCTGAAACTGGCCAAACTCTTTCCTGTTGCCTTCAAAGTCACAATCTTTTGGGGTAGGGTGACAAAGAGAAAATTCCACTTATTGTTCCCTGTAAAATTGGACGTTTTTAATGAAATAATGCTATATAATCAGATGGGGTGCAAAGCACCCCGCGCGCGTTCCTCCAATCCGCGCGCCTGCTAGCGGGTTAAGCCTAGTCGCACATGACTTATGCTGTCCTTGCGCTGCAAAAACAATGAAGCGCGACTGGGTCTATTGTTTTAAAATCTTTGTCTAAATATAATTAAATTGTGGAGGGAAAATTTGAGCAGCACCTTCAGCCTATTCGCGTTTCGCTTTGCGGCTCTTTTGTTCATGAACCTGAAATGCGTAGGGAAGGAGAACGACCATTTAACTAGAAAGGAACCTCTGCTTTCACAATTTAAGGTGTTCCAATGTTTATAACCACTTCGATCGCAGGTATATGGATCGAGATTCGGAGGTCCCGTTCCAGATGTCCCATGATGCAATCGTGGAACGTAAAATATACAAATCCAATGATATTAATATCCTAAATTGTATCGTTTATTAACAAGTTAGGGATAACTCTAGCGTTTCAGTTTACTAGGGCCTTGAGCGGGTTTGTTACAACATTTACTCGGGAGCAACACATTTGGTGTGGCATTTTCAATTGTTACTATGTGTATTAAATGTATAATTCCCATGTGTAAAAGTTTCGTAAATAATTACACCGCGCTCATTCTAATTAAAAATAAATGGATAAAAACCGTTTCGATGGTTTTACCCAAAAGGGCTGATATTAGACGAAACGATATGAAAAGTAAAAGGAGAATTAGCTAGAAATAGTCGAAGGATGGGAATCAGCAAACAACTGCTACTAGGTGAAACATTACTTGGTAGGATAGGACTCTGAGGTTTTTGCAAGTAAAAACGACAATAGATTGTGTATTTATTACCTTTTTTTTTTTTTGCTTAAATTTATTTTTGATCTTTTTCACAAAGACTTCACGTTCTAACTTGGCCCTACGGTAACGTAGTGGTAACATGTTCGTTTACGTATCACTAACCCGAGTTTGACTACCAATGGGACCCTGGCAGTTCTTGCACCATAAAAATACAACCAACCACCTACCAAAGGTACCGAGGAACGCGTACTGGTTTTTGTCCATCGGGGTTTAGCTTTCCTTTAATACGAAGACTTGAATTTCTTGGAAAACTAAAGGCCCCGGCAGGGGCGGACTGGGCCGCTAGCTCCTTGGGGGCCCTCGTGGAAGACAGGACTCTCTCCCTCTGAAAGTCTAAAGTATGCGCCCTTTGAGAGGACCCAGTTCGCTCCTGGGTCCCAGTGTATCGTAACCTTTGCTGCCCTTGCGCTGTAGTTCACGGCGGTGGCGCAGTGTGGTAACGCGTTCGCCTAGTGCGCCGTTAATCTGGGTTCGACTCCCAACAGTGCAAAGAACGCGTTCTCAATGGTCTGAAAGATCGCACTGGTGACTGTAGTCCGAGGTTTAGTTTCCTAGGCCTTAAAAGGTTGATTTCTCGGAAAACAGGTCCCGGTGCAGCGTGACCCCTAGTCCTTGAGCCGTAAAACCACAAACAAAAAGCCCTTGCGCCATAAAGATATAACTACCAATGGTCCCGGGGGGCGCGTGCTGGCTTTTTTGTCCACAAAGTTTACTTAACGCTCTTTTCCAATTAACCTGTTATTCTAAAAATCGTTCGTAATTGAATTGTGAACTGTAAATTACGTGGAGTAAGTTAGGCCTAGGGACAAACTCCCGGACTACGTCCGAATTTGGGAGTTGGTTCCCCTAAGCCTTAAGAGGTTCGGATTCTTCAGAAAATTGTAGGTCCCGGTGCGATGTGGCCCTTGCTGTCGTTACGCAATAAAACTCCAATAAGGTACACGTTGAAGGGGAAACCACAATCTTCTAAGAATTTACTTTCTAAGCTAGCTTCAATGGGGAAATTGCAAACTCACCAGCAAAGTATTGGGGGAAAAACGAAAAATAATCGTTAATCTAAAGATATGTGGGTAGAGTTGTTTACAAAAATTGTCCACTAAACTCCCAACGTCGTTTTTACCAGGGGCGGATGCTTTCATTTCGGGGGGGGGAGGGGTCAAGGACAGAATTTGCCATGGTCTTGGAATAACACCCTTCATTTTTCATGAAAGTTGGAATTTTTACAGGAAATATTTTGGGGGTCATGACCTTTGTCCCCCGTGTCCGCGCTTGGTTCTTACAACCGTTATTTAATGACAGCATTTTACTGTCTTGGCAAATGATGCGTGGAATCACATTCCTGTCAACGTAATTTTCTGTTACTGTTTTTTTCTGTCCTTTGAGAGTCAATTGTATTTTGTCTTGTATGCAGCGCGTGTAAGGCGGAATCTGAATTTCCTATTCATAAAAATTACTTCAGGAGGAGGATGCACTACAGCCATTGAAATTTCTAATGGCATTTATGTGAACGTGAAATTAGACTAGTTTTAGTGGGGTATATTCTTCAGAATTCTGAAAATCCCTTTGTGGCCTCTTTCCTATAAGGTCATATGGGTATCAACTTACATTGTGCAATGATTTTACTGAAAACGTATAATAATTGTGCAACTCAATGTGCATAATGATATGTAACGTTGTTTTTGCCTTTTAATTTTATATATAAAATTGTTTAATTCTAGTAATGCCTGTCTGATATAAAATATCTTCCGTTGCAAACGCATAAACTATAGAATCTGACTAGGAAGAGTTCGAGTATTACGTAAGCAATATTTTGGCCATTTCAACCCCCACCTAGTAAGCAAAAATTAACATTGGCTAACATAGGAAAATAAGACCAACAGTAACACCCCACCCCAGGTGCTTACGTAATACTCGAACTCTCCCCTAGGTGGTCATTCCAAGATTTTAAAAATCGCACCAGCTCTTTTTACATGGTAGATGGAGTGAAACGTGGCAGTCTAGGAATACGAATAACCGTGAAGTAGAAGTCCTTGCTAGACTAAACATGCTCATTCTCCGTATCAACATCTAAAGGGAGAAGTCTCGATGTGCGTCAATTGTAATTAATCCTTAAATGATGGATATATCTTATCGGCACTGCCCTGTAAAAGTTACGGGGTAGCCCGTTTCTAAGCCATAACTTTTACGAAAAACAATGACGAAACATAAAATTTAGTCCTAGATAACGGAATAATTGTACCTTACGTTTTATTCTCGCAAGTTATGCTCCCAGAACTTCTTGGAAAAACCACACAATCGATGGCAATAAGATTAATACTATTTTTATAAATGACTGAGAAAACATACTTAAATGTTAATTCCAAAAAAATAAAGGAAGTGGGATAATTAGCTGAGAATCCGGATTCATATCGACAACTAGTCTTTGCATCATAACAACTCAACTAGATCATGAGAAGATGAGTCGGACTGTAGGAGTGCATCTCGACTCATCCGTGGACAATACCTTACTCCACTGTTGTCTGCTCCATATATGTTCTTGACCAACTTAGTTGAGCGGCTTTGTTTAAATGAGCGAGTGGAACAAAAGCAGGTCATTTGGCAAACCAGCCTCCCACGTGATACTTTTTCCTCACGGTAGAAGTAGATTAGTTTTCAGGTTGCTACAAAACGGTCTGTCAGTTATGATTCTCTCCTGGGCAAAAGGGTCATTCTTTATAAAGGGCATTATAGCCAGTAAACGGCCTGGAACTTCTGGTCTTGAGACCGTAGACTAAGGAACTGAATCCACAGCCACTGTGTGCAGAAAAACGAAAGCCACGGCCCAAACTCGGTCAGCGCAGAATATTTGTCCTTCCGCCAAAAAATTTTATCGAATCAACGCTTTTTGCGGCTAACAGTTGCCTTGATGTTTCAGGTCGTGAGAGGCCTATTTCCATCCAGCTGATTGCTCACCATTGTAAAGAATCCAGCAATTATGTAGGATGTAAAATTTCAACATCCGCTGAAGTTTTTTAGAAACAAATGAACTTTTGTGCAAGTGAAAGTTGTCGAAATGTAATTGCTCTAAAGTACATATTTTTAAATTGATAATTTTTATTATACAATTACTTTCCTTAATGCATCAACATTTGCTGATCTTTACGGTGGTGTAATGGAATGGTGTACCCATAGCGATTCCAAAGATACCGTAGAACGAGTGCTCATTGCCCTCTTTAGTGTAGGGTTTAGCTTCTTCGGCAACTGAGGTTAGTTCCTCGGAAAACTGTAGGTTCCGGATCAGGATGACCTTGGCTCAGTGGCGGCTGGTGATCAAGTTGCAGTGTTGCGCAACGACCAGTTTTTTATTACAAGAAAGAAGAAATTGTTAATGGTTTTTAGTGTTATTTCATTAGAATAGGTTCATTTAGCCTGAAGTACATAATAAAAATGATCTCAGTCGGCCCAAGAATTTCAATAAACGGTCCAATATTCGAAATGACATATCTGCTAGCCGCCTATTGTGCAGCAGCGCTGCAACAGCGAGCCGCTGAGGCGCTGTGTATGGGTAGAAATGCTGGACACAATCATTGTATTCACCAGACACGAAGGTGCGAGTGTCGCAAAACCTTTGCAGTCCGCGTTTCTCCCTCGATTTTCGTGCGCACAAGACTTACGCCATCGTTATTTGTCAGTTTCACATTCTTTTCATCACGAACATAATCTGCGATACGATTGCTTTTGAGATTACATTTTACTAATCCGTTATTCTTATTATTATATCACTAAAAATACATAATTAACGTTGTCTTTGATGACAAGTTATTGCATATTTTTAAAATTCAAAATGAAAGGGGCGGATAAGCATTTTACATGGAGGGAGGGGGGGCAAAACCCGAAATTGGGTGAAAAAATGCTATTTTTTTCCGTTAAAAAAAAAGTGGGGGCATGTTCCCCTTGCCCCTGTCAGATTACGCCTATGGGTCTTTATATTCAATATTTGTCTTTCTGTTTTGATTTTTGGCACAAAAAGCTCACTATCCCCTTAATCTGGGGGTCCCCATTCATTCTCTGTCGACCTTGCTTGGCACAGAATGACAATTGTCCTTGAGCCATAAAAATACAATCAAACAATTCCCTGTCGGTTAATTTTTTTTCTATTATATTAATTTTTAAATAATTTGAAATTTTGGATTGTCGTAATTGTAATTACGCAGACAATGTCTTGTTGCGTTGTTTTTTTTATGATAAATTAACGGCTACTCAAGTATTACGTAAGCACCTTTTAGGGGAGGGGGTGAAACAGGCATTTGCTTATTTTTCATACAAAGGGAGGGGTACAAAATGGTCAGAAATGTGCTTACATAATACTTGAATGACCCTTTATGCCTGTATAACTCCCCTACCACCTCAGCTCGATCGTATGAGAAAAGATGAAAACAGCCCTCATGAGTTGTATTTCTAAGTGCAAAAATGTGTGCTACACCTTATTTTTGGACACAAAGGCCGCCACTGCCTTAACTCCCTTGCGCCATAAAGCTGAACACAGACTACCTTTGCTGTAAGTCAAATTTGATACCTTCTACAATGATGTATCGGTAAACTTCGTTCTTTAACTATTGGAAGGCAGCATATTGCTAAGTTACGTTAACCAACAGAGCAGTCATCAGCTTTTAATGATACTGTTTTAACCTTGGTGACGTTTTATGTATTGGCGTACGCAGGGGGTGTTGATGGGAGTTGTAACCCCCCCATTGCAATGAAATTTTGTATATTTAACATAGAAATATGCGAGTTGTATCTCTGTAACCCCCCATTGAGCCTATAACCCCCTTACGAACTTTATGCGTACGCCTATGATTTCATACGATTCTTTTAATCACACCGTTTTTAAATTTTTATCAATTAGTGCTTATAACTTCATCTGCTTTTATTGAATCTCTTTCTAGTGTATTTAATATTTTTTTACGTTGCTTTCGGCAGCAGTTTTTAACAATTTAATATGCTTATTCTAATCATGCGTTTGTCGTCGCATCGCTCATCAAACTGCTCAGTGCTATCTTCGAGGCAGTGGCGTAGCAATTTAAAACTCGTGGAGAAGGGGGTGCTCAAATGGTTTCAAAGAAAATTGTGATCGAAGGCGGATTTATGATTTTGCCACCTGTAGGCTCATCCTGTAATAGGATACCGCCTGTAGGCTGACACATTTTTTGCTGCCGAATTTCACCAAACGTAACTATAGAGACATGATATATTGACGTTTTTGTGAAATTCATAATTTGATTCCTTTGGCGCTTATTTCGAAATCGTTTTTTCACAAGTGTGTGTATTTGCGAATTTGTCGCCTTTTGAACCTCTCAAGACGGCGCCCATGGCAGCTCTCCTTTTGCTAATGGCTAGTTATACCTCTGAACATAACAAATCAAAATTAGTAACTCAATTGGTCACCAAAAACTTCCCGCCATTGCAAGCTTCTTAGCAGCAAACTTTTCGTCGAAAATTTGCTGCCGTGGGCTTTTGCTTACTTAACCTATTAGTAAATCATCCGTTGTACGCGATGCAGCTTTAGAAAATAACGTGTTTCGATATTCAATTTGGGGGGGGGTTGGGCCTCCAGAGTCCCCTTTTCTACGCCACTGCTTCGAACTATAAAATTAAATTTCACCGAATTTACGCTCAGTGTTACAACTCATTATTTGGTCTATTTACAGGTGTTTACAGCCAAGAATAGCGAAAGTAACGATTATTTAGGGTTTATACAAGTTTTAATCGCTCACTTTACTGCTACTAATAACAATGGAGTGTGTGGAGAATGAGATGAAACCTGAAGGTTCTTCTGAGGCTAAAAAAATGAAATTGGTAGACGAAGCCGAAGAAGAAAAGCCGATGCTTCAACGAACGTGCACCAACACAAGTGAAATTATACTGGACAAAGACCATAATAAAGATTTCTCGTCTTCTCATTCTACGGTGGCATCTAAAAGTATTTTAAATGTACCAACTTTAATGGACTCTCAAAACGTTGTTGAAACCTTTCATCTCCCATACTCGGGGCCTGTGGCGAAAACTATACAACAATAGCTGAAACTTGTATAGAGCTATCGAAAATTACTTCAAGGCCAACCAACGTTTAATTTGGTATTACTTTTCCTTCGTCTGCAAATATTTCTAATACACAAATTTCAGAATTTGCGGGACAAGCCAAACATGGTCGTGAGCAAAATTCTCAAATTGTGCAGCAATTTGAACGGAATGTTGGAGTTGGCCACTCCGTGCGGATAAAACTTTTAGAGCCCTACTCACGGAATGACGATCCGTCCAAAGTCGGGTCGGAACCAGTGTCTAAAATATTGTCAAAAGTTGGTTCGAAGCTTATACCTAAAAATACTTCCAAGTCAAATTTAAATGTTCGAATGACTAAGCCTATCCAGAACAAGCGTTTCACAAAAGTCGAAGTACTTACGAAAGGATCGTCGGTAGGTGAAAATCCATTGAAAGTAGATTTGCAGTCTCTTTCGGCTCAAGAATTATACATGCAAAATTCAGAGCAAGCTGATTCAAAGGAAACAGATTTTATTGAGGAAAAGCAGGATGTTGCATCTAGAGTTACCAAGGACACATTCAGACGCTTGAAAGAGAAGTTTAAATTTTATCATAAAAAACGTATAAATGCTGAAGTGGAGTTATTGTTGGCAATGAAGGTATGCAAATACATTCGCGAGTTGCAAAACTTGAATGTAAAGGAAGATGAATCAGCTAAAAATCCTGAAATGATACCAAAGTTTATAGCGCGTTTTAACAAGTTGAGGCAAAAAGAAACGAGTCAAGAAATATGGCTTCAGCAGATGAACCAGGAAATTAAGAACTCATTGAAAGATCTTATGACGGAATTTTTAAACCGCCCAGTAATCAAAGTAAAGGAAGTTGATATTCCCGAGTGTGTTCCGTACGCTAGACGCTCCTCTAGTGTTTCAGAGGATTTATCATTAGCAAGCAGTTCTAAGTCTGTGATACTTGATGGGGGTCACGATTATGTCGGCTTGGGTGCTGGTTCAGAGTCGGTTAGTTTAAAGGCAGTTTTAAATACCAGAGAATGCTCGGAGGGTTTAAAAGACAAGCCAAGGTTACTAAAATTTGTAAAGAATATCAAATTTTCAAACTTCGGCAAAAAACTAAAAAAATCAATTCTGTCTACATTCGACAAACCAGCTATGTTAAAACGACAACACAAAAATTGCTTCCAACAGCAGTTAGTTCTGTATGATGTATACTCCAATTTTGCGGAGTTGAAAAATTTCGACCAAATGATGCATACAGATCTATTTGGACCTGCAGCTTTCTCTGCTGAAAGAGACGCTGACCTGAGGCGCCAAATTTTTAAATCGTTATCACTTTTTAATGAATTGCTTCAGGAAGAAACAACTGAAATGTCATTATTTTTTCACGTAAACAAAGAAATGGAGTTGGCAGTTAAAAAAATTTCGTGCTCCTGTTAAAACAGCTGAGATTCGTCGGGGAAATTCCCCCAACCGCGTACCTCCTGGGATGACCGGCGATGAACATTTCGTTGATAATTTTGAGAAATCTGATCGAAATTGCCCCAATATAAACCGTCCATTATGGAATTAGAAGTGGTGATGGCCACTGTAGAGTTGTCCGTCCAGGAATTGGAATCGGTGATTCTTGATAATAGTTGTCATAGTCTCGTCAAATAGTGGTCATAGTCTCGTCAAATAGTGGTCAATAATTCCCGATAATATATGAACCCAGGATTTTGGATCGGAGATGCGTGAAGGAAATGTATCAACTCCAGATTTAGAATAAGAGATGCCGGGGCGTGAATTGTTAGTTCAAAATTCAGAATCAATGAAACCCAATAACGAATATTCCCTCCAGGGTAAGGAATCGGAGATGCCGGGATATTTATTGTCCGCACATAATTCATACTAGTTTGTTGAGGAACCGTCGAATTGTCAGCGATGCAAACGATGCAGGGTAATTATAAAATATTTTTAATTTATGACTTCCTGCTATTAAACACCACTTCTGAAACGTCGAAAGAACCGACAGGAGCTCGTATTAAATCTTAATCTAATTACATTATAAAACATATGAAATGACTTGGAATCAAACTTTTAGTAAAGTGTAATATTGTTCTTTATATACTTTCTTTAATAAAATGAGTTTAAAATTTTTATTTCTCTTATTTAGATTAATATTTCTAAGCTGAAAATCGGACGAGATGTTAACTGCATACTAAATCGACAGTGGTATACATGCAATCTAACTCTGAGTAATTTAAAAAAGGCAGATTTGTGAAGTTCTTGGTTTTGAACGTATTTCTGGTGTTCCTTTACCCTAAATTGTAAAGCCTTATGCGTCTGTCCGATATACATTCTTCCACACTCACATTGGATGTTATAAATTCCACAGTTAAAACGGTCAGGAACGGGATCTTTGAATTGTGAGACCCCAATTTTGTTAATCGGGCGGAACACAACCCAGAAATTAAATCTACGTAAAATAGAAGCAATTTTTGCCGAAACCATAGGAACAAAAGCAATACAAACACATTCCCTATGCGGTGGCGACTCCGGTGTAAGTATAGAAATAGGTTGCTGTTTCGAGTTTTCGAACGGCACGGTCGATAGTAGATGGATTGTAACCCCGGTTAACTGCAATGTTCTTAATGAACAACAGTTCAGGTTGTCAATCGACAACGAAAGTTTGAGGGCTCTAGCCGTAAGCCAATAAAAAGCACCAACTTTCTGGGAGTGTGGAATGGCGGTGGTTGTGTGAGGTGGTAGACTAATAAAGTTAGGTTTTCTGAAAATACTGCTTTGGAAATCCTTTTCCAAACGAGTGACCAACCGTCCAGAAAGGCCAATGTGGAGTTGTGCTCCTCTTCAACGGTAAACTGAATATGGGAGTCTATGGAATGTATTGGCATATGAATCCGACATAATAGCAAAAATGTCCTCAACAGAGCGGAACCAACACTTGAAAGCAAGCCGGTGGTTGATAATTTCTTCCGCGTATTGCAGATAAATACCACAGTAGCGGTGACAAAGGGTTACCCATCGCCAGGACATCAACTTGCTTGAACAAACTGTTCTGGAAGGAGAAAACTGTATGGCTGATACAAAGTTCAGTGAGACGGAGAAGTTCACGGATTTTAAATACCGAATAATGACACTGTCAACCGTTTGGAAAGTGAATGCAGTGCACCTTTGATTACATTCGTGAACAAACTTTTAACATCAAATGACAACATTCTGAATGGACTGGGAGGAACCAATTTTAGGCGGGAGACGAAGTCAAACAAGTTCTTAACCGTAAACTAATTATTGATATGAAGTGACGAGAGTGTGATGGCTAAGTGCTTTGAAAGCGCGTGGGTGGCAGTACCGATGTTCGAAACAATATGCCCTAATGGTACGCTGAATTTATGGACTTCGGGCAGAGCGTAGTTGTTTCGCCTTCGGATGTGGACTTTTTCGAGGCCTACCACATTTTTATCAATAATGACTTTGTGGTTAATGACCCTTGTGTCAATTTTTTGCCTAATGTGTATAAAAATCAGTTCACCTCCATTTAATATGTTCTCCATAAATATAGATGGCAGCATGGGTTCATAGGCATATGAAAGGCTGTTCACCTCCACTCAATATGTTCTTCATAAATAAAGATGGCAACACGTGTTTATACGCCAAGCGCAGTGAAGTTCATAGTTTACCTTCACTTTTGTAACCGGATTCGACAAAGGCAGTCATTCACTGCCGAAACGCCATCCACCTAATTAAATAATTTTAACTGTGGTAGTCGTGTTTAAATGGTTTATTATTGCATGTACTTATGTACATTCAGTATCATGGTGTCTGAAATACATCACAAATACATATCTAAACGATTAAACAAAGCATATTCATCTAGGAAAAAAGTAATAAGGTATAATTTGTTTTAAAAAATTAATTTTAAAAGTAACTATGGGAAAAGCATTTAAATATTCATTCAACATTTAGAATTCCATAAAAAATGATACCAACGATGTTTATGTACAATAAATGAAGTTTTTAAAATAGTTTGATAAGTTTACATATGATTACATTGCCTTTTCAAACATAATGACCTTTGCATTTCAAACATACAATGTTTGTTCTGAAAGTGCAGTTTAAATTCTTGCAATGTCTCGCTTTTCTTTTCATTGTGGTCGGCATGTGGTCAACTTTCTTTTTTGACACCATTATTTGGCCTAATTTCAGTTAACGTTTTTTTTTAAAGATGTTGGGGTGAGACGTAAGAATTTGTACGCCTGCTACGTTTATTTTCGTGAGGCTTATCAACTATAACCTTTCGGCAACTCGCAGCCTAAAGTGCAGCAAATCCAAGATTTCTTTTGAGGGAGTTTGATCCCGTTTACAATCTTTCTTATACTTCACCCAGCTGTTTACGATAACCGTAGGAATATCTAAGGAGAAATATGAGCGATACACTGCGCAAAAATAATATTTAAAACAAATTACACACAAACGCAGTTTAACTTGAGCAGGAGAAACATTTTACAATTGTTTCGGTGGAAAATCAAGCGTCCACCATCGTCAGAAAATTCATCCAAACTGATTTGTTGCCACTAAATCAAAAACGAAAAAGAAAAAAGGTAACATAACAAAAAGCCTGATTTGTGTCGCCATCTATTGTGCAGAATGCTAAGGAAAAGGAACAATTTTTGTTGGAAGAAGAAATTATGTTGATTGAAAGAGAGGTTTGTAATAAGAGGGGGGAAAAATTGTTCTCGGATGGATTCGTTGACTATTGTACAGGAATTACTGAAGATATGAAAGGCCTCAAAAAAATTTAGATCTGAGGGTGAACAGACTTTTTCAATTATTTTTGCATCGGCGAAACAGAAACGATGGCCATGTTTCCATAAGTGTTTTGCAATGGCCGATTTTTCAAAATCTTGTTTGTGAACGTACGATTGGTGCTCTTTGAGTCTGAAACGCAGGGCTCTACGTGTTTGGCCAACGTAGGACAATCCGCATTCACAATCTGTTTTATAAATGCCAAAATTATTGTGGTCAGGAATCTGGTCTTTTAGTTGGGTAACACCAAGTTTGTTACCTGGCTTGAAAATAACGCGGAAATTAAATTTACGGAGGATGGAGGAGATTCTAGGTGAAAGATTCGGCACAAACGGAATGCAGATCGTTTCTTTGGTGGGAGCCGTTTCTTGACACAAAGTGGATGTGAACTTGGGAACTCTGGATAGTTTCTTTACTGCGAGGTCGATCACCGACGGATGATATCCCCGGTTTGAGGCGATGTTTTGCAAATGTGTAAGCTCTTTGGAGAGCGCTTGTTCAGAAGAAAACAATTTCAGAGCACGGGAGGTAAGCCAATAGAAAGAACACATCTTTTGGGATTGTGGGTGTGCGGATTTGGCATGTGGTGGTAGGCAAACAGCACCCGGTTTGTGATGGACGCTGGTTTTCCAACCGGTCTCCGTTCGCGTAAACAATCGTTAAAAAAGATCCGTCGTCCGTTCAGATGCAAAGAACCAAGAAAGCCATTCACAATAGTTCCGTTATTGATGTTCGTACTAAGAAAGTCATTACACCATCCATAGCTAATGTCGCCCGATTGTACGCTCTGCCAAAAATACATAAAGCCAACATACCCTTCCGACCGATTGTTTCAAGTATTGGCACAGCCACATATGCTCTTTCAAAACATCTGGTGCATTGTTTTTCCCATCTACTTGAAAACAATTTCTTTACAGTCAAAAACTCGTTTGAATTTACCACGCGCCTTAAAAACTGCACCACCTTTTCTTCAAAAATCATTTCTTTTGACGTGAAAAGTTTATTCACTTCTGTACCGTTAAAGGGAGCTCTTGACGCTTTGGCTAACCGTATGAGGGAGTTCCATTACTCAGATTTCGAACTTCATGAACTTTTACATCTCACCGATCTGTGTGTTAATAATACAGTTTTTTCATACCAAAATAAGTTTTTTAAACAGATGGATGGCCTTGCCATGGGAAACCCCCTCTCTCCCTTACTTGCGAATATATATATGCACTACGTTGAAACAAAATTTTAGACCTTCTCCCCTTCGAGGAGGAGAAAAACTCCAAATTGGCCTTTTTGGATGTGATGGTTACGCGAACGGAGACCGGTTACAAAACCAGCATCCATCACAAACCGGGTGCTATTTGCCTACCACCACATGCCAAATCCGCACACCCACAATCCCAAAAGATGTGCACTTTCCATTGGCTTACCTCCCAGGCTCTGAAATTGTCTTCTTCCGAACAAGCGCTCTCTAAAGAACTTATACACTTATGCAACATCGCCTCAAACCGGGGATATCATCCGTCAGTGATCAACCTTGCAGTAAAGAAACTATCCAGAGTTCCCAAGTTCACATTCACTTTGTGCCATGAAACGGCTCCCACCAAAGAAACAATCTGCATTCCGTTTGTGCCAAATCTTTCATCTAGAATCTCCTCCATCCTCCGCAAATTTAATTTCCGCGTTATTTTCAAGCCAGGTAACAAACTTGGTGTTACCCAACTAAAAGACCAGATTCCTGACCACAATAATTTTGGCATTTATAAAATAGATTGTGAATGCGGATTGTCCTACGTTGGCCAAACACGTAGAGCCCTGCGTTTCAGACTCAAAGAGCACCAATCGTACGTTCACAAACAAGATTTTGAAAAATCGGCCATTGCAAAACACTCATGGAAACATGGCCATCGTTTCTGTTTTGCCGATGCAAAAATAATTGAAAAAGTCCGTTCACCCTCAGATCTCAATTTTTTCGAGGCCTTTCATATCTTCAGTAATTCCTGTACAAAAATCAACGAACCATCTAAGAACAATTTTTTCCCCTCTTGTTACAAACCTCTCTTTCAATCAACATAATTTCTTCTTCCAACAATAATTGTTCCTTTTCCTTTTACTTAGCATTCTGCACAATAGATGGCGACACAAATCAGGCTTTTTGTTATGTTATCTGTTTCGCCTTTTTCACTTTTTCGTTTTTGATTTAGTGGCAACAAATCAGTTTGGACGAATTTTCTGACGATGGTGGACGCTTGATTTTCCACCGAAACAATTGTAAAATGTTTCTCCTGCTCAAATTAAACTGCGTTTGTGTGTAATTTGTTTTAAATATCTTTCTAAGGGTCGGGTTTTTTTAACGAATAAATGTAAGATATGTTATCAATTGATCCATGAGACCAATTCTTCCCATTCCACTGTTTTGGCGCCTAATTATTTCGGAACAATTAATAAAGACATAGCTTTTTGAGTCCTTTTCCCCACCTTTGTACGAAATTTTTTCAATTATTCCCACAAAATTTGATGCCAACATCAAGAAAACCCTCGGTTCTTTTTTCTTACATTCACTTTCCAATAGCAGGGGAGGTTTGCTAAACGATTTATTCTGACAGTATCAGCAGCATTTATATTTTTATTTTTCAATACTTACAAGAAGTCATAATTGAAATAATTGTCAAAAAACAACTCCCATAAGTTTTTGATCGTCCTGTAAGGTATAGAGCTAGATATAGCTGCAACTTTACCATATTTTTACATATACTTTCTGCATATCAGCATCATGTTCTGTTTTTCTTTGGTAAACCAGAAAATCCTATGTCAAACTTGATATTCCACAAAGCACAAATATCTTTATCTCCTAAGGATTTGGTTTGCCTCTATATATTTTTTCGCGTTTAATAGTCCCCGAAAAGGCATCTCTTGATCATTTACATTATCCAGATTTAACATATGCACTACAAAAACTATTTGAAAAAAAAACAAAAAACAGCAAAACATAACTGTAAAATTATCATACTTCAACTCAAAATATAATACATAATTTGAATAAAAAAAACGCAACAAATAAGATACCAAGAAACATATAATTATATAAATACTATTTAAATCATTGAAATAAAATTAGTTGTTTACTTTATATGGAAATTTCTGTATAAAGTACATATTTGAGACTTCAAACGATTGCAACCGTTCAGACAATGTCCGCTATAGTGTACATGAAATTGAAATCTGTCGAAACCAAAATATTTCTAAAATCTTTCAATTTTACTTCTGGTCATGTGTACTGATCCCGTAATGTCATTAGCCTCTCAGCTAAAAGGTCCAGAGTTAGTCCGCCTCATGCAGTAGGCATTTTCGCCATTTTTTCAAATTTCATCCTTTTGATAAACTATAAATTGCGTGAAATAGCGAATATTTTTATACAGTCAACGTATTTTTCACACATTTTTTAGAACGAATGATTCATTTCAAATTAAACTTCAAATGTTGCCCAAAATAATTTTTTAGAACCAATTTCCATCCCGCTTTTTCTTGTCCATAACATTAATGTAAATAGGTGGTGTTTTCTCATATCGCTGTTCTTAAACCTGTTTTCCTTCCATTCCAAGAATCTTCATTTCATAGAGCCAAATTTCCCTTTTAGGCGCAAGATTAAAAAAAAAAAAAGCCGGGAAACGAACAGGCCAGTTTGTATTGATCTGGTGACGTCACTCATCTCAAGGGCAACGGGTCCCTAGTTAGTTCTTTTCACGCAGAAGCTATTGTCACTTTTTAATTTCATCAGTTTGACAAGCTGTAAGTT
Organism: Dysdera silvatica; assembly: GCA_006491805.2. Classification (NCBI taxonomy): domain Eukaryota; kingdom Metazoa; phylum Arthropoda; class Arachnida; order Araneae; family Dysderidae; genus Dysdera; species Dysdera silvatica. The sequence goes on along the minus strand of QLNU02015360.1, from coordinate 301,841,301 downwards.
GCCTAAAATAGAATACATTTTTCGGAGTCTAATGTTTATTTTTAAATATTGCTAACGCGAATATGTAATTTTTAACTCTACTTTGAAAAGTCATTGGTAGTTGCATTTTCACAAATACTTCCCACTTTTTTTTACTCGTATTAATACAAATGAGGTTTTTTCCTATGACTGTTCATAAACATTTTTCCTTTTCGTTCGGCATGTGGCCTCATTGAAATAGATCTGAGCTTACTTTATTAGGTGAAAAAAAAAATCTGTCGAGAATAATACTTGCGACCACGGGTAGTGAACCGGTGACGTCACTATCCCGTCAGCCAGGTGCGGAGTTAGTCTGCCTTATGTAGTAGGCATTCCTGTACTCCTGTCTCTCCCTCAAGCAGGTCGCGCTCAATTGAGCTCCCGTTCGCCGATAACCCCACTTGTTAATCAGCGAAAAATGGTCCCCTCTTGTGCGATACTCGGTCAACGCCTCGAGACGGTGGAAAACCGATTAGCTTGCCTTCAACGAACAGAGTCGAAACTTGGGCAAATCGAAAACACTCGAAAAGATAAAAGAGCTGGAAGAAGTAACACAAAGCCTCAACTTCATGAATAACAAGTTTGAAGAGATGAGGGAATTGTCTTGACCTGAAAAGGGAAAACTGTCGTCTTTCCGAAGAAAACGATGCTCTGAAAGACAAAATAACGGATATGGAATACGCCTTGAATGAAATCGACAGCTATAATAGGAGAAACAATATTGAAATCCGTAATATTCCTGAGAGCAAAGGTGAATCTACAGATTTGATCCTGAAAAAGATTGGTAAAGTTCTAAACATCGAACTAAATACTTCCAATATGGAAGCATCTCATCGAGTCCTCTCTTCTCAAAAATTCAAGCCCATTATAGCTCGATTTGTAAATCGCCGCACTAAAGAAACCATTATCGCCACAGCCAGGAAAAAAAGAATTACATCGAAGGACCAGGGATTTTCTGGAGAAGTGCAGCCAATATTCATAAGTGAACAATTAACGCAAAGACGGAAACAGCTATTCGGAGCCGCCCTCGAAGCAAAACGTACACATGGCTGGAAACACCTGTGGACTTCTAATGGAAAAATCCTCAGCCGATACACGGACGGAAGTACCATTCTCCAAATAACGTGCCGTAATCTTAAACATTTCAACATTGTCGACCAGCCTTCGGACCCATCTATCCGGCGTCAATGATCCGTGTGGGGTGCTTCCGGATTTAAAAGATGGCTTTCTTGTTTTTACCTTTATCGCGCGCTTCTTTTCTCCTTCCTTCGCTATGGCTTCTCGGTTTCTTTCTCCCTTATCTATTAATTGTCACTATCACTGTGCGGGCGATTTGCAAAGCATATTAGCTAATTGCAGGGACGACCTAAGCGTCCTGCACATCAATATCCGTAGTCTCCTTAAAAACTTAGATCTAATCTCGTAGTTGCTAACGACTTCAAAAATTCCTTTCAAAATTATTGCATTAACCGAAACCAGAACTCTTTCTGAAATCGATGCTAAATATTTAAATCTAGATAATTACCGTCTAGAACACGTCTCCAGACCAGACAGCTCTCACGGGGGTGTAGCCATTTACGTGCATAAAACGGTTAATTACAAAATTAAAAACGTCGGCCCAATTGATTCCTGTGAATCACTCTTTCTGGACATAAATACTTATTCCCCCCTGAATACAGTTTCTGTGGGTGTTATTTATCGTTCACCAAACAACAATGCAGCCGACTTCCTTAAAGCACTTGAAATTTCTCTTTTCCAAAATTTTTCAAAATCGAATTTAATACTTTGCGGTGATTTTAATATAAATTCGCTCGAGAACACCCCTATTAACCGTTCTTTATCTAACATCCTTGCTTCCCACGGCTGCATTCCCTTCATTAATAAAACTACCAGAGTTACAGACGTGTCAAAAACCCTCCTAGATCATATTTATTCCAACATCACCGACTATCCATTTCAGTCAGGCATAATTCAAACGGGAATCTCAGATCATTTTCCGGTATTTATTAAAATATCGAATTTACTACCAAGATGCACTATTGATCGTAAAACCCCGAGAATTTCCTACAACCTAGAAAAAGTTTCCTCACTACTCAACAATGCAAACTGGCTTGACGCGATGTACAACAGTTTCGATCCCAACGAGGCTTACAATATTCTTACAAAAGGGGTAACTGGGGCTTTAAAAAATTCCGAATATTTAATTAATGTCTTATAAACGCACTCCAAGAAAGCCTTGGATCACAGGAGGTATCCTGAAATCCATCATCAATAGGGATCGGCTTCATGCTAAATACAGGAACAGTCCTTTTGACCCCCTTTTAAAATCAAAATATGTTTCTTATCGTAATTTGTTAACTACAATCCTGAGAGTAGCCAAAAGGAACTACTTTGATGCGAAGTTTAAAATCTCACTCGGAGACAACAAATCTACGTGGAAAACAATTTACGAGGCCCTAAACCGCAAAAAATCAAATAATCTCCTCCCCACCAAAATCAATGCCTTTGGCACTGAGCTCCACACAACTAATACAATAGCCAACGGCTTCAACGAACTTTTTGCAAACGATCCCCCCCTCCCAACAGTAGTTCCACTCCCCCGCACCACTCAGAAGTTTTTGAACCCTTCCCCGCCGCCGGGTCTTCTTTCTTCCTTAAACCATTGAGCAGAAACGAGGTCAAGCGTTCTATTAATGCTCTTAGTTCCAAGTCCACAGGTCTCGATAATATCCCGCCGCATATTGTTAAAGCCAACCCAGATTTCTTTGCAAATGCTATTGCGCATTTAATCAATATCAGCTTCAATAAGGGTATTTTCCCCTCGAAGCTTAAGATGGCTAAAATTATTCCTATATTTAAAAAAGGCGACCCATCTGACATTCAGAATTATCATCCTATTTCTATCCTTCCAGTTATTAGCAAAATTTTTGAAAAGGCTTTACACAGTAGACTTGAATCATATTTCGAAAGTAAAAACTTACTTTACAAACATCAATTCGGCTTTCGAAAACATAGGTCAACAACTACCGCCCTCCTTAATATCAAAGAGATGATTTCTGACGAAATAGACAAAAGCAATTTTGTAATAGGAATGCAAAGAGATCTCCAAAGAGCGTTTGAAAATGTTAAGCATGACATTTTACTGACGAAATTAGAACGGTATGGTATTCGGGGTACACCTCTAAAATTACTGAACAGCTACCTTTCTGATAGGCAACAGCAAGTTTTCATAGGTAAAACTCCCTCAACTCGCAAAACTATTTGCGTTGGTGTATCTCAAGGAAGCTGTTTAGCTCCGCTATTCTTCCTTCTTTACATCAACGATTTGCCCCAAGCTGTCCTGAATAGTCAGCTGTTTCTTTATGCTGACGACGCGACACTTCTGGTATCGGGAAAAAATATCGAAGAAACAGTGCAAAAAGTCAACCAAGATTTAGATAACATTTCACGTTGGCTTTACGTTAACAAACTAGAGCTAAACATTGCAAAATCTAACTACGTTATCTTCCATTCCCGGCAAAAAATATTACCTAACAGTTCTCCTATTACTTTCCGCAACTCCATCCTTCAGGAAACGAAATCAGCCAAACTTCTTGGAGTAATTTTCGATTCAAATTTAACCTGGAAAGAACACATTAACGATCTCACCAATTCTCTTAGCAGTCTCCTGGGAATATTTTTGAGATTCAGACATGTCGTTCCTCAATATATCCTAATGATTCTTTACTATTCTTTATTTTATTCAAAACTTACCTACTGTCTTGAGGTCTGGGGAATCACATATTTTACTTCCCTTAGGCAATTGATAGGAACGCAAAAAAAAAAGCTTATGCGAATAGTTAACTTTGCAGGCTTCCATGAACACGCTGGCCAATTTTTTAAATTATGGCGCATTCTTCCTTTCACTCTCTTAGTAAAATATAAACTTGCACTCCTTATGTACAAAGTCACAAAAGGTGACCTAGTTTTACCTTTCTCCATCTCACAGACGACACATGATTACAATACACGTCACCAGGACGATATCAGGCTACCGCGGACTCGCACAAACTATAAAACACACAGTGTCTCCGTTACGGGTTCTAAAATCTGGAATTCGATCCCTCAAGAATTTAAAGCCCTGTCTTTTCACGCCTTTAAAGCCAAAATCTTTGATTAGTACTTAAATCAAGTATGCTCTGCCTGCTACTTCTGCCTTCCCACTCTTTCCTTTTAGTTTTCAGTTCTTCCCCCTCCTCTGCTCTCCCTGCTCTTCCTTTTCCATTTTTCTTTTGTCTGCCTTTCCCTTTAAATGTCCTTTAAAACTGCACCCGCAACGGTCAACTCAAAATTCATTTACATTTTTCTACTATTTTTGTTTCTCCTACTTCTTCTTCCGGCCTTGGCTACAAGGAAAAACATTCTTACTCTGCAGCCCACAAAGATTCCACCTTTGGACTTCAACGTTCACTTGTAACATCTTCGAGTCAAGACTCTGCTCATAAACTCTGTAAATGTGATACACCAGCGAATGTAAATCGCTTTATAACTTTGAGGATCTGTACGCGCGAATCGATATCGTTATTGTTTCTTGTTGAATACGAGAAATCCCTTGCTTTGTCTTCCGGAAAGAGAGCCCCGTTACTAGCATCGCTACTGCTCTCTTTCCATTTCCCAAGCAAATCGTTTGTATGGTCTCCTGATGTACATAATAATAAGGAATAAAGTATTACTTACTCACCATTTTTTCAAATCTCATTCTTTTGATAAGCTATAAATTGCGTAAAACAGCATATTTTTCTGCATTTAATGTATTTAATAACAAAATATATAAAAATTTAATGATTTAACACGATATCAAATTATTTAACATTTTATCACGTCATATGGTGTCTTAGAAGCAGCTACTACTAATCATACGCGGCTGGTTGCAAAATACCAAGTACCTCTGCACAATCACTGTCAAGTACTATTCTTATCACAGAATGTCGTTTCTAGTACAACGTACCACGTTACAAAACGACTGTACGGAATTATAATAAAGTTAACCTTTTGTTTTTGAAAATTAGGTGCCCTTGGGAACATTAAGGATGTTGATTACATGAATAAACACAAATTAGAAAATAATAAAGTAATACAGAGAAATTTGCTTATAGTGGTCCTCTAGGGAGCGGGGAAAAGGTAGTAGATTGCGTGTGTGCATAACTTTAATGGGAAGGGTGGCCGCCGAAAAACAGCACTGTAATCCCAGACAGGTTTTAAAGTCAAGAGATCTTGACTGCCAATGGGCGAAGGGGAGATTGTCGATCCGTGCTGGCGTACACGGACGCACTGCTGGTTCTGGTGTCATTAAGCGTCAACCGAAAATCAATCCACGATCAGTTCGCCTTGAAATTCGCGGATGAAATAGATGGATGGCACGAAAGGATACCCCGGGCCGGCCGATACTCTTAAGGGAGTCCGTCGGACACCGTTGAACGGGTTGCAGAGTCGGCTCTGCAACCAGAGCGCAAGAAACGCTATCCAAGCGTCTAGCCGGTGTCCCACCCGCGGGCAAACGATTTTGCAAGGCTATCGACGCCGCACA
>QLNU02015360.1:301820892-301835617 GCA_006491805.2 Dysdera silvatica | reverse complement strand
TGTAGTAACTGATCACTGGAATTTGCATATTTTTTATAGTATAGCGTTGCCATTGGCCAGATGTGACATCTTGATGCTAAGCATAAAAAGGAGGCTCAAAAGTTTAAAAGTCGTATGTTTATAAAACGTAAAAACAGTATAAGATTCAGTATACATTAAAAGTGAAGTTTCATACACATTGACATAAACATGCAATTAACAGAGCGGCAAAATATTAAAGTTTTTGAATTAGAAGTGAAACGTTATTTAATGTGTTGAATCCAACCTGCCTATCACTTAGATTCAGGCACTGCATCGACAGAATCGCACGACGCTTCACTTGGAACATGACAGCTGGATACGTCAACCAAAAATTCCATCCCGGAACCACTGTCTGGTTCCTCCTTTGGAATTTCAGAGGATTCGGCAATACTTTCATTCGGAAACGCCGTAGACTTGGAATTATTTTCATTTGACTCTTCAGGAAATTCTGCTGACGCTAAATGCCTACGCTCTTCTTCAGAAAATGTAGTTACAATCATAGAGCTTCTATCCAACTCGTCATGGTGTTTTATACCTTCGCTAATAATTCGTTGAATATTTGACATGATTGCAATGGCATTTTCGCGATTAGTCTTGTTTAAATCAAACACCATTTTGGTTTTATCTTTACGTTGTGCTGCAATTTTGCTGATCATTTCACCTTTTTTTCTGAAGCAATTCAAATCATCTTCTGATAGGACATTAGGCTGGAGGCTGATTTCGGAATCTGCCGCTATTAAATTAGAACCACATGCTACTGACAAAGCGATGTTTTGCTTTTTAATTTTGCCGAAAAGCCCTGTTGATCCCATATAATTAACCATCGGTCTTTCAAATTGAAAAATTTTACAGTGAGTTGATTTGCTATCAGTTTCTTGCATTTCAATTTTATCCTGTGAACCTGCTTTCTCGCATTCTACGGATTTAATTTTTTCCTGCGTAGTTTCATCAGACTTCGTACACACTTGCATAGGTTTAGCTATAACTGGTGGCCGTTCTGCAACTTCTTTCCGTGGTTCGGTACTCAATAGCGAGAGAGGATGTGCATTTCGTTTGTACGTCATCGGATTTTCCAGTACTCCCAATAGCGGGAGAGGGTATACATTTCGTTTGTACGTCATCGGATGTTCCAGTACTATCAACAGCAAGAGAGGGTGCGCATTTCGTTTGTACGTCAGATGTTCCAGAGGCCTCCATTGTAGTACTTACTGGTATTAAATAAAGCGGTCGATCAGGGATAGAACAGTGAGAAGTCCACTACTGTTAATCTGTAGAGCGAATGCCTATAAACACAAATGAAAGCATTTTAGTACACGAAGAAATTAAGCTTTGCGCATGCGTACAAGAATTTTATGCGTACATTAAACATCTCATAGTATGCGTGTACATTACGTTTGTTCAATGACGCTCGTGAACTCTCAAGTATTACAACTTTGCTTCTTATTTACATTTTATGAGTTATATTTTATAGTATATATAATTTTAGGGGGATTTCTAAAGGTACATATCTTTGAAATATTTTCCCACTTTCCATGGCAATTCTAATTTCAATACAACTTGTTTTATCTTGCGCGTAACAGCACAATGCATTTTTATTTGGCTTGAATTGTTTTTAATTAAAGTAATTAAAAATTATTATACCCAGATTTTTTTTGTAATTGCACGAAACAGCTAATATATTGCTTGCGGCTCACAAATTGTAATTATGTAATAACGTCATTTATATATTAATGCTTAAAATTAGTGGAAATTTCCTTCGATTTTTGAGCCAGAAGGTACTTACCAATAACAAGAAGTCTTCACTCGATCGTGTTTTCTTCAGTTTTCTAGCGCATGGGAGCAGTAGAGAGTTTTATTGATTTGCAGTGTAACAGTGATTTTAAAATAAAATTCAACTTAGAACTCATTGAATTTTATTCTAAATATGCCATTAACGAACGATACCTTCCTAAAAATCTGACTGCATGCTCTGAAAACGATGTCACTGTTCAGAAGCACTTAGGTCTGCGCACAACCCTTGTCGAGAATAAAATTGGTAAAATCAAAAACAAGACGTGATATTGGCAGGCTTGTTAAAAATAAGCAGTGCCAAAAATCTCACTAAAAGGTTTGATTTCGCTTTATACTGGATACGCTTTTGTTCAGTCCTTATACGAGTATTGCTAGTGCAGTATTGCGGCCCGCGGGCCAACAAGGTAAGAAAAATTGGCCCTTGGACATTAGAAAGGTTGACGACCCTTGTTATATGGTATTGTTATATCACACTCAATACACAAAATTTTGCCGCCCTAGTTGATAGCCCATTGGGGAATACGGCAATGAATTTACTGGGCCTGTATAAAAGTGCAATCCGCTATTTACAATACCGTAACGAAGTGGCTGTGTATGTTTTTTAAATTATTTTTTGAAACCGTAAAAGTAAAGTTTTTTTTTTACTATAGAAGTACATAATCAAATACTGTCGCCCTAGAAATTAGCCGCTTACGTGCACGCACTGCACACCCGGCCCTGTAATTTACAATACAAACAGAAGATATCCGAGGAACGTCGGATCACAAGAACGAGGTATGTGGAAGCTGTAATTTTAATTCACTGGTGCTGGAGAACGACAAATCCATAAAAATAAAGAACTGCGATACTCAGCACATAAATACCATTCGGGAAGATGCAAGTTAAATTTTCAGCACCAATGAACTGATGGAGCTTGTACGCCACTCATGAAAAGAGCGCATTCGGCAAGATATAGAGGGGCGTTTGCACTGCTAGACGAATTTTTGGTGTTCATATTCTCCATGACCAGCCATTTCCCCAGACCTGTAGCCAATCTAGTGCTTCTGGTTGGTTGATTTCATTTTTATGGCGCAATACAGTAACGGTCGTTTTGCGCCAATCAAAGCGAGATCGTGCATACGGTAAAGTACTTCTGGAACGTTCTAGGTAGATACTACCATGTTGCTACGTATTGAACAATGTGTGCACAACATTTGGCGTCGTTCCTCTTTTTAGTCCCAGCAGTTCGAGCTACAGAGGCCTGTATAAATTGGGGAAACAAACCACCACGTACACAGAATATTTGATTTTGAATTGGCTTAAAATTTATATTAATGTATTTACCGCTTAAATTTAAATTTTTAAAACTATGAAACTCGCGTATTATAATCAGTCTAAAATTTCAATGCAATAAAAAATGATAAAGAAATTTGCGTTAGTAAACTTTCCTAAGGCGAACATTCAGATGCTCAAAAAACGATCTATAATTACTTGTTTCGTATTGCAATATTTACATTTATTTAATTTTCGCTGTAAGATACTTAGCGCATTAAATGCATTGTCAGTGTAATCTAATATATGCAGTTAAGAATAACAAGAAGGATTATTTAAAAATGACATTTAAACGAATTTTCAAATTTTCCTCTCACTATATAAACAAATTTCGTATGGCTTTAAACATAAGACGGAAATATTTATAAAAAGGAGAACATTCTTAAACTATCTACGCAAATTAAGGGAGAAATTTATTGCAGTGTTGCTCACTATAATTGGTTTTATCTCGCAGTGAAGGGTTTTCGTCGTGTATATTCAAAATATACACTAACAGATGTTGTATTTCAGGGTTCTGGTTATAATCGGGTTAATCTGTATACCAAAAGTTCAGGGACCAACGTTAAGATTAAAACGCCGCTTAAATACTGCCATGTCCCTGCAGGGCCCAAAACCGCTTGGCCCGGGCCCCAAGTTGACTTGTACGTAAATCTAGCATTGAACCCAAGATGTCAGTTTTCAAAAAGTAAAAGAATTATTTCAGCAAAAAATGGAAACTAACACCAACCGGACGGCAATGAAGGCAACGGTGATAAATCTAATTTACAATTATTTTGTAGTGTTCAGTCTTCACTGCGCCGTTCAAAAGAGGCGGCATTTAGAAAGTGACGTATTTCCCCAATAGGCTATAGACTAGGGAGGCAAAATTTTGTGTATTGAGTCTGATATAATAAAATCAATACCGTACAATAACAATCTGATATTTCACCGAAAAGAAAGCTAGACGTCAGTCATGCTTTCCATTTAAATACCAGTGATCGATAGGCTTTGTTTCCTAAAATTAAAATTTCAATGAAGTTGAATTTCATTTACATACCAGAAAGAAATACTTCAATATAAGTTAATATTTATGTTCGAATTTTTCATTATGTTTATCGTCAAGTCCCTAGGGTATATTGAATGCAACAGTTTATGTTCCTACTACTACTATTTGGGGGGGGAGGGGGGTTGCGGACGGGTAAGAAGGGAGTCATAATGCCGTTAGGGCGGCAAAAGTAGCCTTGGGGCGATAAAATAGTAAATCCGCTCATGGCCCTAGACATGCTGGTCTGAGAGAGAAACCGGCCCTGCCCATGCTGCATCGTATAGCGACTTCTGTCACAGCCGGAGGTGGTTTTACCAACCTACGTAATCGTTTGTTTACAATATTCTGTAAAAAATCCCTTTGTACTTCAGAATCTTAATTTTATATTTCAACGTATTCCTTCGGTATTCAAACATTCAGAGGTTTTTTTGTTTTTTTTTTTTAAAGTAAACATTCACGCTTTCTGTTTAGCGCTCATTCTATACGTCTACCGTTTGGAATACAGCTTAGTACTGAAGCCCAATGGTTCGAGTGAATGAGCGCCAGCTTGCTTAGTCACGAGTATGAATCCACGTGGAAATACAGAGAGATCAGTCTTAAAAGTTGGATTAAATGAAATTTACATTCGACGCTTACTTGCCATCAAATGATTTTAAGACAATGGTTTTACGAAAGGAAATTATAAATAAAATATCTTAACTCTCTCCCTGCTATGGATAATCTCGGCACGTCGGGAATAGTTTGTCCCCTATCTCGGCACAAGCAATACCATTTCAAGGCCCATACGTTTCCCGCAGTTAAAGGGTTAATTTGGAACGTAAGGAAAGCAAATACTTAAATTGGCAAAGCAATCTAATTTGGAAAATTTACAGGAAATGTATTTTACACCTTAAAGATACTAGACGAGTTGTCTAATGGGTTGGTTGTATTTTTATGGCGCAAGGATCATTTTGCGTCAAGTCTAACGGGACTGAGGTTAGGGTAAGTTCAGAGTCACAATACCTTTATACGACATTACCACCAGTCGAACCAAGTTCAGCGAGTCCCAAGACCACAAGACCGCTGAATTGCAAAACCATAACTATATTTGAGGACCTGAGATGTACAGTGAAATCTCGTTAATGCGGCTTCACTCAAGACATTACTGCGGACAATCCCCGTCTAATGCATATGTACATTCAATGTTAAAAACTTCGCTTGATGCGTACGGCTTATTAGATAATGCGAACAAAAGTCTTGCTCGAAGGAAATACCTTTCCCCGGAAAAACTTCAGGAAGTATCAACGAACGATTTTTTCCTCCTCAGGCGGGTTCATTCGTTTTTCAAAAGCAACATCGCAGGTTCTTCCAGATTTTTTTATACAGCATTAAGTAAAATTAAGTTACCACCGTACGTATTAACTAATTTTGTTTCGTTGTAAATTCTTCCGGAGTATTTCTTCATAATACACTACCTTGTTGTATTAATTTACTTAACGTCGTATAACTGAATTACTATACAAGTTGATGCTGAATAGCTTCAAGTTTTAGCAACATAAGTTTGTTCTCCGAATGTCGTTTGTACAGATAAAAATCGACGGCCCATGACTATATGCATGAACGAGATTTCAGTGTATTATGATGTGCACCGTTTACTAGATTGAATTCAAGGCAGAAAAGTCTCCAGTGTTATATCCTTGATATTTGGACATTGGCAGCGTTTGTGAGGAAAATTGTCTAAAGTGTTCTGAATGTATGACATTTATGTTCGTCACTTCGAATCAGATGTTTCTTTATATCCTCAATCAGGAGGTTTATTTACACATATGAGATACATCCGAAACATACAAGTGAAGTTACAAATTATGGTTTTGCATCATATGTGGGTCCCACGTAAATGCTGTAGCGTAACTCGTTCGAGAATCTAAGCTACAACTAATAAATAGCTTAAGCAAAAGTCAAGTAAAATAAAGTAACATTTTCAACTTAAAACAATCACAGCTTTAATTCTGCTACTCCACGATTCCCTCTACCGATTGCTTTTTAATTGTCCTTTTACATTGGATGATATAACCAAGAAATATTGGGCAATGTATTCCATAGTCTAGGACATCTATTCTAGATTATTTCTACTTTTCTTATCTTTGGTACATGGAATGACACTTAGAAGGGGTGAGATGTTACTTCATCCATATGTTTGTATATTATGTCTATTACATCCGTGAATTTTTTTTATAGATTCTTTCATACGTTCTAGTAATTATACAATATCCATTTAACTTACTTGATAGAATAATACCAGTGTCCATTACTGTTCTCCAATCCCAAGTATATTTCCCATTTAACAATGCAAAAAATCTATTCTTATTAACCTAAGATTGCATGGGAAATCTGGAAAACAATTACAATATATAAGATGGCTGTGAACGAATACATAACAAATCTATTTTTATGGTTTTTGGTAGTATTTTTTTTAATTACACCTACACCTATTTTCTTAGATACTTATATGGTCGTTCTATGCTAAGTCTTTGTTACACTTAAGCATTCAGTTTTGTCAACTAAATATCTTCTCCATTTATCCTAATTCAACTTTAACGGTTACCGATACTTGAGTTTTACTACGCAAGGGTCATTCATGCCTTCTAACATTACATATAGGATTAAATAGCGAAAAATTCGGGATCATAAAGAAGTCGACTTTCAGCCATGTAGTGATCACGACTGAAGTGACCGTACACTAACGGAGAGGTAACGCGTTTGTCAACCATGCTGGAAATCCTGGTTTATACCCCGCTGGGGACGTGCGCGTATCTTTCTACCAGTCTGTATTCCGGGATTTGGTTCCTTAGTCGCTGAAAACTTAGATCTAAGAAGTAGCTCCTAGTGGACCATGATATTCGCTGTCCTTGCGCCGTAAGACTACCCAAATGGTGCATATTGTTGCATTTAAACGCCACTCGACTTCTATCACAGTTTATTTAGCGGGAAACTGCAAATTCAACATAAATATATGCATCAAATACATTGTTGATTCATATAAATACATGCATCAACACATGCATGACTGCAAAGTGTTGCACTAATTGCTATACCTACAGGCCATGGATACGAAAGGCGAATTACTTCACAAACTGAAGTTCAGAGAACCTTACGTTTAATTTGATGAAAAGACAGAACTACGTCTGTTCGGACATAAAAGCAGACGGAAATGCAATGACCAAAATCTACTTCGAGCTGGAAGAACTAAAACCGGGGATTTCGATTGGCTTAATGAAAACTTTAGTTTCATAATGGTTCGTTTCTAAACGTTTAACCAAATCCTAACCAGCGTTTTCATAATAGAATCCGTTGTACGTTTCGAGGCCCGCGTGAAAAGTTTACCAGAGATGAGAGTTTGTTTAACACGTTAAACGCCACACCGGTCCCGACGGACCGGCTGGGCGTATAGAAGTGAGCTACCATACCGCCTGGAATCTAACCCAAGCCAACTGCCTTGAAAACGAGCCATTTTGGAAATATCGTTCGGTATTTATACTAGGCATCCATTTTAAATAGTTCGAAGCGGAAACTTCCATTTTCAGCGATTCTAAACTTCACAGTCAAACATACCATACCTGCAGCCTCAACTTAAAACTGCATAAATAATCCACGAAATTATACATAACATTAACTACATAAAACAGCTCGAAGAAATAATGAACAACTTCTAATAAACATTCGGTAAGTCACAAAAACTTACCGTTACTGCACTCCCGAGTTTAGTCTTGGACTGGCCTTCTACGACTGTTAGTGAGAACTCACGAACAACACACAAGCGTTGTATAGCTGCTATGGAACAGATATACAAGAATGGCGTAAAAGAAGAAAGCTGTTCGTCTTACGGAGAGGCTTCCTACAACTGCTACTAACGCGCACAAACAGAGCCAATGTAGCTTAGACGAAACAACGATACGCATACTGAAGCGCCGTCTATAGCTCTTATTGAACAGATTTACAAAAATGACGTAAAAGATAGACGCTGCGCAGAATCCTTACTTCATTTCGATACCTACTTTTATTTCGATCTGCTCTATTTAAATAGAGCATCGTATTATTTCGTAAAGATTCATGAGGTTTTGACACAATGAAATATACCCGTGCCGTCTTAAAGGGTGGGCATCAAATTAGAAAACTTCGTTTATTAAATACATTACATTTTTCTTAGTGAAAAAAATTTGAAAATTTAATAATTAGATTAAAAATTGCCCCAAAAACAACGATCAAACTCTGAGTCCCTGACTAAATTAAGACAGCCTCGAATATATTACTTCGAAATTACGTGACACCTGGAATATATTGAGAGGTTTTTCTTCCTCGACCGAAAATTGTCTTATTCATTACTCCAGAAAAATTAGAGCCAATAGTGTTTACATTTTAATGTCCTGAATCCATGGTAAAAATGGTCACAATACTATGTTATCGATATATAGATGTATAACTCATGTTATACGTCATTGATAATTATTATTATTCGCGATTTTTTTTTAGAATGGAAAAAAAATCGTGTTTAATTTAGTCCTGATAAAGCGCCGCTATTCTTGAGGCGTCCCTTAGTGGCATATGAAGGAACTACACTTACAAACTCTGGGACTAATCGTGATGAAGGCATAGCATCGACACAGCTTACATACAGTTCGCGAAAAAAGTATAAGGACAAGCGAAAACCCGCCAAATCTAGAAATCTTTTAGACGGAAACGTATGCAAATTTCTTAGGGAAAAACATGATAAAATTAAGTTATTTTTCATGTAAATTAGTTAAATTTTCCAAAAATAGATAGGTATAAATCTACTTTGTGAATTTTAAACCCATATGATCTTGGAAAAAAATATGAGGACAACTGATTTTTCATCTAAAATTATAGTAAAGTTTGCATATTTGAAAACATAAAATGACCATTTCAAATATAAAGACTGGGTTTCTAAACAAAATTCACACTTGCCTCATTTCTGCACGATTTTTGTACGATGCCAAAATTAACTCACCTTTCTGACCTTGAAAAAGGGAAAATTCTTGCTTTTAAAGAATCTGGATTGAGTGGCCATGAAATTTCGAAAAAAATTAAAAGATCTAAAAGTGTAGTTTATAATTTTCTAAAAGAATTTGAAATGTATGGAATGAATAAACTAACAGGAAGACCAGAAATTCTAATGCATCGACAGAAAAGAATAGTTGTAAGAAAAGCTTGCGAGAAAAAAGAAACTACAAATGAAGTTCGAAGAAATTTGGACTTACCATGTTCCACACGAACAGTTCAAAATGTTTTGAATAAACATCCGAATATTTGGTATGGAAAGTTAATGTCACGTCTGCCTCTTACATAGCAACATAAGGAAAAAAGACGACTTCGCAAAAAAATATATTTTTCTCGGTCCAAAATGGAATGATGTAACCTTTTCAGACAAAAGAAATTCAACCTTGATGGGCCAGACGGTTGTCCCTATTTTTGGTATAATCTGCGTAAAACCAAAGAAGTTTTTTCCAAACGTCAAAACGGTGGGGACATAGTAATGATTTGGGGCGCTTTTGCAGCAAACGGAACCACTCCAATAGTCTTTATCAACTACAAAATGAACTCTGACAAATATGTTGATATGTTCGGTGAAAATTTGTTACCTGAGGCCCCACTAATGACTTCAGGTGACTATTTTTTCCAACAGGATAACGCTGCCATACGCGTTTCTAAGAGTGCAAAACTCTTGTTTGAAGCCAATTCAGTAAATTTACTTGATTGGCTGGCGAGGAGTCCAGATATGAATCCTATAGAAAATTTATGGGGCCTTCTAGCCTGAGAAGTTTATAGAAATGGCACACAATATCAGTGTAAACCGGATCTTGTATTAGCTATCGAACAAGCTTGGAATAACATTACCATAGACACTTTAAAAGAATTTTCAGCATCGATGACTTC
Source organism: Dysdera silvatica (assembly GCA_006491805.2). Taxonomy (NCBI): domain Eukaryota; kingdom Metazoa; phylum Arthropoda; class Arachnida; order Araneae; family Dysderidae; genus Dysdera; species Dysdera silvatica. The sequence goes on along the minus strand of QLNU02015360.1, from coordinate 301,825,539 downwards.
CCAGCTTATTCAAGTAATTGAAAACAAAGATTGTTTTCTTGATTATTAAGAGAAATCATATGTAATTTAGAATATGTCCTTATACTTTTTCTATATTTCTTTCGTGATAATTTTTATGAGGTCAACTTTTGTAAGTTTCATATTTGTTGTTTTATGTTTTGTAGATGTTATTGTAAAATGTGATATTATAGGTCAAAAACATAAAAAAAAATTCATTTTGATAAAATGAAAAAGCATATTTTCATTCAATTGTATGTTGTCCTTATACTTTTTTCGCGCACTGTACCTGCATTTAACCTTCCTTTAGAAGTTGAGAACTCTTACAGCAGTCAACAAATGATAGTGAGTTAGGGGAACCGACTTGGAAAAAAATATTGAGGAGGCCCTGAATTTAGAACCTGCATCTGCACTCACACGTGAGTCAACCAGAGACAAGTTCGCTATTGGTGTGGCAGTGCTGTAACTACTCTGTAACCAAAGAGACAAGTTAAAGAAGCAAGAATGTCCGGTATGAAGAACTAGTATTAATATTATTAAATCAACAATTTTTTTTTTCATATTAGCCGATGATGTGGCAACAATAGATGTTAAATTTCTCGTAAAGAAAAGACCGATTTTCTGGCGCCTGATGAGACCCGAACCCACGACCTTCCAATTGCCAGTCAGGCGCTCTACCTACGAAGCTACAGGCGTCAATCATTTCCTCCCTTACGAGCATATAAAAGGCTTTCGCAAAGTAATGTCACTTTTAAATGATGGCGATACCTATTCCGTTGTAGATAAAGATCCTACTGATTGCATTGAGAGGCAGATGAATGGTTGCCTGCTAAAACTTCACAAAGAGTCGAAACTGGATGAGAAACTTTACTCGCGACTCCGTTGTTCGTCTGGAAGAATACCGCTGTTCTATGGACTCCCAAAAGTCCATAAACACGATATTCCTCTTAGACCTATTGTGAGTTTTTGTAGTTCGCCAACATATGCACTTTCTAAATATCTTGCAGGTATACTATCTCCTCTTGTTGGACCCTCTGGACAGTCGGTGTCTACCTCTGAGGAGTTTATTTCTTCTATCAGAAACGTAAAAATCGCTCCCGATGATGCTATGGTGCCTTTTAGTGTTGTTTCACTTTTCACCTGTATTCCAACAAATTTGGCGGTATCAGCAGCGTTGGAGCGACTGAGGCATGATGGAAGCCTGGAAGAAAGAACTAGCCTTAGTCCGGAAGAGATATATTGCCTGTTCGAGTTCTGCTTGAATTCCACGGTTTTCGGCTTCAAGGGTAGATTTTACCGACAGAAGAGGTGTACGGCGATGGGGTCACCTGCTTCGAGTGTGGTGGCAAATTTGTGTATGGAGGCATTTGAAAACAGTGCTTTAGATGAGTGAATTTACTGTGTCAAGGTGTGGAAGCAATACGTCGATGATACGTTTGTTATCCTACCAAGGTCTTCAGTTGCTGATTTTCATCTCTATTTGAACAGCTTGAACCCTCATATTCAATTTACGTTAGAGGAAGAAGATAGAGGTTCATTACCCTTCTTAGATGTTCGGATAAATAGAGATGTGGATGGGCGACTGTTGACTACGGTGTTTAGGAAACCAACACATACTGATAGGTATCTTGACTTTCGTTCTCATCACCCGGCATCACACAAAGCATCTGTCATTAGAGCCTTGCACCGACGAGCCTTTACACATTGTTGTAATGATGACCTTCGCAATGTTGAATTACGACGCAACAAAAGCGTGTTGAAAAAGAACGGTTACCCGACTAAATTTATCGCTCGTAACTAATGTGGTGTTAGTGGTGGAAACAGGAATGTAGAGGATGAGACTAGGAAGACATCAGTGGTTTTGCCATATGTGGCGGGTGTCTCAGAAAAGCTGTCTCGAATTCTCAGTTGTGTGAATGTTAAGACCTACTACAAACCTGTCTACACCCTGCGTGATCTATTACTTAAAGTTAAGGATCGCGTCCCTGAGGAGGAAAAATCTGGTGCTATTTACCAAATACCGTGTGGAGACTGTGACAAGGTGTATGTTGGACAGACGGGAAGATCGATACGTCTACGAGGGAAGGAGCATATGCGTGCGGTAGCTAGGGGAGACGATTCAAACCAGTTGGCTGAACATGTCTTCAGGGAGGGTCACGAACCAGATTGGCATTCGATGAAAATATTACATCAGAATGTGACGAATCTGGGGAGTAGACTTTTTCTGGAATCATGGGAAACCTACGGTTTGAGGAGTCGTGCAATAAACATCGCAAAACCTCTACCAGAACCTTACAGGATTTTTGCAAAACCTCGAGTTGGGGGTGTTCATCTGACATCGTCGGGTGCGGGGGCTTTCCCGGCGAGGGTTTCCCCGATTGGGGTTTCCCCAGCTGGAAATGCTCCGCACCAAATGGCGTCAGATGGGGATTCCCAACATGCGGGTATATAAGCTTAGGACTTTCACGAACTCTTCATTCTGCCTTCACTTGACAAAGGGAGCAGTTGGCTCCCGAAACGTCGTGTTTTTAAACCTTACGCCAGTGTCGAAATAACTGTTTGTTATGGAATCTCCTGGTGAAACTCTGTATTGTTTCGTTAAAAGGCTTTCTATGGACAAGTTAGCTATTGCTGTGACTACTCTATTATTGACGCCTGTAGCTTAGTAGGTACAGCACCTGACCGGCAATCAGGAGGTCGTGAGTTCGGGTCCCACCAGGCGCCGGAAAATCATTCTTTTCTTTACGAGTAATTTAACATCTATTGTTGCCACATCATCAGCTAATATGAAAAAAAAATTGATTTAATGATACACAATAACAATTATTATATTTTATATATCCTATTATATCTTTCACCCTCAACCACATGCCGTATTTCTTTAATATCCATCGATTTTGAGAAGGCCTTCCCCTGAAACTTTTGAGGGAGGGGGGCGATGTGACCTGGGCCCCTTAGGGTCGACGACTTTGTGGTGTAGCATCCCCGGAGACACTTTTTTTTTCTTTTTTGTAATTGTATGCGTTACATTTACAAGCTTCAAATGAATATTTTATTTTGTTTAGAAGTTTGTTCACATCTTGGGCCCCTTCTTTTGATAAAAACAGGGGCTTCAAAATGATCTCTTTCCTAGGGGCCCAAAAATATTAGCTACACCACTGCTTCAGTTCTATATAAAGAGGGAGAAATCAGTAAGTAAAAAATGTAGAAGCGGCCCTGGACAAACGCCCGTCTTCGACTATGGGTAAGGCCGGTCCTGAACACAAGGTTGAATTAACAAGAAAGCTTGGTTGTTAATCTAATCAAAGGTTTCATTACTTAATAAACGAGATTATGTCGCATAGGAACGAAATCGGTATTGTGTAAATGGACATCGGTTATTATTGAAAACTGCCGGATAAGCGCATCGTTGTAAAACGCAATCACAATGAATTTAAAAACGGCCTTTTTATTGTCTTGTATGTATATATTGACATAAGGAAAAGAGAGTAGCCAAGTACGACAGCGTCCCAGTGAGGACGGCTACCTAAAAATCACTGGGTCGAATAGAACCTAATTTGTGTGTATAACATGTTTTTCCTTTGTACAAGGCAGTACTGTCTTGTACCTACCTTGTGTAGTGTCTACCTTGTACAGTGTTTCCTTTGTACTTGAGTTAACACTAGACACCCACCCCCCTTTCATTTCTAAAAAACCTTCCTTTGTTACGTGGAAATATTCGACGAAACAATACGCAATATAAATAAGACACAAAAAACAACGTTTTAGAAGCGTATTTATGTCAAGATTGAGTTCGAGCTACGCGTTTCGGGCGATAAAAGTTCGCCCTTCTTCGGGAGTGAACACGTGGAATATCGTCAACAAACGAGGTTGATTCGCGGATGTAACTAGAGTTGAGTTATTAAGTGAAATGTTGACTTCCAAAAGTAGGAAGTCAAGTACTACGTGGTTTTTGTGGTGCGGCCACTCTTCCCAGAAATTACCAAATTGTGGAAAAGTTGGCTGTCTGTTAGTAGAGGTGGCAATTATGGCGGGACTATGGATTAATATCAGAAGGAGTTAGGTGGAGTACATTTCGCCAAGCTGAGCTGAAGGAAGGAGTTGAGCTGTGGTCATTCACAATGGAATCACGAAACATGTTAATGAAGAAAGCTTCGGCGAAGTCCAGTTCAAGTGGTGAATGAGGTTGGTGGATGATACGAGCGTCAAAAAAGTTAAAGCGATGGTTGTGTTCGTGGCTGTGAACAGCAATGGATGATTTGTGCACCTCACCTTTCTCAACGTATCGGCGATGTTCTTTCAACCGATGCATGAGGGCACGTTTTGTCAGTCCTATGTAGGAAAGTCCGAACTGGCAAAAAATTTGATACACGCCCCAGCGTTGGAGTGTGGAAATGTTATCTTTGAGTCTAGAGGGCAAAATCTTGTTAATAGGCGAGAAGGTAACTTTGAATTTGGCTTGCCGAAGGACTTTGGCAATGGCGGAGCTAAGTTTGTACACGTAAGGGAGTGTTACGAAGCCAATGTAATTATTTGAAGATATTCGACTAAGAGATGTACTGTAAGAACGTTTTGAGAATTTGAAAACGGCAGCATCGATAATGCTGGGACAGTACCCACGGATGCGAGCGATGGTCTTAAGCAAAGAAA
>QLNU02015360.1:301804621-301820792 GCA_006491805.2 Dysdera silvatica | reverse complement strand
ATTGGAGAAGGCAGTCGAGGAAAAAGGAAAGTAAATATCAATAAATGCATATTATGCTTACTTAAGTAAATTTAGGTCTATTACTTGCTTTACTAAATTTATAAGCATAATAGTTTTTATAATATATTTAACAGAAAATTGTTAAATGCTTTATGAAATGTGAAATTGACAAAAAATGCATACATACATTGCACATACCGAATAATCCGTTCTGTAACTGATAATAACATTTAACCTTCGTAAATTAAATGTAGTCTTTAAAGACCCATAAGTTAATGATAATTACAATCCCTCATAGTTTTATTATATTGCTGGAGATTACAATTGCGGATTATTTCCTTATTTTCTTAATCTTGAATGTTTGTTAAATTCATGAACTTGAATTCACAGAATTAAATATTAAATCATTCTTATTGAAAACAATTCATTAAAAATGTTTTATAATATAGATGCCTAATGACATTCAGTGCAGCAAGAAGACTTTTTCTGTATATTTCATTATAATTTATTTATGTGTTTATAAGTATTGAATAACACAATTAAATAAGTGCACTAACTTTATTTTACAAAAATGAAGTCCAACTTGCGTAAACAAACTACCCTTATAACAACAAAATCGACTTCTTCCTGAATTCTCCCACTTCTAACCTAATCATCAGGAAAAAGTTTTTTTAATTCAAATACAATAATGTAACCATCTAAATATCAGACAACGGATGTATCACAGAAATAGATAACAATTTCTGCCACCCACGCTCAAACTAGAGGTTTACGTATAGGAGAAAAAAGATATATTGTCCTCCTGCCCGGAGTCGAACCAAGCACCCAATGTGCGACTCGTTGGGCCTCTACCTGCTGGGCCATCAGGGCAGGAACCATACTCCCTTTCTCCGTATATGAGGTTTTATGTAAGGTTTTATTACCCAATTTATTATTATTTATTATTCATACGTTGGGTTCCCGGTTCGATTCGGGGTCAGGGCACTGTCTCCTTTTCTCCTATACATAAAGCTCTCGGTTGAGCTTAAGCGTAGGTAGCAGAAATTGTTACTTATAAAACTTATACGTAGGTGGCAGAAATTATTGTATAATAAATTTCCCCCACGAAAACTCACAAAAATCTCGCCCCGGAGGCTTTCTTGTGTTGACCATATTTGGCAATTGTGTTATCCCTGCGGAGGGTAATAATACCTTAACACCTTTACATACGGAGAAAGAGAGCGTTGTTTCCTGTCCTCATTCGTCTAGCGGTCCAAGACACTCCGGGCTAAACGGAGGGACCCTGGTTCGAATCCAGGATGGGGAAAGCGTCTCTTTTTCTCCAAAAACAAAAAAGCTTTAGCTTGAGCTATTTAAATGTGGGTGTCGAGAACTATCGTATAATAAATTCAGCCACGAAAACTCACAAAATATTCGCTCCGGTGGCTTTGTGCGTTGACCATTTGCAATTGTGTTAACCCTGAGCAGGGTGATAATACCTTACATGTACCATAGAAAATTGCACTTGGGTTAAATAATTTTATTTTACGTAATAATTCCAACACGCACGTTCTTTAGCCCAAACGAGAGCTTTTTTGTATAGGAGAAAAAGAGGCATCGTCGCCGACCTAGAGTTAAACACTGGGGTCTCTTCGTTAAGCCCGGAGTGCCTTACCCACTAGGCCGTCGAGGATAGGCCGTCGAGGATATGAACGAAGCTCCTTTTCTCCATATATAAGGTCGTAGGATATTATTATCCTTCTTAGGGTATATTTAAAAATAAATAAATTTAGATAAATTTATTCTCTTTTGTATCGAAGAGTGACAGTTTTTAAAATTTTTGAGAGGAGGAGAACATTTAATGATAAAAAACAATTACTACATGCTAGTCTACGAAGCCCACCAGAGTCACGTAATTCTATACTGGATAATAGTAACAGTAATTTTGGAAACTGGGTGATATTTCCCGTAATTACAAAACTATATCTTTTTTTCAAAGCCCATAATTTTTGGTTATCTAACCACTTTGGTTTCTGGTGGTTCATATTTTCCGACAAAATCGGACATTTTGCAGTTACTTAGCGTAGGGGCGCCATGTTAGATGACTGATATCACCTGTTATATCTACATCCAACTAAATTTACTTGAGTGTCGGACTCAAACGTAACGAGTTTGAAGACGATGGGTACAGTGGTGCAGCTAGATATTTTGCAGCCTCAGGCAAGTGACTGCCGTAGTTGTGTGCCTGTCGTTGTTTTTTAAAGGCTGATTGCCACCTCTCCCGAATTGTGGCGTACGGGGAGACAGCCTTCTCCCCCCCCTAGATACGCTACTGGGTGGGTATGAGGGGTCCCCCCCCCACAAACGATTAAAATAATTAATAGCAAATAAAGCACTAGAATTTCGCATAAATCCCTAAATTGGCTGCTAGTCACGTATCCTTTAGAAACACTAAAAAAAAAACAAGTTCTCCTAGCGCTCGTGGGAACTCAATAATTTGTCCTTCAGATTCTGTCAAGATCGCAAGATGTAATGTTGAGCCGTCTATGTCTAAGTTGCAAGTCCATGTATTCAATGATGCAGTTATATTACAATCTTAGCTACCTGGTTCATGCATCGATACAATGGCATATTTTTTTTGTGTAGTTTGCCCTTAACTTTGGAGCCCGGTAGTTTGAGGATACATCGATATCATAGTAATTTATTAACATCGATCCGTAAAAATAAATTGGGAAGATAGCTGTAATCAAAACCCACAACAAACAACTCATCTCTCCCATATGAGTACTGTGCTGTGCTGGGAAACTACAGTCAAATAATAAACATCTTTGGTCTAAATGGTTGATACAATACTAATCAAAAAAATTTGAGCTTATTCTTTAAATACTTACTAATTTAATTTCCAATTTTGTCATTTTTGTATATTCAGTAGTTATGACAATTGTCAATTTCGCAATGTTTGAATAGCACAGACATGAAATAAACTATCGTCTGGACGTGTTGCCTGCGACTAATGGCGCCATATATATTGAAATATATTAATAATCATTAAAAAACTCTATACTTTTCAGTGTTGAATTGCAAAAAGAACAAGGTCGTATCAATTACCTTTCTTTTTTTCATTATTTTTAAGTGTAAACTAATATTTTGGGCAGCCTGTAGGATATAATACATAGTCTATATGTAAAATACATTCGATATATTTAAACACGGTTAAAAAGCTTAATTTTCTTTACTTGCATTTCTATCCCACTGATGAGAAATTTATCATGAAAGAGATCAATAAATTGATTTGTTATTTTAAGATTCTATATCATAAGACAGCCACAACGGTACTTGAAAAGGACATACAGCACAGCTTGACGTCGTTATGAATTATGAAGAAATGAGAAGGATGGAGAGAGAGAGGGTAAACTCAGAAATGAGAGATCTCTCTTCGTGAAGAACGTTTTCGTTTTGAGTGAATTTCCCTGTAAGAAATGATTAGTTCGCATATTAAATACAAGTTTTATTTGAAATACGAACCAAAAAAACCCTAGATATGATGCAGCAATCATGAAAAGAGTTTATGATTTATTTTAACGTTGATTAGTCAGTGGAAAATGTTAGATTCAATAATATATTATGCATCGATTTAATGAACTGTGCGATAAAAATGAATCCAGTCAAACGTTCGTACATGCTACAATGATGGATAATACTTTTGACACCCACGTTTTTCAGCTCAAATTAGAGCTTTTTATGAATAAGAGAAATCACCCTGGTCTGGAGTTGAGCTGGAGACCCACTATATGAACCGGTGTGGCTTGACCTGCTCGTCTACCAAAGTACAGGAAATACGCTCCTTTTCCTCGTATATAAGGTTTCGTAAGAGATATCATTACCATTCTCAAGACTTTCAGGTGATCGAGCAAGTTAAAGCACCCTGGCTCGACATCGGTCAGGGCTAGACTCCGAGTAATCGCAATCAAACGATTATAATCGATTACATTTTCGCGTAATCACATCTGTAATTGTAATTGAATGTTTTGAAGTAGCTGTAATCTGCAATATAATCATAATCACACTTTTAAATTTCATTTAATCATAATCGTTTTTTGAAATTCTTAGGTAGTCGTAATCATAATCGCTGTGATTATAATCATAATCGCCATGCTTATAATCGTAATCGTCATGATTGTAATCGTAATCTAATTGATTATTTATGATTGCGTGCAAGTAATCGTGATTACAATTTGTAATCGTAATTGTAATCATATTCTTTTACGTGTATTCATAATAGTAGTTGTAACCGGAAAATGAAAATTGACTGTAATCGTAATCAAAATCGTAATCTAAATTTTGATACTTAGGTAATTGTAATCGTAATCATAATCCTACTTTGGTAATCATTATCATATAAACAGATTGTAATCATTCCCAAGTCTGATCAAGCGGTGTCTTTTCTTTTTCTATACATAAAAAACTCTAGTTTGCGCTGGAAAACGTTATCCATCAATTCCTCACGGAAAAAATATTACAAAAAACGTGCCCTGGTAGCTTTGCGTGTTGATCATTTGGCAATTGCGTTAATTCTAAGAAGGGTAATAGTATCTCTTACGATACTACAATAATCTTGATTTTGATTTAGTTTATTATTGAATATTCAGTTCAAGATTCTAGATTAAAAAGCTCCCTATGTATCAATTGAATTAGGTTTCGCTTTCTTTTTGGTTTTACGGCTCAAAGACTACAGTGGTCATGCTGCGCCGGGACCTACTGTTTTCCGAGGAATCCGAACCTCTTAAGGCCTGGGGAACCAAACCCCGGACTACAGTGAGCAGTGCGATCTTTATGAGATCTCTGAGTAAGCGTTCTTTTTGCACTGCTGGGAGTCGAACCCGGATTAGCCGCGCAATAGGAGAACGCGTTACCACACTGCGCCACCGCAGGGCCCAATTGAATTAACTGCATATTAAACGCAGTCAAATGCTTATAGCAGATAAAGAAGCACCACTTTTCATATAGTAATGTGCATGGGCGCCATTAGCGGGGGGGACAGGGGGACCCGTCTCCCCAATGTTGGTAATAAGATTCCATATTCCCCTTCATTTTCAAACAAAATGCTCTTTACTGGTATTTTGTCCCCCCCCTCCCAATAATTTTATGCCGTCGGCGCCGATGGTAATGTGATAAATAGCTAACATGAAACGTTAAGTTACAACAGAGAAAAAGTCATTTTTTTTTCAAGAATCGATTTTTTTTTATCCTTCATTTCTGGGACAAGCTTTCAAGCGACTTACGAAGGGGAACGTCCCTTTAAAGACCTAATAGAAATCATATGTTGTAGAAGGAATTGGATAATTAAATTTAAGAAACATTTAAAACAAATAGAATATCAAGTAAGAGAAGAGCGAATTATGTTTTCATTCTTAATTTTTGAAATAAGGTTTCAGGAAATTTACGAAAAAAGGTCTATTTAGAAGCGTAATAGAAATCATATATATGTAGAAGGAAATAGGTAGCTAAATTTAAGAAACATTTAAAACGAATAGAATATCAAATAAGCAAAGAGTGAATTATTTTTTCATTCTTAACTTTTGAAATATGATTTCAGGAAATTCACATAAGAAAGTCTATTTAAAAACGTAATCAAAACAATATGTAGAGAAAAATGGACGAACAAATTAAGGGAACATTTAAAGCGACTACGATATCAAGTAAAATAATAAATTTCTGTTTTTATTCTTGATTTTTGAAACAAGGTTTAAGGAGGTTTACCAAGGCAAGTTTATTGAAAGATCTAATCGAAATCACATGTAGATAGAAATGTACGAATAAATTAAGAGAATATTTTAAGAGAATACGATATCAAGTATAAGAGATCTGGTGTGTATGTGGGTGGTACATCCTTCCGTCCTTTTCATCACATTTTTAACGCGAGAATACGAAATCACTATTATATTCCTCCCGTAGCACATCCGTGCCTAATCAACGCATGAAACTGACACGCTAACTCTGTTACAAAAGACATCTACCCCTCTAAATATTCATATTCCACCAGCTATGTCACTTTCCCCCCTACCCATCCCACATTCTCGAAAAGAAGTCCGGGAATAAATGGGACTAGGAGATGCTCGAACCCCGGGTCCGTAAAAAAGCGGCACACTTCTACGACTGACTTTCAGTAACTGATAGGTGTGACAGGCACGAGGCGGATTAAATTTTGTATAGGGATAGTACGTTTGTTCTCCCCCCTCCCCTTGAAAAAAAGCTGGGGGTTTACGGGGGTGTTGGGGGGATCTGTTGTGTGTTTGTTCAACGCGGCGTGAGAGGTGTTGCGCGATTAAAAAGTAAAGCTGCGGATCCCCCGTGAGAAAGAGTGCCTTTTCCGTTTAGCAGTTTAGGGCAGGCCACAGTTTCCTCTCATGCACACGTCGGAAATCAAAGAAAACGAGGGGCGGGCATAAGGGGGCTCGTTTGAACGGGGGGGGATGCATATTATACGCCTGTGTATAAATGAGTTGATAGTGCCGAATACTAAACGCGGATGATTTTTTTGGCGTAAAAAGGTTTGGAAAAATTCGCCATCAGATGCCCTTTATTAAAGATATTCTAAAAGATCCAATTATTATTATACAAATGTAAACTAAAATATATATATTTAAAAATCATCAATAATTTTAAAATATCAATTTATTTATTATTACCTATTTTTATTATGACTAAGATTGTGTTTTTAAAGTATATTTCTATTTGTTTATGTATAACTTTTATTTGTTTCTGTGTAATTTTCATTTGTTTCTATTTAATTTTTACTTATTTCTATTTAATTTTTATTTATTACTATTTAATTTTATTTGTTTATATTTAATTTGTTTATATTTAAAGTACAAAGTATAGTATGTTTCAAATGCAAAGCAATCGTCTAAGGTATGCAGTTAAGTAAAACAACAATAGATAAGCTATTCAAACTATCAGATATATAAGACCTTAATGATCTCTTAAATTCCCTATATGAAGTGATAAATGTTCTGGCATTTCAGTCCGCAGACTGACAGCCATGCAATTTATGTTTCTGAAAAAAACATTCTTTTCTTACAAATTTTCGTAAAAGATTATTTCGACTTCTAGCACATTATTGACACATAGGACGGTCGATTTCCCACTATACTATCAGATAGTTATTGAGAACTCGTTGTTAAACTCTTTCCAGATTTAGAAATTGTCAAGCAAGTTATTAAAGATTGGGAGTTAGAATAAACGCAAATTTCTAAATACCACTTCACCTATTCACTAACATACTAATAGGTTTCCATCAAAATATTCAAACTTTTAGTGAAAAAAAAAAAAGATTTGCAAAAGGCCTTTAGAAACTGCATTCAAAATTCACACATATTAAGCAGGAAATATACTGAGGATTATAGGTTTTCAGGAAGGGGGGGTGTACAAATTTATTTTATTGTAACCCAATGTCCAAGAGTAAAATTTATAATTCATACTCTTTACAGTAAAAGAAAATGATATACAAGGCATAGGCTAGAGTTACATGAGCTCATGTGTCCGACCCCCAATAATCTGAAATAAATTGCGATTTTACATATACTGTAATGTATAAATGTACATAAAATGTGCTTAGCCCCCCAATAATTTTAAGAATTCTACGTTGACGATACAAGGTTTTAATTATACAGACCTGGATACGACAGACAGTGTTTCCGGATCCACTTTTCTAATCTATTCTAACTAACACACGGATTAAAATTTCACAAACTGCGAGAGATGCTACACTTTGATCCTAGGAGTAATCTGAGGGGGGCAAAGGGGGGTATATGCTCACAGTTTTTTTTTAAACAGAGTCAAAATCGCATTTTTCCAGCCAATTTTGTATTTTTGTTCTTTTGCCCCCCCAACCAGTTTACGCTATATTTCACCTAAATTACGCTATGGCTTTAATGAAATATATATATATATATATAAATATATATATATATACTGGGCCTTAAATACCTTCCCTGCCATAGTAGGCAATATTAGATAATTTAGAATATTGATGTAGATGCTATACGCTTCTACGGCTACCCTAAAGTATACTGCACATCAACGTCCATTAAAAAACTGTGCAAATGTATCATAAACAATTTTATTAGAAAAAGAGTTGTATACCCTAATATAATGTTAATCTAATTCGAGACATTATAGAGTTGAATTAAGTATATTGAAGTATTTTAAATACCTGGTAACTCCTTCGCCTCTTCTTGCTTCTATGTTTGGTCTTATTTGTATTTGAGAGATTTTAAGTATGGAAAAGATTTTCAGTGCTTAAAAGAAATAAGTGTTTTATAATATGTAATAGTGTTTTATAATAATGTAATAGTGTTTTATAATATGTAATAGTGTTTTTATAATATCCTAACATGGTTTGTGATATGTATTAGTATTTTATAATATATTGTAGTGTTTTAATAATTAAAATATAACAAATGTTTTATAATATATAATAGTGTTTTATAATACGCAATAGTGTTTTATAATATATAATAGCGTTTTATAATAGCAAATAATGTTTTATATGAAATTAGTATGTGCGATGGTTACGCAGAAATTTCTTGCTAAATAATATTGATAATTATTTTGAAAGGAGAGAGAAAGGATGCATTATTTTTACTTAGTGGGTGCTTATTTTTCTTTTTAATGTTTAATCCTTTGGAGTAAAAAATAACGGAGAAAAGTTCCCGCTTGTGGTAGTCCTGAAGACTAAGTTGTATATTTTTTCCAATCCGCGCAATGGTAACCCTAACAAAGAGGCTCCAAATATGTCGCATGATGGATTAGGTCGCCAAGAGAATGTGTAAAACCCACCATTTCAGGGGTAAATCGGATGATGTGTCAAACCGCTAAATAACTGATTGCTAAAGCATATGCTACCCCCGGGTTATCAGGTTTCCCCAGATTGGAAGCCACTGGGAAAGGTGCAAATTGATTTATTTTGTTTTTTTCCAATGCCTCGGCAAAACTGAATTAATACATAACCACTATAGCAACAAGGAAAGGAAAAAACCATCATATCATTATTTAGTTAAAACGGTAAAACAAGGAGGTAAAATAATTGAAAACTTCAAACGCTGATCTAAAAGTTACAGTTAAGGGTAAAACTTTCTGTTAAAGGACCCCCGCGTTTAGCCAATGAACTTGCAGTTAACGAAAATATATAAATTAATTCTTCTCTGAATATTCTGTAGCTATTTCAATGGCATTGTTAAAATATATAACTCTTATAATAATTTTATAATTTTTTTTCTACCGCCTATTTTTTATGGGGTATTGAATTTTTAATTAAACTGTGTTTGAATACTTTTCTACCTTCGATTGATGCAAGGAAATTGACGACAGTAATTTTGGTGGAAAATACCAGCTGCCTGAGCTATTATGTAAACAAGAAACTGACAGAAAAAAAAACCCAGCAATTAATATTATAATAATTCTTGAAATCAATAATGGAAATTGATCTAGAGAGACAAGTCTTGAATATTCCTTATAAATAGATTAGACAAATAAGTATATGGGGTTCAAATCTGTTTAGATTACCAACGATCGCATACGTGTTTTAAGAAAATGTGAAATACATTTTACATGATGCGTTAAATGAAAAAATACATTATTAAATCGCAACCAAATGAAATAATTACTATATATAATATTTATACAAATGGTATCTTTCCTACAAGATATATGGGCGAAATTTTCTACATATTTCAAAAAATATATTCGACTTTTACATATATATGACTCGCAAAATTTTAATTTTCTTAAGCAGTATTGGGGAGAAAACCACGAGTCGGGAAACATTGGGAGTTTGAAGCAAATATCTGTATAAAGACAATTTTTTTTAAATTTAGCTTCATTAAAAGTCATTTGTTATAATTATTTCTGTTTTTGCGGTGGCGAATCCCACGGTTTTACGCAGAATTCCAAAAGTAACATGAAAATGGAAATATAAAGGAAGCAGAAATTGGATTGAAAATATTAAGTATTGAAATTGAAACTGACATGTGGTTTGAGAAGAATTGATTGGAAATGAAAAGATCAGACATGCTAAGTTAAGATAAATTGTAACGTTGTCAAATGAAGTTAAAGTTTATGACAAAATTATCTGAAAGTAATACCAAATTTTAAAAGAAGTCATATTTTAAAACCATAGGGCTTAAGGTATCTGATACGATTATCATATATATCATCATCATCATCATCATATTCAACCATTATCTATCCACTGCTGGATGAAGGTCTCTCCAAATGCTTTCCACACAAGTCTATCCTGGGCCATTCGTTTCCACGTCACCCCAACCTCTTTTCTTATTTCATCCACCCATCTAGTTTGAGGACGTTTTCTAGGTCTTCGGTGGTCTCTTGGAATCCAGTTCAGAATTTCTGTTGTCCATCGTTGATCAGTTCTTCTTGCAATATGCCCAGCCCATCGCCATTTCAGCCCTTTTACTTTAACAATGATGTCCTCTACTCTAGTTTGCTCTCTCACCCAAGTGTTCCTTTTTCGATCTCTCCTAGTTATTCCAAGCATGCACCTCTCCATGCTCCTTTGCGTTGTCTGTAACTTTCGTATTGCTCCAACTGTTAGACTCCATGTCTCTGATCCATAAGAGAGGACTGGCAATACACACTGGTTGAAGGCTTTTCTTTTTAGACATAAAGGCAATTTCCCCTTCAGGATAAAACTGTTTCTTCCAAATGCACTCCAGCCAAGTTTAATACGTCTGTTGAGTTCTTTCATAATGTTGCCATCCATTGAAATCAGCTGGCCAAGGTAAATATATGAATCAGCAATTTCTAGCTCAGTGTTGTCAACTTGTATTTTTGTTTCCTCTACAAAATTATTGAACATGATCTTAGTTTTTTGTAGGTTCATCTTAAGTCCAACTTCTCTACTTCTAGTTGAGAGCTCTTGTACCATGTCTTGGAGTTTTGATGGGTTCGTTGAAAAAATAACAATGTCATCAGCAAACCGCAGATGATTTAAATATTCACCATTTATTTTTATTCCCTTGTTATTCCAATTTATCAGCTGAAAAATCATCTGTAAAGCAGAAGTAAAAAGTTTTGGAGAAATGGTATCTCCCTGCCTCACCCCTTTGCCAAGTTTGATAGTTTTGGTATCTTTATGTAACCGAAATTTTGCACTTGCATTTTTATACACACGTTTCACCATGTCAATGTACACATCCTCAATGTCTGTTGATCTTAAAGAGTTGATGACTGCTGATGTTTTTATAGAGTCAAAGGCCTTCTCATAGTCAATAAATGCAACACACAATGGAAGTTCATATTCATGTGTTCTTTCAATTAATTCTCTTAATACTTGAATATGGTCCACTGTACTGAATCCACTTCGAAATCCAGCTTGTTCTCTTGGTTGAGCTGCATCTAATTTTCTTTGCAGGCGATGTGTTAACCTTTATGAAGATTTTATAAATAGCGAGTAACAAGCTAATTGGTCGATAATCTTTTCAAAACCTCTTATCACCTTTTATGCAAAGAAATTATTGTGGCAGATCCCTTTGTTTGGTATGTTACCACATTAGGCATTTGTAAGAATTTTTTCGAGTATTCTTCTACATATTCTCAGTTCTTTTGTGTAATACCAATGTATACGATCATCGCCAGATGCTTCCTTTCTTCATATTTTTTATTGCAAATGCTACTTCTTCTTTAAGAGAGGAGCTGTTCCTTCGACTATCTTCAGGTCTTGTTAGTCCACTGTTACTTTCATATAGATTTTTGTAGAATTCTTCAACTCTTCTAAGTATTTCTTCCCTATTTCTTGTTACGGTGCCATCCTCTCCTTTTAATGCAATGATGTGTTTCTTCCCAACAGATAAACTTCCTTTAACAACCCTAAGGCTCTTGTTATTTTCAATGGCTTTCCTTACTAGCTCACAGTTGAATTTTCTTATGTCTTCTTTCATGCTTTTGCGCAGAGTTTTACAAAGTTCTATGTACTCAATCCTGGAACTGGTATTTCGATTGTCCACCTTCATATCTCTTCGCCTTTTCATGAGCTGTTTCGTCTTCTCAGATAATTTGCTATTGTGCTTTTTACAGGTTACACCACCAATTTCCCCAGCAGTTTCAACTATTGTCTTAACAATGTTTTCATTTGCTTCTGAGATATCACTTTCATCAATAAGTCCTTCCAGTGCAGAAAAGCGATTTTTTAATTCCAACTTGAATGCCTCGGTATTTACTTTCAGTTTCATTAAATCCACCCTCTTACTTACTTGTTTCCTAATGAGCTTCTGTCGTTCTAGTTTAGTATTTAAGTGCATTTTACATCTCACCATTCGATGATCACTTCCAGTATTAAATCTGTTCAGTACACTGCAATCTTCAATAATTGATTTCTTGTTTGCCAGGATATAGTCAATTTCACTAGTTCCCCCATTTGGGTGTTTCCATGTCCATTTTCTTTGCGGTTTCTTCTTAAAAAATGAATTCATGATGCTAAGATTTTCAGCTTCTGCAAATTCTATGAGTTGATCGCCACGTTCATTCCTTTCCCCATATCCGTATTTACCAACCGATGTCTCTCCTTGTTCCTGTTGTCCAATTCTTGCATTGAAATCCCCCATGATGAGCTTGATATGTTGTTTCCCTTTGGTGTGTAACTCTTTGATTTCTTCATAAAATTCTTCAACCTCTTCGTCGGTATGGCTTGATGTTGGTGCATATACCTGTACTATCTGAAGTTGGTATCGCTGGGTTAGTTGAACAACGAGCCTCGCTGCTCGATCTGACGTGCTTTCGACTTCAAGAAGGTAGTCTTTAATTCTTTTGTTGATTAAGAAGCCAACACCACTTGTTCTTCCAGTTTCCGTTCCTCTATAATAAAACAAATGTCCACTTTTAAGTTCCACCAACTCTTCACCTTTTCTTCTAACTTCACTGAGTCCTACAATGTCCCATTTGATCTTGTCTAGTTCCTCTTCCAATTCCTGAAGTTTTGCTTCAGAAGCAAGGGATCGTCCATTAAACGTAGCCAAGGTCAATAACAAACGGCAGCCTGGGCCATTCCAGTGATTCTTAGCACCCCCTGCTTTCATGCCACACTGACCGCTGCCTTGATCAGGAGCACTCCAGCACCTGGAGACTAGGGGCCATGGTTTTTGGTGTATTAGCATATTGGAGGAATTAGCCATCATTTCACCACGCTGGCTAGACGGGTTGGTGAATTAGCCCTCCCCTTCCGCCTTTCTATCCGTGCAGCAAATATTAATTTGCCTCTTGGATAGAAAGCTCAGCCTGCACCACTTGAAGGCGGGGTAGGACACTAGGTTACTGGCCTGGCCGGTTCCACACATCGTCACATACGTTCAGCGTGTGGGTCTCCTTCCAGTTAGATACCAGCAACCCTTTTGCAGGCCTATCATACAAATATTATAAGTTAAGTCAGCAATGATGCAAACGGCAATTTTTATTGGAATATTAAGAAAGCTGTACAGACTAAATTGAAACAATAAATTTAAGAAACCCAATGTAATTACACGTGCCAGAAAATGAAATTAAATAAGGAAAAAATGTTTGAAGGGATACGCATACGTGGAGAGAGAGAGATGAAGAGAGGGTTATACATAATATTTCAAGAGTAACTGCTTAAATAATCTTATTTAAATCCTTCACATCTTTCTTCATTTATTGAGAAGGCCTCCATTTAGTGAATGAAATGATTATAAACAGTAGATTGAACTTCCTTTTGCTGATAAAAAATTCCTTTTAGTGCGTAATTGGTGGACTTAACATTTTAAACAGTAGCACATTCGACATCTGTAGCTCCACTTTTATGTAACAGAGATACGCTCTGTAAACGTTTACAATATTTTTAATGTCGCTTAACATTTCGTTACGAATTGCACGTTATATCTTCAAAAGACTAGCTGACCACATTTCTCCGTATATAGAGTACCAAGACTCTTTCCCATCCAATTAGCTGGAAAATATACAATAAAAGGGCACAGTCTAATCCAAGTCCTCGTCTGTCTCGCGTCTGTCTGTCTATCTATCTATCTATCTATCTATCTATCTATCTATCTATCTATCTATCTATCTATCTATCTATCTATCTATCTATCTATCTATCTATCTATCTATCTATCTATCTGTCTGTCTGTCTGTCTGTCTGACCGCCCGTCCGTCCGTCCGTCCATCCATCCATCCATCCATCCATCTGTCTGTCCATCCGACATTAATTAATTAATTAATTAGTGAATTAATTAATTTATTTATTGTGGTAATTAATTGTTATTTATTTATTTATTTATCACTTCACTAATTCTCAATTCTCTGGGATAGGTTTTGTCATATCTCACAGCCTTTACCTTTACTGCCCAGACAGATCAATTTAACTGAGAAATTCTAAATCATTATCACCTGATCTAAATAATTTTATTCGTCTGAATGAAGTTTAATTTAATTTGAAGTAATGTAAACAAATGAAATTCGTGAAAAAGTTCGCTGCACGAACAGCTTCAAAAATATTAGGGCAGGAAAATCACACATTTTATGCTTGGCATTTCAGATAGGAAACTGACTAGAAATGACAAGTTTAAAAGGGCTTTGTCATTGAACGAACTAGCGGAAACGACAAGAGTTGTCAAATAGAGGAAATTATGTATGTTCTAACTGGGGATGATCAATTCTAAAAAGTGTACAAAATTATTCTAAAGTAAAAAATAAAAATTTTGAAACGAGTGGATATATATTAAGCGTTCAATTAGGAAATAAGGTTTTCTTAGCAGATAGTGTTTCATTTCCCATTAATTTTCAGCAAAAGGATATTTCCTAGGGAAATTCCGTCATTATATTTGCACGTTGTATTTTTCATCTTACATTTCATTCTTTTCAATTTACGTATTCAACTCCTACAAAAACGCTTATCAACTCAAATATTCGTATTTGGCTTCTCTTAGAGCAAAGCTGAAGTTCTATTTTTCCAAATATGACTTAATTTTCATATACTATGGGTGACGAACTTCGTGCCTGGCCGGTCCTCAAGTAGCTGTTGCAAATAACAATAAGAAAGAATTAATATTTGAAAAAATCATGAAAGCAATGTGAAATTAAAAAAAAAAATGCATGTAAACAATCTTGCATTTTCAAAATAATAATTGTTTCATAAGTGAAACCAAAACATGGTCACCGATCAACAGCGCAATAAAATACACAAGATTTCTTGTGTATGGAGGTGTGCAGAACCGTACATCGTGTGAATGATTTTTCCCACCTAACATAGATGAAAAGAACCGTTCATTTATTCGTTTAGTGTGTAGTTTTGCATATTTCTATCTTGAGTACGAAACGATTGGCAGTCTCTCTTCTGGATATTAAAATTAAACGATTAGATTAGCTGCTTTCCTTTGCAACTTTAAATCTCGCTCTTTTTAAAAGCAGGGTTAGCGGGGGAAGTAATTACGGAAATTAAAGTTTTAAAATTTTGACGTAAATTCGGTGACGTGGGCGCCAAATATTTAATTTCCTTTTCTCTTTTCCGGAAATGTAGGAATTAAGATTTTAATTTAGGAAAAAATATTGCAGTTGGGTTACAAATGAGACGGGGAAAAAATATTAAAATTTATTTAGTAAGAGTTTTTGCTA
This sequence comes from Dysdera silvatica, assembly GCA_006491805.2. Classification (NCBI taxonomy): domain Eukaryota; kingdom Metazoa; phylum Arthropoda; class Arachnida; order Araneae; family Dysderidae; genus Dysdera; species Dysdera silvatica. The sequence continues at coordinate 301,805,171 of QLNU02015360.1, read as the reverse complement.
ACACTGAAATGTTTAACGATTGAGCAGGTAGAACAGTATGTAAGAGGGATATATTCTCTAAACGTTGATTAGATTTGACCTTAAAATCAAAGCAATGTAATATTTAGTTTTATGCAATTCAAGCAATTAAATTACATAATAGAATTCCAATCCGTTTTCCGTAACATACAAATAATTTTTAACTATTGCAAGCACTAATACGAATGGAAATAGCAACGCTTGCGTTATATAAACCTGTACACATTCATCTTAAAAATAGTATAATACAATACTACTAAATGTTTTCAGAAATAAAAGAGTCAGAAAATAAAGTTTCAGAAAATAAAGAGTGAGAGAAAATATGCATTAGTTTTGCAGAATTTAAAACGTAATCAAAATCCAAAGAACTTTGATAAAAAACAACAACAAATAACAAAAATTCCCGTAATTAAAAAGCTTATAGAATGACATAAAAATATCTACATTGCAGGCATCTTTCGCCAAAAAATTTGAATATAGAGGAGCTTATTAAAAATATACAAATGTAGAAATGAAATTAAAAAAGTATTTT
>QLNU02015360.1:301782428-301804521 GCA_006491805.2 Dysdera silvatica | reverse complement strand
ATATCCATAATATGTCTATATCTATAGTAATGTTATATAGACTATTACTATATATGAAGACTACTTACTATCAATAGTATTTAACATTTATTACATTTCTATATCAATAATATTTTTATATCATCTATATATAAAAGTTGACATCGATGATATTTTTCATAGATGATGCTTTATATCGGTAATGTTTTATAGTATCGATATATAAATGTTTATATCAATAATATTTTACATGGATAATGGTTTATATTGGTAACATTTTTTTATATTATAGATATTTGTAAATGCACAAGTCGACCAATATAGAATTGTTTAATGAATTGAAAATGTATTATTATTATTTTCTATATATTTTTTGCCAAAATAGATAATTATTGCATTGTAATTTTTATTTTCAATGTATTTAGTATCGATTAAGCTCAAATGTTTGGAAATGTGTGTGGTTTGAAAATGGCAGGATCTGTGGCTTAACGTGCCACCGAAGGTGTGTTAAGTCACAGATCGTGCCTCGCATGAGAAATCGCGTAGTCTTAAAACTCAAAAGCCACCAATCAAACGACGAGAGGAATTCTTATAATAAGTAACATGCCGTTCTATTCTAAATAATAATTCCAGTAGGAGAGGCATCGTTTCTCTCGTTTGGCCATGGCAATGTACTTGTGAAATCTTAAGGGAAAAGTGACGTATACTTACTGTTTCCCCCAAACGATACTTAGCTATTTAATGAATCGTTACTCCCTTAACCTGGCGTTAAATGGAGTTTGTGTAGGACCGATATTATGAATGTATTGCACTCGGATTTTGTCCTCAAAGCGACTGCTGCAATCAGCAAGGGTTTGCGACCGCATGCTGGAATTGTAAAAATAGCTTTGCCTAAATACAGAAATAGCAGCTATTTTTGAAGGGAAATGAGTTAGAACATAGGGCAGAAAATAGCTGTCTTATCGCCTGGATGTGATACTCGCATGGTATCGACTCATCTCTAAGGAAAGCACTGGAAGAGTATGGGAAAAGCTTTTCATTTTCCCTGATGTCACTGAACCAAGACCGTTATTTTTGATCCGTAAACGTTCACCCTATGGGTGAGACCTTCGTTTTCTATAAGGTTGTAGGGTTCTCACTCGACCGCTGTGAAATGGAGCTCCGCCGTCACATGGGGGGTAAGGGTGGTGATCACAATCGGCCCCCTGCATGCGTTATCACGGCCCTTTGGCCCAAAAACATTGAAACCTAGGGAGTTTATGATATATGGGAGTTGAGAGTTTTGTTGCGACGTGGCGAAACGTCATCATTTAGTGATCTTTTAACGCCTAACCCCTCTTCAGTTATCGCCGAACATCGACACTATGAACTGGATTATTGATCGTTTATAAGGTAATGCTTCAAAACGTACGCCAAAATGGAAATCGCGGTGAAAGGATATAGATAAAATTCGACAAATATTAGGAGGATAATGCGAGTTGGTCACAAACATTCTAAATTTCTTTGCAATATCTTGCGAAGCAAATTTGAATATCCAAAAATTTCCGTAAGAAGCTGTAGTTATGATGTTATTTATGTAAAAACTATAGAAGTGATGAAATGCGAACAAAATAGAGCCCACTTGCGTTTCCATATGAAAGAATACAAAAATTATATTTTTTCACAGATTTTTTCACCAATTTAACATGGGAGGAAAGGCTTGAGAAATTGAATTTTTAGATGAAGTATATATATATATACATACATATGAAAACATATAAATTGGTTCGACCATCGTTATTAATAAAATTGTGATTGCGGAAGTTAAATACTTGAATTTCAAATAAAATATTAATTTACAAAATAAAGGAATCTTTAAAAACCATTTGAAAAATTTCATTAAATTTTTAATACTTGTCTCATCTTTTGAATTCAATGACGATATGGCGTAGGTAAGACTCGAAGGAATATGAGTCGGAAAACCATGATGAGACCTAAAATGTATTCATTGTTAAAACAAAGAAGGGACATTATTGACTTGATGAGAGGCCCAGTTAGTCATCTCACTATATCTAGAACACACTTGTTAAAGTAAAACTACCGTAGTGTATAGCTTAAATGTTTCGCGCGCCGTCTTTTAAATGATTGATAGAAAGTTCTTTTAAATGGCTCGAACTCAACGTTTTTCAATCTAGACAAAGATAAATAAAATATACATTTCCAAGGCCGGTGTGTCCCAAAGTGTCTTACACGAAAACCCGGAGTCGCGCAAACAATTTGTAAAACATCAATTTCAAAAAAATCCGTAAATTTCATGACAATTACTTAGAGTTAGCGAACGGCAATCCATATCCCGCCATGATAGTAAAGTACTTCCTACATTTTTATACTGGGCCATTGCTTATTTTTGTGTTTATATCCAGGCGGCGATAAATGATAAGCATTTATATATTTAAATTATATTTATAGACTGTGGTTAAATAGCTAGACATGTGGTATTAAAGGGGGAGTAAGTAGGCTAAAAAATTTGAGAACCACTGATCTAGGCAATGGAGACATGTATCCCTCGTAAAACTGTAGATTTTCCACACCATGCTTTTAGTTATCTTTTCGCCATACAGTACTAAATAAAATTTTAGAACGAAGATTACACTAGTTATGAGAAAAACATACATATATTTAACCATATGTTACACATATCGAATCTGAATAAAATTTTTAGACATAGACGTTCAAAACTCCATTAAGATTTTTATCTCCTAACTATAAAAAAAAACTAAAATTCAAATATATTACGTACATCAGTCACTGCTTCAAATCATTGGTCAATTTGATAAAATGTTACTATATGTGTGAATTAATAGTTTCTATATGAGTTAGCAGTTTATATATAAACTTATAGTTAATATATAACCTAAATATCGAATGATATTTGATAAATTTGAGTTGATAAATATCATCATATATGCTTTGAACGAAGAAAACACGTTCTCAAGGTAGTATCTAGTACGGAAAGCTTGTAAAAACTAGTCGCAATTCGACAAAATGAAGAGGTGCTATTTCTATCGGATCTAAGAATATAAATCCCCGATAAAAAAAAAAAGAAATGCGAATCGATCTCCGTAAGCTAATACTAAAGTTTTGTATTTAAATAATGATGTTGTCTCGTGGTGTCAGAGGAGACACTACCGTCATTTGGACCATCCACGAAAGCTAAACTGTAAATAAGAATTAGCTTCAATTATTCTTGTTATTCTTAGCCCGACTTCATAGTTGCTGGTGGCATCGCATGCAACGTCAAGTCAAATAGTACAACAAAGAGTTCAAAAGAGGCGCGCGCCATTAAGCGCATACTTTAGTGCATGCCATTTTCAGCGTGTAATCCATTATTCCGGGCTACTTGCCCCCATTGGGTGTCAGAATATGCACACAAAAGATCAGAGACACCGTACCAAATATGAATATCAGGGGAGGTAAGGGGGTGGTAGCCGATTCGGGGAGCGTTTCTCACGCCGAGATTATTGCGTGTACATAATATTAGCCGAGAGTTTTCAGAGTTGGCATTGTTCTTAAATCAAAGCTCGTGCGAAAAGTTTGCATCGGACTGTTCGGTCCCCAACTCCGCCATCTCCAACCCTTCGTTCTGAGGGCGGTTTTCATTTCATTAAACAGTTTGCTATAAATGATGCTAATGTGAGTTTTGTTAGTTCGCAGAACATCTCGAATTCGTTACTATGATATTTGCAAACGCGCATTAAAAGCGATTTTCAATTTGAGCCTTTTGTTTACGAATCAGCTCTTGGGGAGTTTCGTCCATTTGTTCTCCGATGTTTTGATGATGGTTTCCTGGAAACCCGGATGCCGCGATTTCCTGTTATTGCAGAGTTCACGGTTCAGCCCATTGCGAAATTCATCTGAGATTCGTATATTTCATTCTTTGATATTTATGGAGTTCTACCCAGCGTGTCTTTACAATTCTCACGTCAACAACACCTCAAGGGACATATCGAAAAAATTCAGCAATTGCAATATCACAAAAGTCCTGTAAAAACTGATTTTAGAAATTTACGAGAGTACTGCACGTTCGAAAATATAAATTTACAATTGCAATCATGAAGATATGTAAAAATTTGTAAACAAAAGGAAGATACGATAGGAGGATTAAACATTTCACAAATCATTACCGTAAATAAGAATTGTTTAAATCAAATTCATGCTATTTTTTTTTGTTTATTATGAAAATAAAATGGATTGAAATTTTCCATCCATAAATTTTTTATAGCTGCCATTACTTTTCTTTAAATAAAGAAAACGAACGATAGAAGGCAATATAAATACAAAAATATAGATAGTTAAAACATATGATAAATTAAGATAATTTTGATATCTCGACTGTGTTAGTAAATCTCCTATTATAAATAAAAATCAAGAAACTCCATTGAGGGTGTAGATTTCCAAAACTATATTAGAGATAAGTTCGCCGCTATGTTTCGGCAAGTTAAATAAATAAGTCCTGCCTAATCTGATCGTCAAGAAAATTGAGGTTCTGGAAGTTTACTTTGACCAAAGAAATATTTATCACCGTAAAAGACTAAGTCGCTTAGCTTGTCTGTTTCAGCGGGCTTCGGCAAAATTAGAAATCGATAAGAGGTCGATTTCAGTCTGAAATAATGGTCGGAAAGTTGTTTAACGTCTTAGGTCAGTATCCGTCACGACAATCTTCTGGATTTCTTCAAGGAACTCTTTCAAGAAACTGACTAAATTTCGCTAGGTTTAGCACTCATGTCAAATTCTGACGACCGAATTGACAATGAATTATATATTAAGACTCTCCGATCATCATTATCCATTTTTCACGTCATGTTACACCAAGTCTTGACATCTCGAGCCAAGTTTAAAGGCATTTATAATCAGGAAATAATACCAAAACAACAATAAATAACGGCGCATATTTTTACTTTTGCTTTTGAAGCAACCATGAAAGTGGTTAGGCTTTTGATAAAGGGAAATCAGTTGCCCCTTTGAAAGTGGCATCTCTGCAAGTTTTCTTGAATGGGTAAATAAACAACTTATAGGGGCAAGTTCATTTTTCTGTGTTATGCTTCATTGAGGTAGAAAGAGGGACGATGACTTATACATAAGAAGAGACGTGGAGGTGTAGGCGGAGAACTTTTCTTAAGAAATCTTACTTATCAATAAGAAAGAATGAAAGAGACATAATTATAGGTATAAGGAGATCATTTGCCTCATATAAATAAAATTGGAATGAAAAAAGTTCCCCCGAACGGTAGAAACGCCTTTTTTTACGGTTTTTAGGTTTGATACTTTGTGGACAGTGACTTTTCAACTATCAGAGACGGAGTAAGGGAGGTGCGACTCGGCACTAGGCGCCAAGCCAAGGGGAGGGCGCCAAAATATCCTAGCGACCCCGAAGTGCAGACAAGGCCAAATCCAATTGGATCATCTAAGCGCTTATTCTTAAATAATTTCAATAAATGAAATTTATCTTTTATAAATTCTCTGAATTCAATACGTTTACTTGCACACATTTTCTAAAACCGATGCTAATAAACCCGTGTTAATACAGAATGATTACCGTGTGCGGATTCTTCGTATGGTACGAAGCTGTCTTACCATACAAAAATACGTCGTAAAAACGTTTAAAGTGTCTTTAGTAAGTAGGAAGTTTACTCTGTGATGTTTACCGTACATCGTTTTTACTTATTCATTTTCCCCTCCAGATCCCTCGGCATGAATGAAGCTTTCTTATGTATTTATTCGGCATCTTAAAAACTAAAAACAAAAATACATCATTACTCCCTATTATATTATTATTGAACTCATATTACTTAAATTATTTAAGGGAAATTTACGTTGAAATGGTCAAATAGTAAAAAACATTATTTCTCTATTTTATTCCCTGCATTCTATATTTTCAGGGCTTACAAAGTTTTTCCCAAAATGTTGAGTACTGTTTCAGTTATATGCGTTTTTTGAAGTGATGCAAACGGATTTTAAGATCATATGACCATGGAATGTATTCACTGTATGATTAGCTAATCAATTAGCATAAAATTTATTAATAAAATATGATAAAAGTTTTTCAGTCTGCTAAATACAATCTCTAAGACCTAATCATATTTTTAATATCTGAAAAATTTATACACAAAAATGAAAAGCCTCTGATCATCATCATCGTCGTCGTCATCATCATAATCACCATCATCATCATCAGCAGCAGCATCCACTGACGTAAGCAGGGGGGTGTTTATTAGGGTTATAACCCCCCATTGCAATGAAATTTTGTATATTTAACATAGGAATATGTGAGTTGTAGCTCTGTAACCCCCATTGAGCCTATAACCCCATTATGAAATTTCTGCGTACGCCTATGTCATCATCATCATTATCAAGATCCTTAAAATAATTATATTATTTAAAATTTGGATAATGTAAAACAAAGTAGGCAAAATCCTCATTACTTAAATTCTTGAAATATTGATGAAAAATGGCCATCTCTTCTGAAATTGAAGGAGAGATGGCCACTCAATTTAAGGGGTCTCATTACTTTTAAAACCCCAAAACAGTGACAAAACTTGGCTAATTTTAAGATACCATTCCTTTGTAAATAAACAATATATTTACAAATTTTGTTTTTATAAGATGTTCTATTCCAGTTTTATTTAATACACTACCTAAATTATTTAATTGAGTTAAAAATAATTTTTAAATTACATGAAACTTTTGCCCACGTTACAAAAATTAAAAGCATATCATAGGCTTGTGCACGTGATTACTTGAATATCGTTCAAAATATTTTGATAAAATTTTCAGAAAACATGTGTCTCATATATATTGGTAAATTCCGCCAGCTATTTCATGACTTTTATCTATTTTGCATAAATATGGGGACATTGTGTTTATAAATGTGTGCATTGTTTTAGCATGTTAAAATTCAAAAAAATTTTAAGTAATAAAATCTCTTACATTTATTTGAGTTTTAGGTGGGTGGAATGAACAGAACCTTTCTTACCATTATTCAACTAAATTTAACATTATATAACCAAAAATTTTCATTCAATCATGCGCGCAAGTCTATGATGTGTTTTATATGTTCTCTCCTCAAATTAAAGGAGAGATGGCCACCCAATTTAAAGTGTCACTCCGCCATTGCACGTCTTTGTTTTACGCTTAGGAACAAATATTGGATTATATACGCGCCTTAAGAGTCTTTATTATACGTGCTTTAAGTGAGAGATTATTGGATTATATACTTAAGTTAAAAGAAATGTAATGTAAGTATTGCAAAACATTCAAATACCCAACTCAAGAAAAATATTCAACCACTAAATAAACATTAAAATTTCACTTACTTTTTGTAATCGAAAAACACAACGGAAAGTCGTAATGAATGAACAAGTTGAACTGCTTCGCATAACGAAGTTCATGTTGCCCTCTACAAACAAATTTGGGAATTATATGTGGAGTGACCATCTCCATTCTATGGCCATCTATCCCAGACTTAACGTAAACGTTTTCCTGACCATGAATATTTAAAATGTTTAAGTATTAATATTAGTATTGAATTTTAAACTATAAAATGCGTAAAAAATCAACAAGAAACTTTTATTTTATTGTGAACAAAAATCAAGCTTTAACCTTTTAATTACGAAAAATATATCTATGGAGAGGCCCGTAGAGTATGGGCTTGACTGATACAGCTTTGACCTACCTCTATACGGGAATAATCCTAATTGCTCTGTATATTCTTATACCAGGTAGTTTTTAAATGTTTATTAAAATTTGTTCAATTGACTAGTTTGAAGCCAATTGGTGGTCACCATTGTATACGGTATTCATTTTGAAATTTATGCACCTATATAAAATAAAAAATGTATTTATGAATTGCTGAACTTTTTTGCAATTTTGCTTTTTTTTATATTGCATTAATACTTACGTTTTCTGTAATTTATAAATGAAATAGAAAAGTTCTGTAAGGGCATATAAGTGAAATAGTGTTTAAAACGTATTATTTTAGAACTTTCATAAACTCTGTTGGATTTAAACAAATAGTAAAAATTATAAAATGTAATAAAATATTAGAAAGATTAAGTGAGTGAAATTAAGTACAGCAAGGAAAAAATTTGGCATTCTGACTTTTTCACTCTTAACCGAAAGTAATAATTTTTTTTGTATGATAAATTTCAAAACAGGGAATACAAAGGTATACATTACAGGCCTGATATAGGCACAAAAATATTATTTTCCACAAAGAGTCGAAGCTAGAGTATGATTAAATTAGCTAGTACATACGATAAAAATTGCTAGATGCTTTAAAATCACATTGAATTCTGAGTCGTTAGTAGAGAATAGAAGGCAAGTTTAACCTGACCTTTAGGTATGTTAGTAGCATAGAGGGCGTAACCGTTCCCAACGTGCCAAGATATCTATAGTAGCACGAAAGAATTGATACTTATCATATATGAAAGATTTAATTTTAATGAAATTTTAAAATTAGTTTTATGAAAATATGAAGTACGTGTATATCTGACATGTAAAGAATATATTTAATAGTTTAGTTGAGGAATACGGTGAGAAGCGAAATTTGGTACTATATTTTTAATTTCATTAATACAATTTAATTTAAGACAAACTTAATTTAATACAATAAAATAAATGCATAAATAAAAGAGCAATAAAACACGTGTACACAATTATTATATTATTATAAAGAAACTAATTCAAAAGAACGAATTAAAAGAATGAATCTAAAAGATGTATTGGTCTTAAAAGAATCGTTCACAAAAATAACGACTTTGCCCATCCTAACAGGAAACTTTCCGACACTTTTTACTGAACATGCCAGCACACGTCAGCAGCAGCAAAAATTCAAAGAAAAAATCAAACTTAGGACTCACTGAATTCTATTTTAAATATGTTGCTAAGAACATCTTCCCAACCATCTGACTCTTTGCTTTGAAAATGTTGCACTGTAAAAATAAATCTACTCAAAAATGAAAACTTGCGCCTACTCGTTTTTTTTAGTATAATCGTATCATAAACGAATCAGTGTATTCTTAAATACAAGTAATCGCACTTACTTAAAAACGAGTACGTGTAGATTTAAAATAGTCTCAAATTTGAAACTAAACATACTCAAAATTGAATCCCTATACTCAAAAATGAGTATGTGTGAGTTTAAAATAGTCTCAAATTTGAAACTAAACGTACTCAAAATTGATCCCCTGTTGTTACTCAGAAATGAGTACTGCAGTTTTCAAAATTGAGACACTTCTACTCGGAGCTATTATGAACCTGGAATGTACTCAAAATTGAGTACTTTCTACTCATTTTTGAGAACCCATTTTTAACAGTGTACTATTCGGGAGCACTTAGATTTGCGCATAGGTGTATGAAGAAAGTTCATGAGGGCGGCTTACAGAGCTACAGCTCCATATATTCACATGTTACAGAATTTGATCGTAATGGGGGTTACAAACCCCCATCAGCGCCCCCACTCTGCTTAGACCAGTGCGTCTGCGAACAGTCCTTTTCTTCAAGAATGAAGTTAGTAAACTCAAAAGTTGGGACCAGAATAACTGACGTCCACCTTGGAAACACTTTTAGGGTTGCATCAAAAATAAGACCTGATATTGACAGGTTTGTTAAAAATAAGCAGTGCCAAAAATCTCACTAAAAGGTTTGATTTCGCTTTATATATTAACAACTAAAAGTATTGTAAATGTTTTTTGCTTCCATACGTATTTTACACACGCATACACACACACATATATATAATTATTTAAATTACTCACCTACAAAATTATATTTTCATTAATATTTTCAAACATGACTATAGCACTGAGCAAACACAGACAAACCCACAAGCCAAGCACATAAAGCAGGGGTTTGCAACCTTTTACAGTCTAAGGGCCAATTTTGCTTATTCTTGTTAGCCCGCTGGCCATACTATTTATAATATAAAATAATAAGTATATATATGTATATCATTCAACTCTGTTCTCCATGGTTTCTGCCCCAGGCAGACCACCAATGCTTGTTCACTATATAAATATTTGCTTTCATTTTTGAAAATATACTGGCAAAAAAAAAAGTTTTATAATTTGATACTGCCACTCAAAATTTTCCTCCCTATTCTATAGCTTAGTATAGCCTATTGGGAAATACGGCAATGCCACTATTCGGAGGTGTTTATTATTCGAGTGTGTTAGGGAATAGCAAGTATTAGGAGTGGAAAAGTGTGCTGCATTGTGTTTCATTTGTCACTAAAACTACGGAGAACAAACACGAATAGCACGGAACGAAGTGTTCAGTTTTTGTTTTGTAGTTCCCTATTTTGTTAGATATATCTTCAAAGAAACTGTCAGGTTCTGAAGACAGAAAGAGAAAAGCAGAAAGAGATGACCAGCTGAAGAAATTATCACATAGTCTCGATAAATTTATGCAAAAATCTGATTCATCAAGGGAACTTATTCCGAACACCAGGTTAACAGTGGAAATGCGGATAAACTTCCAAAACAAGAAAACTACCACCAAGCTGCTTTTTTGTCAGTGTTTTCTGGTACGAGAGATGATACTATTCCATTTTTTTTTAGCTGACAAGGACTATAACACAGAATCAGCTCTTGTAGAAATTCCAACATCAAGTTCTCACACTCAAAGAGTAGATTTCAGCAATCCACCGCAATGGTCAAAAATTTTGACTTCGGACTTTAAAGAATAACTGATATATTATGGCCCAGTTGAAGTCAAAGAGACGCATTTCCCATCAAAGGAATCAAGTTGGCTTTTCTCTACCAAACACTTGATAAGGAAATTAGAAAATGAAGAAGGACTGAAACGCAAGTGGCTTGTGTACTTCCGACCGGGTGTTTTGTCTCTGCTGTAAAATCTTTGGAAACAAGGTTGATACAACTACATTTCAACTGGAATCGAGTGGTTTTAATGATTGGAGGCGTATAAGTACCCGTTTAAATGAACACGAACATTCACCAGAGCACACGAGGACCCCACTGTCATGGGATGAAGACTACTAATTCTGCAACTGATGCTGCCAATCAAAGCCACATCAAACAAGAAGTTCAGCACTGGCACAGTGTATTGGAGAGGCTAGTAGCTATGACAATATTCTTAGCTGAACACAATACAGCTTTTAGGGGGAATAGAGAAAAAATATTCACAATGTGCCACTGAAATTTTCCAAGCTTAATAGAATTGCTGGGAAAGTTTGATGATGTAATGGAAGATCACCTTTGAATTGTTTTTACCAATAAAACTTCTACCTATTACTGCAGTAAGACTATACAGAATGAGCTGATGAATATCTTGGCTAATGAAACTTTAAAATGCATCCTATCAAGATTAAAGCTTATTCGATATTTCTCAATCATCTTAGACTCTAGGCTAGGATGGTTCTTATCATTTAGTAAAAAATTAAAACATGGACATTTAACCGTTTGACCCCCCAAAGTTATTCCAGTTATGAAAAATAATATTTAGAGGTCGTCCCCGAGCATTTTATATTCGCATATATACATAGAATCCAATATGTTTTTCTAGGGCATTTCATTAAAATTCATCTACAAACAAAAAAAATGGTTGAATATTTAAACCATAATGTAATTTAAATTGTTCTAAGCAAATTATTTAGAATAATGCTTGCTACACTGCGACACTCACCAAAACCATCGACGACTGGTTTGATAATTTTATCAAACGTTTTTGATATTTATTTCAAACTACCCTCACAACATACGAAATACAACTCAGCGCCTTTCGCTTTTCCTCACACATTCTTGTTCCCATGGCAACAACATAAACAAAACCGCTGTTGCCAGAAAAAGTCTTACATTTTGTAACTACATCTATTAAACAATTACATTTTGTAACAATATCCATAATAATCTAAACAAAAACACTGTTTCCAGGAAAATTTTACGTTTTGTAACTATACATGTTTTCAATAATTACATTTTATAACAATATCTATAATAACATAAACAAAAGCACTGTTGCCACTAAAATTCGTACATTCTGTAATAATATTAATATACCGGATAGAAAACTTCGGAGACTTGAAATGTAAACAGTTAGAGGTGTTGAACGTAAAAAAATAATTTTAAATATTTAAACTAACGTCACCCTGTACTGAGTTAAAACGCAGGTAAAGAATGTAAACGAAGGAATTATAAAGACAAAGAAAGTAATTACTGTGTTATACCTGTAGAAAACCTAAATGCAAGAATGGCTAAGCTTGTTCTGCCAGCTATTCTCACAAATAAATTTTAAAGCATTATCTTTGAAAACCCTGAACAATAAATAATAGAGTAACACATTTCAGCACGGTATACGAGTGAGCAAGCCTTGGAGAGCTGGCGACCTGGTGCCTATCTTGCGCCTCAGAGGGCGACCTCTAAATATCGTCCGATTGTGAACATTTTTTGCACATATTTGTTTTCAATAAGTGGAACGGATTGAGGCGATCAGACAAACAATTTTGAAACTTCATTTTTAAGAACCACCCTATTATACGCCAGATATAAGTCAATCTGAAAAGATGTCATCCATCATCCGTGTTGTTGATATACAAAGAGACATTGCCAATGTCAAAGAACATCTTATTGGATTTTAAGAGTTGTGCAATTTTACAGGAGAAAGTCTGACACAGCTCATTCTCGAGACTTCGTTTCAGAACAACTTAAAGTTGGAAGACATCAGAGGACAAGAGTATGACAACGGAACAAACATTGTGGAAAAATACAAAGGTGTCAAGACAAGAATTCATTCATAAACCATAATGCTGTCAATATAGAAATAAAGATGTAAAAATTAATATCATTTAAATAGCAGTTAAAAAAAGTGCTAACCATATTTGGCTGAATGTTTTTAAGAGTGTCGAAGTGAATTCACTAATAAAAAGAGCATCAAAGAATATATAATATATCTTTTTCAAATACCGTGCGAAAGGAAAAAAAATATATTGTATATCAGAATTCCTCAATGTTTTTTGTTAATAACAACTCATTAATACAGTTTTGTTTTCTCGTTGGATGATGCAATGTATAAACTTCAATAGTTTCCTAAATGGATCGATTCTCGTGGATTTCATGGGATTTCAGGCGATCGGAAATTCGCTTGGCATTAAATAATGGTGTTTCCATGTATATTTCATGATGAACGGTGTTTATTGCGAAACAAAGAAAATGATTCACATTTCAGCTGCAAATCAATACGTTTCAAGATGCATTTATCGAAAATATTAATTTTCGAGTTTGTTAAATCGAAAACATTAAAGTATGGCCATTCCTTGTTTAATTAGAATTTAAGCTGCCGGAATTAATTAAAAATATCCTTCTTAAAGACTTAGAATTTGCATACGTAAATCGGGGAGATTTGTCTTTAATCCTTAAAGTTCGTTCCAATGTCGATATCCGATAATGGAAATAATGGGGTGCTAAGAAGATTTTCTCTTACCAAATATCAGTGAATATCGATGAGGTGGCCTCTGAAAAGCCAATACTTCATACGATACAACTGAGGGGAAAGTCAAGGCATGGGAAAAATTAATTTATGACAGAAATTCTAGATTCCTGGCGAAAATACAATAAAATACCACCACCTATATGGAACCAAAATCCACTCCCATTCTTTTGCAACTATACGAGGTAACTTATAAAAATATCAGCTCAAAAAACGGTTGATAACTTCAGAAGTTCGCAATCATACTTAGTGACGATGTAAACGGTCTTAGAGGGTGATTGTATTCAGGGCCCGATTACGGACTAGGACCGCAAGGCACGGGCCTGGGGCCTCCAAATTGCGTTTTTTTTTAATGTTTTTTGTTTTGCTTTGCTTTTTTTTTAGAAGTCGACTTTTGGTTATTCACTAACAATCAGCAGCTAAAATTTTTTAAGTAAAAGCTTGCATTTTTTTCTTTTAGATTATTTTGGAAAGTTTATCCCAAATTTGAGGCGTGTAAATGTGTCACTGCGCATAAGGGGCCACCCATCTGATACTGTGTCTATATATATATCCCATTTGCCTTAATCGGGCCCTATTGTATTTATTGCCTTCCTATAGATAATGAAGGTACTGGCGGACGTAAGGGGTTGATAGGGGGTCATAACTCCCATTGCGATGTGATTTTGTATGTATACATATAAATACATGGAGTTGTAGCCCTGAAAATCCCTTTTTATAAACATGTAACCCCCTATGAACTCTCTGCGTAGTCCATGGAAGAAGGTACAGGTTTATAAGCAAAAGGAGGACTATGTAAGTACTTAAAAGTAGGCTTAAAAGAAGCATTTGTGTGTCGATTTCCATAATCATGCTTGATCAGCAGACAGATGAGAAAGTGACAAGATATTGTATGTTTCAACGCGTAGCACATGTAAGTTTAAGTGGAAAGGTTTCAATGGGGTAGAGGATTTATAAATTTGAATTTTCATTGCGAATGATTCAAATTCACATGCGTATATTTATGACATATATTAATAAGGGCATGCTACTTATTGAATTTTTCCATAATCTACATTAAGCAATATTAAAAAAATACCTTATAGAATTACGTTTATTAAATAATGTGTGTAAGACGTACTGATAAGACTACATCTAAAGGTGAGAGAGGGGTATATGTATAATTAGTTTAATGAGGATCGATTTAGAGCAGTTTGTTTCAAAACAGGTGCAATTCAGATCATTCAAAACAAAAGAAAACAAAAGAAAACAAAAAAGAAAGAAAGAAATGATCATTGAATTCAGACAAATTAGGTTAATTTAAATATACTTTATGTTAATGACAGAAAATTGTCATATTTTATAAGTTTGCGCTCAATTCATGTTGTTTGAAATGGACATTTTTTTAAAATTCACATCTCTCGTCAGTTTCGGGAGTGGGGGTGGGGGGTGAAATGGAAGAGGATGTCAAACTGAAGAGAGAACGCCGACGTTTGCAGTTTCAAATATCCCTACATCGTATATTATTCCCTCCCGCACAAAACTAAGAAGAAAAATCGCCGGCGTAAAATGGTCAGGAAGGGAGGAGGATGGCGGGAAATCAAACTCAGTGTTTATGTATTCCATACAATGCTGGTTGATGCATGTAATACAGTATCCATCCTGCAATAGCAGCGTCACTTCTTATCGTCGTTCGTCGCGGCATCATTTTCTAAACAAAAGGGAAAAATGGGGAGGAGGGGGATATATATATATATAATACGAAAGGGGAGGAGGGAAAATGATGTGGGGAAAGCATCTCCTCCTCTCCCATCCCGAAACGTAATGAATGTAAGAAATGCCGGTTTTAACCGATTCATCGGCTGATACGCCTCTACCCTCCTTTTCCCTTTTATATCGTAAAATCGAGAGGGGGGGAAGGAGGGCGAGGAAACTATCTTCAATCTGCCTCCATTTCTCCCACCCCTTTCATATTTCTCATCTTCTGCCGGAAGTCGGTTTTGGAAGAACGGGAGGGAATTGAACAGTTCGGGAATGAAGCTAAGGCCCTTGGGGTGGTGGAGGGGTGTGTTGAAGGCGCGGGGTTCAGAAAAGGGGATACGGGGGTTCGGGGGAGAAGAGAGAGAGAGAGAGTACGACGCCTGTCTGACTGAGATAAGGCGTCAGATCGTCCTATAAACGCAGGGTTACCAGATTATCTCTTTAGATTGTAGAGATGTCCTGATTTGGCGAGATAGCCAACGGAAAGTCGATTGGATTCTTGAAAGTGCTTTTCTGGAAAGAAGGATGAAGAAGCGACTGCCATTTGAGTGACGTACACAGTGTTAAGTTTACAGAGACGTACATAAACAGACGCTGTTGAATTTTGAGACGTTTATCGCCATAATGGAGCATGTTTTTAACGTAAGTCACTTTCGGAGATCCTGAAACAGACCAGAAATTCGTAGGAATAATTGTACTCATTGACTGACAACTTACTGAAGATATTATCGAATATGCGCATACACTATATGACAAATTTTAATATTCGCGATGGATGTATATATGCAATGGAAATTACGTAACATCGATGATTCGGTGGAAATTATATATCATATTATACCAGGGTTTAAGCTGGCTCAAAACATGCTGTCGCAAAAATGCTAAAATGGGAAAAAAGTTGTAGCAAAATGCTAAAAAATATTAGTAGCTTTCGTTGCTCGAAGAATCTTATCAATGAAATTATTTATATCAACGATGCTTAACAGGTGCTGTTAAGAATTTTGAAGAGGAAACGAAAAGGAACAAGAAAAGATCGCTGAAGTGCAAAACGGATATTCTGGAATCGAGGAATCCTGTTTTCAGAGAATAAACTGTGGTTAAAAATGCCTGTCGCATTTTCGCGATGGGCAATAATTTTTTCTTCGCATTTTCGAGCAACTCGTCGCATTTTGCGAAAAATGCGGCTGCAGCTTAAACCCTGTATTATGCAGATTAGTTTTAATATTCATATAAACGATGATATTATTTCATTTTCAGCTGAAATCACTTTTCTCGCAGTCACTCGACAAATAAATCTAAAGTGCATGGGTCTCTCATGTTCATACCATATATTCTAAGATAAGTAAGGACTGTAATTCGAAATGACAGCACGTATTTCCCAAAATTCATTTCGCACATGCTCATATTGATTATTCAATTATTGAGCATGATCATATGTATACTACTGTTTAATAGTTTAATGTTGTACAGCCAAACACAATCTTTAACGAGTAGTCTCCTTCAAAGCAAATACTTGTGCTTCCTATCCACCAGCAGCAGCAGCAGCACGCTTTCTGTGTTTACAGCTGAGATCGCCCCAAACCTCCAAATCCTATCTAAAGATAAGCCCCACTAAGAATGGCCGAGAGTGTGGGAGAGAAAAGTACTTTGGAAAATATACGGGGCAGTTGATGAAAATGACGAATGGAGAATTAGAAAAACCAATTAAATATACCGTCTTTATGAAGGCATGGAGTTTATGACAGAAAGAAAGGTACGCGCTGTGTGCGCCGCGTACTCTGAAGAAATTTTGAAAAATACAGAGTACGCGGCGCGTGCTCTCAAGGTCTCAAGAACGTTTTCGTATTTGCTGGTTTTTGGACAACTTTCAACAAAGTTCAGCCTTTTTTTTTTCTAGTCATTTACAAACTTGAACGGGAACAAACGAGGGGATGGGGAAAACCCCCTTGCACCCCCAAGCCTCAAAATAATATCCTGCGTACGACCAGGAGAGGAATGAAAAACTGATGAAAGTGGCAACCGCCACCTTGGGCTTGGATAGACGATAGACGACCAGTCAAATGACAGTCAGCTCGGCGCTGTGACGTCACCAAGTCCAGTAACTCCGCAATTTCAATACTCTTTAATTAAGACATCACCGCATACCCTCAATAATTTTCTTCAGGACAGCCCTGAAGAAGATGGTTTGAATATGTAGAAAGAGTGGATGAATCTAGGATGGTTAAGAGGGTTATAAGAACCAATTAAGAGGGAGGAAGAAAAGAAGGACGCCGTAGGAAAGGATGGATGGAAGGAGTGGGAGGAAGATTTAAGAAGAAGAATGGGAATTACGAAGGGAAGCTTCGAGTAGAGGAGAGTGGACAAGAATTGTGAAGGAGCGGCGTAGGTTCCTCATACACTGTAACGCTAGAAGAAAAAGATATATTCCTTAATTATATAAAATTGCTATTTTAATTTCCAACAGCGTAACAAAACGAATATATTAACTTTTTAATCCCCGAAATTTACAGTTCACAAGCATGATACTAGTAATGCTAGCAACCTGATTAGGGCCGGTCACAAGGGGGTGCAGCGGGGGCAAGGCACTCGGGTCCCGAGATGTTCAAGGAGCCTATAAAAAGGAAAATACAATGAGAATATTTTTTTTAATTGAGTAAAATTAATTTTGTTTTATAAACTCGACCTGAACTTCTCACTATAAATGCAGAACTGGCAATGCTAATTTTATCAAAAACTTATGCTACCATTATTGCTTTTAAAAAGCATCAACAGATCTCGTAAAACGATTAGGTGTAATTTTTTTATTATTGCAATTATAAAGTTATTGTGCAAACAGAAGGAAGATTTAAAAGCATACATTAAATTATTTCCAGTCTTAAATTAAAAACTTATATAAAGAAAAACAGAAAACAATAAATTTGAAAAAACCACGAGATTTTGTAGCATTTTATAATAAAGATACAGATGAAGATTTAATAAAAAATATTTTTATTAAAATAATTGATTTTAGACAAAAAAATATGATTAATATGCGCAGGGTACGTTGCAATTTACATTAAATAACAATGAAAATAAGTTTTTCCCCAAATGTATTTATTATACTAAGAATTTCCTTTACATTGACTGGCTAGTATGATATTGGCAAATGTGGAACTTTTTTTAGTAAACAAAAGGTAACTAAACATTATTGTCATTCAAAAATATGCGCAGAGCGATTAAACACGCATGTTACATTAAGCATCGAGAAGGACAGTGTTAAAAATCGTAATTATTCAAATATTATCAATGACATGGCATAAAAAAAATCAGATATTGAAATATCAAACAACAATGTCAATCAATCAACGTTTATTGGCGTAGTGATACCAACGCCGATGGTATGGCGTGATTAGATGGTGAAACGTTCGAAAGAAAATAAATATTTCTGCCTTCGGTGGGACCTGAACCCACGACCTTCCACTTGCCGGGCGGAGGCTCTACCCACTGAGCTACGAAGGACAATATATAATCTCTTTACGAACGTATATATATTGTTGCCAGTTATTTCGCAGAATGGTGTAGTACATAGACTACTATTTAAACCAAATTGCAAAGAGACTGGTATTAAATTGATCGAAATGCCCGTTGCAGCATATGTATTTATTTTATATAAATCGAACACTACGCAGATTAAATCAAACAACAATGTCAATCAATCAACGTTTATTGGCGTAGTGATACCAACGCCGATGGTATGGCGTGATTAGATGGTGAAACGTTCGAAAGAAAATAAATATTTCTGCCTTCGGTGGGGCCTGAACCCACGACCTTCCACTTGCCGGGCGGAGGCTCTCCCTACTGAGCTACGAAGGACAATACATACTCTCTTTACGAACGTATATATATTGTTGCCAGTTATATATATATTTGGGTATATAGTTTATATGTATATTTGGGTATATAGTTATATATGTTGGGTATATAGTTATATATATATGTATATATTTGGATACTGTGGCGCATTCATGCCATTTGGAGAATTCGTAAGCCCACATTCTGGAAATGCTAAATCCACTCTGCCATTGTACCCAAATGCAGCCCAAACCATAGCAGAACCTCCTCCGTGCTGTTTATGAGACAAGACATGTTTCTTATCACGCAAATCGTGCCAGTAATACATAATACCATCTGGCCCATCCAAATTAATTTTTTTTTCCGTTTGAAAAAATAATACTTCTCCACTTTTGAGTCCAAGTTCCATAATTTTTGGCAAAATTTAAACGGGCCATTTTGCGCTTTTTTTTAAGAGCTGGCTTTTTAGCCATTTTACGCCATACGAGGTTTGAATAATTTTGGAGACGACGCTGTACGTTTCTTAGATGACACCTTACAGGAATTTTCCTGGCAATTTGACGAACAGATCTCTTTTCTCTTACAGCCTTGCGATAAATTAATCTTTCTTCACGAGTAGTTGTGACTTTGGGTCTTCCGCTTCGCTTTGATGTGTCATATTTCTTAGGATTTTTGAGGTACTTAGCGACACATGACTTCGAACGTCCGGTTTTTGTGGCAATTTGTCTTACAGTCCATTCTGGATGCGTTTTTTTTTTTTTTTTCAACTGTTCAATCGCACCATACTCTTGCAATGTTAATTGGCTTTTTTTGCCCACTTAAAAAGTAATAAAACTCATTTCAAAGCCACAATCCGTGATAAATCATTAAATTTAAAACCCAAATACAAAATAAATTAAAATCACGGTCACTAAAATAATTTACACAATGTTTCACGTCTTGTCCTTAAACTTGCATCACGCATACTTTTATAGCAAACTAATTGCAAGTCTCTCTGCGGACAATCAACCAACGAAAGAAAATAACGCCTTTAATTTAGTTCCTTCTTACGGCTAAATTTGCATAAGCAACTGCTTTTCCGCTGGCAGTTTATCGTATTATTTTAAGATAAATAAACATATGCTGTCCTTACACTTTTGTCGTGGACTATAGAATCGTAAGCAAAATCGTTGAGTCACTTGCAAAATCTTGAGTGCAATTAGACAGAGCCATGGACTGACCCAGCCCATCTTTAAGAGTTGTAAAGAGCTATTTATTGAGTATGTAAGTGAAGGGTCCTCCACTAAAGCCAAATTCTGACTCATTTTTTAAGCCCGAGCCCGAAATACTTTATGGAAATATGAGCCCCAGCCCGAAATTTAGGAAGAGCCTCTGGTGATGGCATTACATTAGATATCTTAAAAGAAGCTGGAGAACATGTAGAATCCATACTCGCAAAATTCTTTACCAAATGCCTCAACAGTGGTAACATACCAAACCAATGGGATTCTGCAACAGTAATACTTTTGCATAAAAAAGGTGATAAAGAGCATTTGAAAATTTACCGACCCATTAACTTATTGCCTAATATTTATAAAATCTTCACAAAAGTACTAACACATCGACTACAGAAAAAATTAGATGCAGCTCAACCAAGAGAACAAGCTGGATTTCGAAGTGGATTCAGTACAGTAGATCATATTCATGGATGAAGAGAATTAATGGAAAGAACACATGAATGTAGACTTCCCATTTTGTGTGTTGCATTTATTGACTATGAAAGGTCTTTGACTCTATTAGAAACATCCTTGATCGTGCTCTTTACAAGATCAGCCAGACGTTGAGGATGTGTACATTGACATATTGAAACGTGTGTATAAAAATTCAAGAGCAAAATTTCGGTTAAACGTAGATACCAAAACTAACAAAATTGGCAAGGGTGTGAGGCATGGAGATATCATTTCTCCAAAACTTTTTACTTCAGCTTTACAGATGAATTTTTAGCAGATAAATTGGAATAACAAGGGAATAAAAATAAATGGTGAATGTTAAATTCATCTGCGGTTTGCTGATGACATTGTTATGTTTTCAACGGACCCATCAGAACTCCAAGACATGGTATAAGAGCTCTCAACTAGAAATAGAGAAATTGGACTCAAGATAAACCTACAAAAAACTAACATCATGTTCAATTATTTCATAGAGAAAACAAATATACCAGTTGACAACATTCAGCTAGAAATTACTAATGCACATATTTACCTTGGCCAGCTGATTTTACCGGAAAGCAACATTATGAAAGAACTCAACAGATATATTAAACTTGGCTGGAGTGCGTTCGGAAGAAGCAATTTTATCTTGAAAAGAAATTTACCTTTATGCCTAAAAAGAAAGGTCTTCAACTAGTATGTATTGCCAGTTCTGTCTTATGGATCAGAGACATGGAGTCTAACAGTTAGAGCAATATGGAACTTACAGACAACCGAAAGGATCATGGATAGGTACATGCTTGGAATAACTAGGAGTGATCAAAAAAGAAACACTTGGGTGAGAGAGCAAACTAGAGTAGAGGACATCATTGTTAAAGTAAAAAGGCTGAAATGGCGATGGGCTGGGCATATTGCAAGAAGAACTGATCAATGATGGACAACAGAAATTCTCAACTGGATTCCAAGAGACCACCGAAGACCTAGAAAACGTCCTCAAACTAGATGGGTGGATGAAATAAGAAAAAACAAGTTGGGGTGACGTGGAAGCGAATTGCTCAGGACAGACTTGTGTGGAAAGCATTTGGGGAGACCTTCATCCAGCAGTGGATAGATAATGGTTGAATATGATGATCATACATACATACATACATACACACAAACACACACGCACACATACATATTGATTGTTTGGCTTTTTTATGGCGCAAGAGCATCTGGGCTATACTGCGCCAAACACATACATATACACACACACATACATGCATGGTGTCTCAGCACCAGGGTTGCAAACATCTAGGAGGGGTAGGGTACACCTAGACGAACAATATTTGTCATAGAACCTAGGGTCTCAAACCACTCACAGCGCTAGTTCTAAA
>QLNU02015360.1:301711611-301777028 GCA_006491805.2 Dysdera silvatica | reverse complement strand
AAATATTTGATTTGAACGGTTCTGCTATGCATGTATTGAAAAATAATTATTGTCATATTTTAAAATAAGGTGCATTTTAGCTCATTACTAATTGTAAAGCAGTATCAATTACTTTTGTTGAGTTTCGGTATCTTGCACATTCAGTAAAATTCTCGACAGCTTTGAGAAGGAGGTAATAATTTTTCTCAGTCCCCATTAGAAATACTCGTATGGGCGACCACGAGGTGTACGAAAAATGACAACTCTATACAAAGTAGTATATCAAATTAAAGTACTCGTTTCGTCTGGCATGGAAAACTGACTTAAAAACGTAGTGATGAAAATAATCGTGCCTCCTAATGATCATACTAATTTAGTTCGACTGCATTATATTCAATAAATTGCAATGGTCGTCTTTTCTTTCTTTTTGGTTTTACGGCTCAAAGACTACAGTGGTCATGCTGCGCCGGGACCTACTGTTTTCCGAGGAATCCGAACCTCTTAAGGCCTAGGGAACCAAACCCCGGACTACAGTGAGCAGTGCGATCTTTATGAGATCTCTGAGTAAGCGTTCTTTTTGCACTGCTGGGAGTCGAACCCGGATTAGCCGCGCAATAGGAGAACGCGTTACCACACTGCGCCACCGCAGGGTGACGATCGCATTTGTCTTCAGGCTATAAAGTACAAAAATCAATAAACGTTCCAACAGGCATTCAAAATTCGTAAGCACAGGGTCTACCTTCGTTAAACGAACCTGGAAATCTCCATCAGTCTGGTGCTTGTTCGCAAATACGAATTGCACGTTGGTTGAGATTTCGTAATCTGAGGTCAATCACATTTCAAAAATTATTCCATGAATGGTTTATAATTTCACAAAATGTGCAAACTGGGCGATCTCATACAAAGAACGCGGCAAAAAAATTGACGCAGTATAGCCCAGATGCTCTTGCGCCATAAAAAAGCCAAACAAACAAACAAACAATAAAAAAAATGCATGAACTTACATATGTAATTTGTTTGCTAAACTAATTTTATTATCACAAGTTGGCGGGAATGTCGGCATTCTGATCATTTTAAAGACACGTATTTTATTTGGAATAATTCTATGTAGGGAAAAATTCTCTTGATCTTTTATTTTATAAAGCGCATATTCAGAACGTATCCAGTGATGAGGAGCGAGATCGCTTGTGCGCAATTCATACCCATGCGGCCCCTCCCCTACCATCAAAAGAGAGTCATTAAATTTAAGGTCGTGCGCCGGAATGTGTAGCACGATCGAGATGGAGGGGGCGGGGGGCGTGGTTCGGCAGCAAATTCAGCCCCGCCCAAAGAGAGCGATTCTAATGGCGCTGAAAGTTGTTCGCCGTAAACCAACTACTGACGTACTGTTCAAGACTCTGTTTTCTATTATAACTAAATCGACTCATCACTGTATAATCTAGTCAGTGTGGAGTGAAATCTTACAGAAGGTAGGTTGAATGTTTTCAATTAAAATGTTACGATGCTATGATATAGCGTTTTAGCACAGAAATGAAAATGCTCCTGTTAAAATCATCGTCTCTTTTCACAGCTGCAGCTTCATAGGAATGCAGCAAAATATAGCTGCATACTTATATGTAGGCCTAAGCATGCGCTTACATAATTTTCGGAAAATTAATGTTCATGTGTTTAAAAATATTAGATAATGTTGGAAAGCCAGCGGCAAATTGGAACATATGCTTATAAAAACAGAACTATTCCAACAATACATTATACAAAAATATTTCGATTTCTTATACTGTTTATTTTTGTTACATATATTTATATAAAAAATATGAATACTATATAAATCAAGATATCGTAGTTTCGTAGGGGAAATTTCGGTGGTTAAAATATATCCATTTCGTATATACAAAATCTAAACTTCGGAGTAGGAATACTTTATCACATGCATAAAGATTATAGATAATTAGTTTAGGGAGGTGTAACAGCAGCAGAATAGAAAACATCCCAACGTTTGAAAATTGAATATCGATACCTGATCAATTTCATGCGGTGTGCTTTTAAGAAAATGTACTATGCTAATTGGCATATTTTGCATCTGTAAAAAATAATAAAACTTTGTAGCAATATAACGTCACCTTACGTCTTTTAAGCTATTTTTAAGTGATGGATAAAATAGCTATTATTAAAATATCCAAAAATAAAATTTCAAACTATTTATAATGAATAGAGAAATGAGGAAAATGTATTCATATTTTCTCATATTTTAAATTTATATGTTAATCAAATTTATAATAAATTTTTAGTTGAAAATTTTAATAAAGGGTTTACAAAGAAAATATTTTATGAGAAATGAGAAAAACGTGAGAGTAGTAATAAGAAACAAGAGATATTTTAGTAATGTTTTTAGTGATACAAAATTCTTATATTCTATAAATTGTATCAACGTTTTGAAAAATATACGCACTTTTTATATGCATCTACATATATTGGCAGTTTATAACGTACATTTAATCTATAAAAATCTTTATGTGATTCTTTTGTACAAGGTAAGCTCACGTTGCATTTAATGTAAAAAAATAATTTATTTATAAAAAGAGGGGAAGATGTAAACCTAGTGTTGAAAATGTGAACCAAGATATATAGTTAAATTTATGTGAAATGATGTAATTCATTAAGATTTATGACATATTATAAATGCGAATATGGGAAATGAAATTTATTTTCAATATTGCTAAAATTATATTAATTATTTTTAAATACGAAGAATGGCATTTTTTCGCATTTAAATTAACTTTAAGGCGATAATTCTCACAACAGTAAATAAACAAAGCTAAAAGTGCATATTAATTTAATATACATTCAAATTAACAATACGTTAATTAATTTAACAAAATTGATGCACAAAATCTTTTACCTTTGTCTTCTAACTATCAGTGGTTCTCAAACTTTTTGAAGTCGGGGCACACTTGAAGTCGTACAAAAAATCGTAGGCGCACTATATACATTATAACACTATTAATATTAAATTTATTTTTATTAACATTAATTTTTATAGGTGCGCATATTTCCCACAGGTGCGTCACCTTCCACATAGCCCTGTAGTTTACTATATATGACTAAAAAATCATTTTAATAATAACCCCACACACATATCTATCTGGAATTTCCTATGGCGCACCTGATAATGTCATCGAGCACACTGGTGAGCCCGGGCACACCCTTTGAGAACCACTATAACTATAATTTTCTCTGTAGTAGTCCAACTCTAGCATTTCTATCAATAATGTATTTCGGTTCACTCTTATACCTTTACATTCGGTTTTGCTATTTGGTTATTTCAGCCGTGTATTTTTCCCTTGGCTTTTAAATATTTGCAAACATTACATAACTTTCCTATCTATGGTCTACATCTAATCAATAAATATAGAATGGAAAAATATATTAATTAAAAATCGTCTTCTGCATAAGTAATAGAAATTTCTTCTTTAGGGTAACAGTATTTCTTTTAAATACATCCTGTCTGAGTTTCATGGATCTCTTCAAGTTTATATATTATAAGGACATAATACTTAACATTAATTTTTGCTCCAGATCGATATCAGTCTCTTTCTTGTTGTGTTGAGTTAATTAAGAAATAAGCAATGTGACATGTTTAAATATCTTCATCTATGAAGATGGCGTCACTTTTTTTGGTAATTACATCATGAAACTTAGAAGCTATAACTTAAAAACCCAGATACGATTCAGAATAAGAATTTAAAATGAATTTTCAAAGAAATATAGTCGTGTATTTTATAAAGAAAAAATAAAAATCAAAAGTCTCAGACTACAAAACACAAATTCGAAAATATATTTTGATCGCAAGGCATCATTTGAAGGCATTTGTGTTTCTCTTAAGTAGGGATATTAACTAATAAGAGATAAAATAATTTTCTAAAAAATATGTCGTCTTCGACGAGATAGAAATCATTCTAAAATTGAAAGAGATAAGGATATTTATTTTAAAAAAAGAAGCACTTGTGAAAGTGCTGCGAAATTTAGCTTATAAAAGCTAACTATGGTCAATGATGTCAATTTCCTGTAATATAGCTGATACTTATCTGAATTTTTAATTGAAAATTTTAATTTTCAGAAACTTTTCATTACTCTATGAAAAAAAATTATTAAGTTTGTAGATTTGCATTACTTTACCATGGACTCTTTTGGACTGAACCGACGGTTTAACGATATTTCTGAACCCCGTTTGTTTGCACATAATAAAATTTTCTGGAAATAAAATTCAGTCAACTGGTTCTAAAGATGGTAGTTGTGATAGTTAGGACTCTTTTTCAATAACATAGACATCCTATATAACGATATAAGTACGAAGAGAAGACCATCACATGGCAGGCATGGCATTGATCACTCAACCCAAGGACCATAGGTCCGAGTCCGGCTATTCAGTGTGATCAGGGTTGTGTTTTTTCACTGAAAAACGTTATAAACTTAAATAAAAATTGCACTTCTGAAGTCTTACATGTTTTTTATTTAAGCTTATATGGAAACTTGACTTCTTAGACAGAATTTTAAGATTCTTTATTTGTTCTGGTTTTTTACTTAGACTTTGGATTGCTTGTCTTTATTACCATACTCCATTAAAATAAGATTTGAGGTTAAGAAAAATTAGTTAAGATCGATTGATTTTTAATAGTTAAGTGGTCAGAATATTTTTTTTTCAAAAAATAAAATTGTATTCTCAAGAAATTTTGTCACGAGCGCCGTTAGCGGAGGCGAGACAGGGGGGACCCGTCCCCCAATGTTGGTATTAGGGTTCCATGTCCCCCTCCAATTTCAAACAAAATGCCTTCTACTGGTATATTGTCCCCCCCAATATTTTTATGCCGTCGGCACCAATGAATTTTGCCCTCGAAAACTACTATTTAGCAAACATTCGAATTATGTAAACAGAAATATTACCTCTTTATTATTTTTCTCCTTACTAATATTTTCTTTAGGAGCATTCTCTCTTTACGAGATATATAATTATATATAATATAAAATTTATGACATACGTTGTATAATTTGCGTTTATATATACGTATATTCAGTTCATTTTAAGTCTTACATATTAACTGGTGTCCTGATTTGGTGTCTGCTTGCCACTTGCACCTTTGTTATATCGTTATTAGAAGTGCTTTTCTTATTCGTTTGGCGATTACTTACACACCTTATCTATCAGAGCGATGCAAATGATCCAAAACTTTTGTATACTGAGTTTTCTGGACAGAAATTTTCAAATAAAAGTACAAAGGACTACTCCTTTTAAAAGCCATTAAACAGGTACCCAGGGCCGACCCTTCTGCTTCATACTATGGCCTTCAACGATTTCGCATCACTGTACTATCATACATACTTCCATACGAAATCCACATTGCACTCCTTGTTCTAAGCTTACGTCAAATTTTCATTCCAGAATGGGTTCAGGAACATCATATAGATCGTTAAAGACAAGCGTGAATGTAAAAACAAAACGCGTCAAAATAATATTGCAGTTTTTGACGAGTTTTCACCTCGACGTATAACTGTCTTCACTGCTTTGCATCAGGAGCTCGGCAGTGAAGTCAACTGCTAATAACCGTTACAGCCCTCGCGCTTTCCTTACACGTACTTCTTTTCATTTATTTCCTTTCCTCATATACACGCACACACGCACGCACACACAATCATTTATATCTACAGTGTGGTTCGGAAGTACGTCTTGTTCACTAAAATTTGTTTATTCCTACTATGGCAACTGAACAGTTCACTTGCAAGCACAGGCGTATGCAGAAAGTTCATAAGGTTGTTTCAGGCTTATAATGGGGGTTACGAAGCTACAGTTCCATATATTCATATGTATATATACAAAAATTTCATCGCAATGGGGGGAGGCTACAACCCTCTTCAACCCCCCACTACGTACGCCGGTGATTGTAAGTAAAAAAGTTATACCCTATATTTATGATTTGATTACTTTATTCAAATTTTCTTGTTTTGTTTCGTACAATATCTTCAAGGGCATTTGTTTTTGCCGGGAAAACTGAGAAATTTTTTAATATGAAATTGCGTAGGCGCTTGAGCCTCTTAAGAAAGCATTTTACGTCATTTACCGTTAAAAGTTTCGTTTCAAGATTCAAGAATGCATTAAATGATTTGAAATTTAGAAATTAATTTTTATGATACAAAACACAATTCTTCAAAATTTTTCTTTTATGTATATTTAATGGAATTTTTCAAAGGTTGGTTCTAATTTTGCATTATGATATATCAGACGTGAAATTTTTATTGTTTAAAAATAAATAATTTCATTTAATTGAAATAAGAAATGTCTAAATGCAACTTGTGCAAACTTTAGTATGGGTAATAATTTATTTTCTTTCTTTAGAAAGGTTTTCAAACTTTTTTTTTATTCAATTTCCATTTTTAGCAAACTTTCTTTGAAATTTTAGTAAAATTTAAATACGATGGCTTTTTCAAAATTAACTCAAAATAGATTTAATAAAAATCAAGCTAGTATTCTTCGTTATACAAAAACTGGTTTGCTTAATTCTCTAAAAAGGGGAAAGAAACTTAAAAAAGGAAAATTGTCACGGAGGGTAGTTGAATAAAATTAAAAGAAAACAAATTTAACTACATCATCATCATCATCATATTCAAAAATAATAAACACGATGATTAACGAAACCACCTCTTTAAGTTCTTCTATATATGATGGCTGTCTTGAATTGCATTCAGCTTATTCCAGCCTGTTTTCTTATTTCCCTAATCGATCTTGTAGGAAGACATTTTCGTGTTTTTATTAGTCTTTTGATATTTAGTCAAGGACTTATGATGTTCATTATCAAACCGTTTTAGAAATATGGAGGTTGCTATTTTTCCGGGTTGTTAGTATTTAAAGTTTTCACTTTAAAACTAAAAAAAAACAACTTCGCTAACCCTTTTAAACTCCACTTAACCACTTTAAATCGTCCACAAAACCACACAAACATACAATAAAATTGTCCTTAATCCTTATCTGCTTTCCTCTTCCCTCTCTCCAATTTCGTGACGTCAGCATATTCCAAAATCAATTTATTTTCTGTATTTTTCTATTTTATAACATTTTTATGACTTTAAATGACTAAGGTTTCATAATATTGTATAAATGGAAATATGAATTTAAAATACATCCATTAATACTTTTTTCTTAATTACAATGACAGGGTAAAATGCACTTCAGCCAAGTTTAATAAGTCCAGTCATTTCATGTGTTTGGTCATCAATTATGTTACAAAGTAAATGTATTAATCCATAGAATATAGATGTAAGCTGTGGATCTGTATTTACTTTTATTTTTTAAAATTGCCGTATAGGAAATTTGAACGTCTATTTTCAGTCACTCAGGTGGACAAGTTTTGTACTCCATTTTACATCTTATTCTGAAATATTTGTTGTGCACAAAATATAAATAAAATTAAAAAGTTATTTAACATAAGTGATGAAGATATCGGTTCATTTCTATCCTATCCAGGCCTGTAGCCAAGCCGGGGCTAGCAGGGGCGTGGCCCCAGTTGCCCCATGCTCGTGCCCCAATTGCCCATCGAGCCATTTACACACACACACACACACACATATATATATAATGCCTTAAATAATTGTTTACATATCACGGATCAATAGAGGCGAAAGTTTGGGTACTTTTCTCAGGAGAAAAGTGAAAAATATTATCGAGAGATATTGCGAATCACTTAATAGGTCGCTCGAACCACAATTAGGGAAGCAATGGTTTAAGGCGTAAGGTGAACCTTTTTGTACATGGTTAGAAACATGACTGATCTAGTGTGCTTATATGATTGGCGCACAGTATTTCACCACTGGTGACGGACAGTCATTTCAACGTGAACACTTCACCATTTTTTTTTTGTTGATCTCAGAGAAAGCAAAAATTGGCATGTGGATAGAAGCGGAAGGTTTATCATTGTTAAAAAGTGGAATCCATAATAAATACTTCCATTTACTATCTTGATCGTTCACTTCAACTTTAATGTGGTACGTCGTATTTGTTTGCTTGTCTGCTTGTCCTCTTGGATGAAGTGTATTTAGTTCTTTCTTGAGCAAATGTATTGAGCATTTAATGGAAATTTTAAAAATTGTAGACAGATACAGATTGGCTTGCAATTTTTCCAGTTAGTCTGATCACATTTACGTTTCAAGTATTTGTTAAAAAAATAGAAAGAAACCCGTCTATTTCTTTATCAATTTCTGCTCATCTAGTTTTATGGCGCAATACACATATATTAGGAATACTTCTTTTGTATTTGTAATTTCATGAGCTATGTCTTTTTCCAGAATTTTATCCGCTTCCTTACAATTATTTTCTTGGAATTATTTCAGTATCTGCTTGACTGAATTTTTCATTTTGATTATGCAGATTTTTATAACATGTTCTAACTCTTTTGATCATTTCCTCATGATTTGTCTCCTCATCCTCCTTCTAACAAGACGATATGGTTGCCAATAAACAGATATTATTTTCTTAAAATCTTCTTGATATATTTCTTCCCAATTTTTGTTTTTAATTTTAAAGCGCCTTTGCATCTATTCGGCAATGCTCTACGTGTTTAACCTTGAAAGTGATTTCTTTGTTTTTATCGATTTTCGTTTTCTAATCATTCTTTTATTATTTTTCATTGTCTTCTGCTACAAGTTCAGTTTTAAGTACAGAAAAACAATTGTTTAATTTCTTCCATTATGTGTAATGTTCTTTCAAGTGAATTATATAAACTTCTTTATGTACTAATCTGCCGATGAGTTTCGGCTGCTGTAATATAATATTGAGGAGAATTTCTTTTTCTTCTCTCTATTTACTTACCTATCACGCTGTTTATTTTCAAAAATTTATTTATTTTTATTTTTGAAAAATAAACGTTCAATGTTAAAGATCAAGGCCATTTTTAATTCGATAAAATGATCTGCCTGTCGATTACCTTTTTCGTTTGTCAACTGATACTTTGCCTTGTCACTGTTGCATACAGTTATTGCATTACAATAAATCGTGATTATTTTAACCCGTTACTTTCATTTAATATATGAGAACGTTTCTTCATAAATTTCATAAAACTCCTTTTGGAATGATCTGAAGTCTATTGAGTATTTGGGTTATCTGCAATGGACAGTACTATATGCAACATGAAAGGTATGATTAGCTCGCTCTGATATACTTTCAACACTACTGAGACAGTTTCCATGTTTCTATTGATTAAGAATTTAATGATATTTTTGAAATTGATTTGCCTTTGTAGCGTATGAATGTCCATGTTTGGGTCTAAAGATCATTTTCTTCCTTTTCTACCTTTATTGAGTCCTATAACAGCCCCATGAACTTCACGAGCCCACCTAGCACAAAATGCTTCGCACCAGAAGAAAGAAAATCTACTGTATGTGACCAGAGATAACGATCAATGGCTGTCACGACTTTTTCTGTGATTTCTAGCATCTCTTATTTTCATGTTTCGTTCGCTTGAATCTAGATTCGATCGAATGTAGTCTTGCACCTAGAGAGTAATAGCCATGAGTTTAGTTTTGTTCATAGGTGAGCTGAAAATGGTTCGCTAGAAGAGTTCGTTGAAATATTTTGGAGAATATGAACCGGTTGATAAGAGTTTTGGTTATGCTAAGTAAAGCAATGAGATTCTCAATGTACCGGTTGTAAAATATTTTGCAATTCAGAGAACATGTTGTTGAACCTTGCCACAACTAAGTACTGTGGATAATCCTCTATGAACATTCTTAAAAGTATTATACATACTTATCAATCATGGCTAATGAATTATTTCTTCCTTTCTTCATCTTTATTGACGCGAATGAAGTGAAACATAGACTTCAAAATCAGGGATTTTTATTTCGAAACTACTTGGGGTGACGGAAAAAGATTGCAGTACAATTAACTCCCCAGTTTATTATGCCTACTGTGTAGGTATCTTTCCATTGATGTTTCTTAAACCACCGATAGGAATAAATCGATTTATTTGCGGTCATTTCTCTTGCTGAAAGAAGTTACTGTGGCAACTGACACGCCAAATAATTTTAAAACCAGGGCGAAACTTCTCTGATGCCTCTTATATTCCTACAAAAGAATAGTCAATTTAGAGGGTGACCGTCAGGCAGAGGTATAATTGCGATTATATGGACATTAATTCTATTTAAATAATGTCTGAACACCTCGTAAATCATTGGGGTTCTGGAATGATCGAATAACTAATTGGCATGTGAGGAAAATCTGCCTTTTCTCACTCGTACTAACTGGATTATCTAGTTTCCGTCGGGCATAAGTAAACAACGTTTCGGCTTCGCGTCCGGATAAAACAGGATGAATCCAAGACCGAAACGACAAAACCTCCCATTTTTCAATTCGTTTTCAAAATAATCCAGAGTCCCAAGAAAGAAACGAACTGCCTCCCGCCACAGCTTGCAATTTTCTCGACAAAAATTCTGAGCTCACGAATTCCTGAGAAATCAATAAGAGAATGCGGACAAAATGTAGCAGCGGAGTTCGGAAAATGTATCGGTACTGTTGCTAGGCAAAGAATGTATCAGGGGCGGAAAAAGAGAGGAGGTTCTGGGTTGCTAGGGGCAACGGTTATCCTTTGAAGGAAGACAGTCAATAATATCTTCAAGATGGCGACCATACAACAACACCCATTTTTCACAGAGTCAGCAACCACTGGAGAATAGCTGTTTTCCAATTATTCCTGAATAGCAAACTGGAGCAAGCCAGCGAGGTAGTTTCTTCGGGCAGCTATAGAGCCCTTTTTCCTCGCAGCAGGGTGCGATTAATATCAAGGGTTGCGGGGGGAGGGGGCGCGGTTGAAATCTATGGCAATGGGGGACCCAGAAAAATTTGTAATTGACCGAAATGAAATTCTAAATGTTTTATTAAGTTTCCTTTCAATTTCCATGACATTAAAATTATAGAAACAACTATTCTTTCCATGATTGAATTTTTTTTTATAATTGATTGATTTAAGGTACTCAATTAAAATTATGGAATTAAAGGTAAAAATAAGTAATTAGATGGAAAGCGCAGAAATAAGAACGGGTGTGTGGCTGAAAGCGTTTGCAAAAATATTTGGAAAAAACGTGGTACTGACATTTATTGACCTTTATGCAAATTATGAATAATATTTGTCAGTTTTATGGTTGTAATTACTTCAGTTGAAATTGATTTCTCTGTAATACTTCCTCCTTCGCATGTCGAACATTTTAACTCACTGTATTGCTATTTTTACAAGAAATTTAATACTTAAAAGCCATAAAAGCAACTAGTGTTCGGTGCATCCAATTTATTTTAGGAAACACTTTATGAAACGAACAGAATATGAATAAGTGATACAATAATAATTGGTAGTCTTCATGGATAATTTTTGTGTGGTAAACAATATTTATTTTAATTTATTTCTCTTTAAAACTGAAAATGACATTTTAAAAATCTCCAAATCTGATTTTAGATTACAAGTTTTGTTTTACAACATGCGCGTGAAAAAAGCAGTAACGCCAAGTAACAATCCGATGGAAGTTTACTATCTTTGAAATTTACATAAATGCTATCTGCGATTAGAATCGTTATTATTACTTTAGATTGTGAATGTTTATCACAGAAGAATTACATGTCATTACGTTTGGTGATATACTGCTGTTACTTACTTCAGTAGCAAGTTACTCAGTACAGTGGTATAAGGCTTATAAAAACGAAAAACAGAAATTCTGTAAGTGAAAATAACTCAAATTTGCTTGAAATATGCACCTTTAAGTTGTTTCTAAAAATAAATAAATAAATAAATAAATAAATAAATAAATAAAGGTTTGTTCTAACATTCCCCCTAAGTGAAGACGGAAAAGCGATTTGTGTTTTCCTACTTTTAATAACATGTTCAGATGTACGAATTGCAAATAAATATCTGCGTAACAAAATATAATATGGTTACGTGCTTGTTTACTATTTTGGTCCTTTTAATTCTTAAGCATTTACAAAAATCTTTCGTGCATTGTAACTTCTTTATAAAGACTTGACTCAACTTTCTGGAGAAAAATAGTCCAACCTTTTTTTAAATATTTTACTCGTCGATTTCAGTCTTACAAATTGTCGATTTCAGTCTTAAAAATTGTCAATTTCAGTCTTACAAATTGTCGATTTCAGTCTTAAAAATTGTCGATTTCAGTCTTAAAAATTTGTCTATTTCAGTCATAAAAATTTGTCTATTTCAGTCTTAAAAATTGTCGATTTCAGTTTCTAATTAGTAAAAATAGTATTGTAACGGTATGGGTATAAATTTTATTTTCATTATTTTGACCACTTTTTAACTACTTTTAAATTCGAGAAGAGAAACGACAGAAAAGGCAAACACGGGATAAAAGCCCATCGTTCGAGAACGAGAGGTTAGGCAGAGTCCCGCCGGCGCCTGCTGCAAGCCGGGTCCGGAGAAACTCCGCGCCAAAACCCGTTGGATTCGCTCCGGTGCTCATAGCCGATTCCAGGCCGAGATAGGGTCGAGCGGGTCCCGCGGCTCATTTGCGGCTAAGCCGGCGACGACTGATGAAAATCGCACGGGAACAGTTAGTTTCTCTGTACTTCGCTTACGTCGGCGAATGCAATGCAGAAAAGGCAGAGATGCTAAAGATGTTTTCAGAAAACGGGGGAGGGGCGCCGTTGGGGGCACAGATGATTCTTGCTATTCCTATTTTAAAGTTTTTGTTTGACTGAAAATTCTAATTATCTCATTACTAACAAGTTTTCCATGCCAAAAATACCACTTCTCCTCAAAAGCGCTTGTTGTTTCGGAAATCTCAACACTATTTTCAGAATATTTATTTTTAAAGTGTTTAAAATATTTCAGTATTGTTTTATATTCTTTGTTAAGTATATTTTAAGTATTTCAGCATTATTTTAAAGTGTATGTGGCAAATTAATTTAACGGAACTTTTCGTTCAGCACACTTAACGCAGCGAAGTTTGTAGCAGCATAATATAGGTATGTCTCATACGTACATAAACAAGAAAACGTGACTCAATTTTATTGCAATTATTTATCTTGTCAGTTCAAAAACGCGGTGGCACTTAGACTGTCAGTTGCAATGTCGGTTTCACACAATATAATCAGATTTGGTGGCGCAACGTTTTATTATGTCATTCAGATAAGCGTGGTGTTTTCAGGTAAATGATAATAATTCTTGATGGAGGTGTTATTAGGATCGTAATTATTATTTTTTAACAAAAGAATTACGTAATTTTTTCTTTGGCATTCTATTCATGATTGAGATGTTTATTCTTAAATTTTTGAGTGTACGGATCTATTTCCGTTCGCCGATTTGTTATTGTAAATATTTAGATCCGAAAAGGTTGATTTGATATCGGGGAAAGCATTAAGCTCTCACTCATCCATCTCCTTATAATTGTATTCTACTTTATACATGCTTTAAGCATGAACAATCCATTTTTTGCATTCTTTCAAGCATAGGAGATTATTGTTGTCGAGAAAAACTGCTTGCATAATTGATACCAGTCGAACGTGATCCACGTAATGATGAAAATTTGCGTGATTTAGACAAAATAGCTAATCCTGGCGACAATTAGCTCACTTTGTAGCGAGCTGGGTAACAATAACCTCATTATAAGGGGAGAGTCTATCAACCTTTAACAGTACGAGCGTTTTCGTTACAAAAAGCTTATGGAGAAAAAGAAACCATCTTTCTTTTAGCCAAGGAAATAAAATGGGCGCCTCACCAAAAAAACTCTCGACGGAGTTTCCGTTACCTCGGGTTTGAGGATAATGAGTTGTTACGATGGCTTGGAAAATTGATAACAAGAATGGATAAGGCATGGCGTCGTCGCAGAGACATCCTGTCCCCCAAAATATGCGACAGAACATCAGTTTCTACGTTCGCAGCCTCAGAGGGAACCCTGAGATATTGCACGTACAGATGAGCTGATATCCGATTGAAAAGTTCCCGGCAGAACGTTCTCTAACTCGTCTTTTTCTCTCTCTCTTTCTCTTTTGAAAGAGTTTCATTTTTTACGCGCCTTTTTAAGTTTTTTTCTTGCGCATTGGTGAATTTTAAGAACATTGTATAAAATAGATAATATCGCAAAAAAAACAGGGTCTGATAAGTTTATATGGCGAGATAACGCCAAATGAATACTCCGTTTAATTGTCAGTTTCACTCTGGAGGTCAATATATTTCTATCGCGAAGAAAATCTATTTCACCACTTCATGTCAATTTCAGTGTGAAAAAAAAAAAGAAGTGCTAGAAAACTGTCATTTATTGCGCTGACGTTGGGAATTTTGCATTTAAATATATTAATCGACGTCAACAGATAAACTCTGTCTTACTAATAAATTTGCCTATATATTTCATTATTTTATACATTTCGAATATATATATATTTTGTACATTTCGAATATATATATTTTGTACATTTCGAATATATATATTTTGTACATTTCGAATATATATATTTTGTACATTTCGAATATATATATTTTGTACATTTCGAATATATATATTTTGTACATTTCGAATATATATATTTTATTTTTTCAAATGTATATGATTTTTTACATTTTAACCCTTGCTGCCTTTTGATCAAGCACATTATTTTATTAATAAAGCATGCTTTTAACATATGTAATTAATAACGACTAAAATGAAATTGATCAGATTACATATTTCGTTCCGAAAGAGACAAAGCATGCTACACATGTGCCCATTTGATTTATTAAGATCAGTACTTTAAAAATAATGATAAGAAAGGGGAAGAGATAATGTTATATGCAACACAAGAGGTAATCGTAAGAGAAATAGACAAGAAGACCAACGACTAAATCATTTTTTGGGAGCTGTTTCGAAAGAGTTATTAATGCGTGTTTACTTTTAGCGAAGGGTGCAGACACTGGCGTGAGTAACGGGTTACCCGCCCCTTCCCAGACGTTCTCGGGTTATAATGAGTATTCTTCGATGTTAGCATTTTCTAAATTTGCGGTTCACGCCCTGAATTTTTGGGAACACCTTATCTGCACTTCCGAATGAACGCCGTTAGGAAACCACCTGTTTATTGTTATTGTAAAATAAACTTTAGATATAAAAAAAATGTCCAACTCTAATCAGTTATTGTGGTGGCAATAATCTAAATTCGATTACAATAAACCAGGCTTTAGTATTGGTAATCTAATTTTCAGTGCGAAACCACCGCGCAAAACTAATAAACATGACGTCATTGAAATCAACCTCGTGATTACATTCAGCGATCGATATGATATAATCGATTATTCTCGAGTATCGAGCCGGAGCGTTTATCGAATAGATTCATGTTTGTTGGTTTATCTAAGATCGAACGCCATCAGTCTTCGGCGCATGCGTCAAAAACCAGAAAATCAAATGTTGATTAATTATTTTTTAAAAAGATAAGTGCTTTTTTAAGGCTTCATCTTTTATTTCCTTTGACTGCATACACCTTTCTAAATTTTATTATTTTAATAAACAAATGTATATAACTATAACTTTTGTTGAAATTATTTTCGAATCTGAACAAATCTTCTCCTTCATCTTCATTTAACCCTTTAACCTGCAGATCGACCTCTTGTTAGAGCATGTTTAAGACGTTTTTCTGCTTGAAAACCATAAATTCATTTCAGGGCCAGACTAAGAGGCCCATTTTTGAATTGAAGGGGCGATACATTGGGTCAGCGGAAACTACCCTTTGGTGCGTCCCTAAACTGAATTTATGATTTTCAAACAGTAAGAAAACACCTTAAACATGCTCTACCAAGCGATCGATCTGCAGGTTAAAGGGTTAATTCCTAATGCCTTTACAAAATATCTTCCTTTTCCTCAGTTTTCTGCAAGTCTGTTTTGATCTTCCTTCATATTTTACCCTCTTCTATA
Source organism: Dysdera silvatica (assembly GCA_006491805.2). Taxonomy (NCBI): domain Eukaryota; kingdom Metazoa; phylum Arthropoda; class Arachnida; order Araneae; family Dysderidae; genus Dysdera; species Dysdera silvatica. The sequence continues at coordinate 301,761,128 of QLNU02015360.1, read as the reverse complement.
ATTTAGCCTCCTTAGGTTCTCCCCCATGCTTTTTTTGTGGGGGGGGGGGTCTTCCTCTCTTTCCCTTTCCTTAAGGGTTCCAGTCAAGCTCTCGTCTGCAAACATTAATCGTTTTCGTCCTAAGTATATGTTGTAGCCAGCTGTATATTTATTTTTGCTTAATTATTTCTGACACGAGTTTTCGGCCGACATATGTCTAATATTGTACGGCTGCAATTATGTTTATGAAAACTTGAATTGTGTTTGCTATTGCTTTAGTTGCTGCACATGTTTGACATGGGTAAAGTAGCACTTACGTTACTTTAAAAAAATTTAGGTTTTTTTTTTTTTTCTTAGTTTTTGCAAGTCACAGATTTTTTTAGCTGTGCAATGGTGACTCGGGTTCATGTGGAAAAGCAAAGGTTCATTTTCACCATATTTTCTATTTGGTGCTTCGTTTCGATTGAATAAAATTATTATTATTATTATTATTATTATTATAGTTATTATTAATGTGTCTTTTAAAGTGGAGAGATTCTTAATGGGACGAATATTTTGTAGAATATATATTCACACACTTATACATTTTTAATGTATTTTTAAAAATATGCATTTTTCAAAAAGAACATTTTTTGATCAGGTACATATTTTAAATATAATACAATACCTTTTATAAAAGTATTATATTATAAATTTCTAACATAGTTTTAAATTTTTTCTCTCGTGAAATGAGAATATGGCACAATTATAGTAGAGCATGTTAAGATATAGAGGTTAGCGTGAATATTTAATTTTACCAAAATATCCATGAGCCGCACGTGTCATATCAATACGACGTAAAAAATGTAGTGGTCGAATTATTAAAATTCCATCGACTTTCTGAGAAACCACTAGAATATCGTCAATTCGTTTGTTTAAATGTTTCAGAAATTCACCTCATCGTTAGTTTGTCTTATGGTGCAAGGACAGCAAGGGTCATGATACATTGGGACCCACAGTCTTCCGAGGAATCCTATCCTCTTAAGGCATAGGGAACCAACACCCGAGACTACAGTGATTAGTTTGTCAGTATGTTTTTTATTTTGGTACCCGTGGGAAGACTATAATCAAAGCAACCAATTAGCGAGATCTTTATAATAGGAAAGTTAAAATAAATTTGGTCACAAATGGTAAGTGTGTGCATACGCAAAGAAAATCTTCATCAGGGACCTTCTTTTACTCATTCACCATTTTATAAAATAAATTTTGATTCAACAATAATGCGATAAAATATTTTCGTTTGCGAATCGCAGTATGGGAAAATTGTTCTGATGACTTAACTAACGCTAAGCGGGGATTTTAATTATCGCTCCGAAATAAGTTTAGACGCTATTTTGGGGTTAATTTGCGTGTTTAAGTGTTTAGTTTTTGACAGGAATTAACGCTTAAGGGTATTTTGTGAGGTTAGTAGTTTTTTGGTTTAAATTTTTTGTGTCTTTGAGGTATATAGTCGCCAGGATTACATTACTTAGGCTGCTATAGACATAGCTAAATTTTACAAAAGACGCCAGGTATAAAACGCTACCCACGTAAATCACATACTATAGACTAAAATACTTACTAAACGTGTAAAACGTTTACTATATATGTAAAACGTTCACCATAGGCGTAAAACACCTACTACAAAAGTAAAACACTTACTACAGACATAAAACACTTACTACATAGTTATATCACGACGACTTTGGCGGCAGAAACAGACGTAAGTAGACGTTTTCCGATACCCTTTTTTTGTTAACCATTTTAATTTGCCATTTAAGCTACAACGTTAGGTATATAAAATTATCACCATTGAAAACGTGCCTCATAAATAATTTCTTATATTTCTATAGAGTTGTTGGTGATAGTCGTTCACAGAAATCATTAATTTTTTATTGGTATGGAAAAAGGATTTTAAAATCGTATAATTAAGACCACGCATCCTATCATATGTTAGGCCTTATGTAAATCATATATATTTTCATTTTTTTGTATAGTTAAAAAGTGATTTATTTTCCTATTCCCCTCCATATTTTGTGGCAATACGTCTCCATTTTTCGTGTTGAACCATATATTCGTATTTAGGAAATGAAAGAGCAGACGTATTGGTAAAGGCAGGAAGCCAAATGAATCAGCCAGTTAAAAAAATTGTGCTAATAACAGCCTATTCTCACATTGAAACAACCTTAACAAGACTCCAATCTTCTAATTACATTAAAACAACACAACAAAACAGATGGTCTTTACTAATTACAGGTTCCTTAGCAAAAACCTTTCAAAGATTTACTTCGGTATCGAACTTCAGAATTCTGATAGGACATGAATATCTCCAGTTACGCCTTTTTAAAATCTGGCTGGAAAATTCACCGACACTCTGCAATACCAATACCTCGATGGACTCAGACCACCTTTGATTGTATTCTGGACTTTCTGACACAAAAGCTAAGATTGATCCCAATGACACCATTTCTGTCAATAACGTTCTATATTGGGCTGCGCGGCGCTAAATGGCCCTAAAGTCAAGACCGGGTGTTGGATAAAAAAAAAAGTATTTAACCTTTCTGTTTTTTGATAAAATTTCTGAAGTTTTGACAGCGCTCACTTTTGCAATAAAAAGTTTCCCTGTCCACATTTATTTTATTTATTTGCTTTCACTTGTTTATTTTATATATTTTATTTATTTTATTTTCCACAGAATTTATTCATATAACATTTGTTCATTCAATAATTATTTGTTGTATATTTCACTTATCCTTGTATTTGATTCGTCTGTATGAAGAATTTGATTCGTCCGTATGAAGAATTTGATTCGATTTGATGTAATCGAGAATTGTAAAATAGATTACGTTATATGGGGCGGATTGGAAAAACGAAAATATGTCGCATAATAATATGGAAAATTCAAAAATATTTTAATTTTGGAGACCTTGACAATTTCAGGTCAATGTAAAAAAAAATGCAATTTAGTCTACGTCAAGGGTTTTAGAGAAATCCAATAAATGTCATTTGCGACATTTAAATCACTCTAAAAATTCGCAATAAAACGGAAATAAATATTTGGTTAAAGGATTTATCCAAGCATGAATTTTGCACGTATGAAATTTTTGAAAAAATAATAAGAGTTTGTACTATTATATTATATGTATTATCGAGGTCTGTTTCTCACGCTTTTTTAAAAAAGAAATAAGCCCTTTTCTTTTTTTATTGCAAAGAAAAAATACGTTTAAAATGCAAAGAGGCTAAAATAACATGATTCAAAATACGACACCCACTCACCCTTTCCGGCGATCGTTGGTGTAGGGAAAAATGGGGAAAAATATAGCGGTGATGCCCTTAATCCGGCAACACCCTTTTTTCCCTAACCCTTGAGTACTGTACAAAGTGAGTGGGAGTTCTATAGCGGTGATAAAATGTATCCCTAAGTGTTAGTTTAGGGATTAGATGGTCCTTTGTCAGCAGCGCGTGACCTCAACGAAACGGATTTCAGTGGATCCTTTTCCAATAAGGAATCGATAACATTTGTCAATTTCTTGTAGATAGTGTGCGAAATTTTAAACAGAAAATAAATTAAAAGTTTTCTCGTATTTTAAAACCAGTTTACAATATTTTTTGTGTATAACGAGAAGTATATATGAATTTGTAAAGAAATTATGGGTTTTTTTTTTCTTAGAATATAAGCAATGCGATGGAGTATTTTGAAAATTCAAATTCAAAGCTGGTTTGAAAAAATATGCTTAAATATTCTTAAGTTTACAAAACCCATTGCAAAATTAGTTCTGGGGCTTATTATTTATTTTTAAGAGGTTAACAACTTAGATATGTTTATTTCAAACTACGTAAACAACGTGATTTTTTCAGTCTTTCATAAACGGAGTTTATTTATTTAGAGAATTCGAAAATGAATTACACATGTAAAACAGAAAGCTTTTTATTATTTCTTATACTTGGGGAAAACTGTCGTACTGTTTGTTTAAAATACATGATAAAAGAAAATCTGTAATAAAATTCTGACCCAATTCATACATAAATTAAAGAGCGTGTGGTCTGAACATGGAATGATAACCCAAATAGGGTGTTTGCACGTATTTTAGGCAAATTTTACTTTACACATACTTTAAACGAACTTTCCGTTTGCAGTACAACTAATAGGCAAACAGATAGATGATGCCAAACGTAGAATTTGAACAGAGCATGTCAGAGAAAAAATAATACGATTTCAACTAATGTCACATAGAAAACAAAAATTATTAAACGCAGGAAAGGTATGAGAGGTAAGAAAATGAGACGAGATATAAATATAGAATGAATGTGTACGAAATAATAGAAAGGATAATAGATAATTAGTTTACGACTTGTACCAGTAATATAAATAATCTGATGCTCCCTTTCTTCACGACTCGATAAGAAATTACGACTGCTTTTGAAGATGATGATTATGGAATTCCCTCAAGCTGCGAGACTTAAGTTTGCAGAATGCTTATCTATACCACTAGTCATCAAATTCTAATCTGATGTCAGTTTCGGAAACCGACATTAAAGATAATGCTAAAAAATTATTTGTATGTCATTTATTAATGTAATGATCTTTTGCAATTTTGCAGTTCTTAGGGGACGCTGACTGTAGCTTCGTTAAGACGTCGATGAAAATCAGTCCAAGCTGGACGGATTGTAATCAATTTCAAATATTACTCTATTGCTTCTATTTTCTGTATTATTATGCCATTTCTCTAGCTGTTTCATCTGGGCTTAAGGGACCGTTCAAGTATTACGTGAGCACATTTTTGGCCATTTTACATTCCCTCTCCTCCTTGTAAGAAAAATACATGACCCTCCCCGCTTACGTAAGATTTCGGTTCTCTAATTGGTTGGTACAAGTTTTTGAAGTAAGACCGCAACGTATGTCCTGCAAATTACAGTACTTATTTTCATTTTTGTTGCAATACTGAGTAGGTACTTGTATGTTATAATATTATACGCTTATTGGTAAACAGTGAGTAATCGCAACAAATTATCTCGTCTAATAAAAAAATTTAACACGCTGTTAATTGCTATTTTGATGGCATAAGGAAGTATTTTGTTACATTTTTATTGTTAATATTTCTTACGTTGTAAGCAACTAGTGTAATATATAAGAAATGGATTTAATAAAATATATTTATTAAAAATAATACATTTATGATAATTTAAAAATATTCGGGGACCACGGGGAGTACAGAGGGGGTTCCCAAGCTTAAAACGGTTGAGAACCACTAGTTTAAATAATTAAATATTTAACTGCGATTACGTTTATTTTATATTTGATATCTTCTGCTTGCAGTGTGTCATGCATTCAAGTATTATAGTTCTGTTAGGACGATTGTCATTTTGAGACTATGTGTTAATTTTATAATTTTTTGCGTCTTACGTAAGCATGGTTCAGACTGCCACCCCCTCCCCGTTGTCAGCAAAAATAAGCAAATGTTCAACCCCCTCCCACAAAGATGCTGACGTAATATTTGAACGGCCCCTAAGTGCTGATTTCTACATAAATTTTTGTTAACGTTTGGGACACTAACCTTTGACAATCAGAGAAGCAGTGTCTTTGCAATGGATTTTTGTGTGGAACATGAAAGTTTTTAAAAATTTGAATGCTGTGTCGAGGTCAGTTGAACTTAAAAAGTTTGGCATGTAGGTGCACAATTCGATCACTTTCATCAGAAAATTCGCTGACTGAAATAAAATAGGGTTTTATCTTCTGAAATACAATATCTAATTACAGTAATCATTTTCAAGGGACGGAAAAAAAGTCGTTAACTCAAAAAAGACTGATTTTTTTGTAAGATGTGAAATTCTATAACGAATTTGCTGGGACAGTAGAATATCGTCGTTAAACTGGGATGGTCGTTTTCTATAACAACGTTATAGAGAAATTTTACTGTATATAATACGATTTTTTTGAAAAAATAATAACTGGGATATGTGTATATAACTAAGCAGTGCTATGTCAATTGCAAATAGCCTTTGGGCCTTGGGTATCTCGCTAAATGCATTTGGCTTATCTGATTTACTTGTATTTTGCAACATACTTCCAGAAAAGGCGCCAAGCATGTAGTCCTAGAAAAGGTCCCAGACGACAGTTCTGGGGCTGTATGCTTATATTGTCGCATTTATATGTGTGTGTATATATTTGCATGTTTATATTTATATGTCTATGTTTGAATATTGTATTTTCTATTAATCTTTTCTCTTACCTTAATCCTATCCAAATTTATTCATCTAATTCGCTCTGATTTTTTTTATATGCATTATTCGTCTTATATATGCATTTGCTATTTTGCACTATATATATATAAGAAAGCATCATATTCAAAATAATCCCCTACACCTTATGTCTGGGTAGGTAATCCTTAAAACTGGATGGGTAGTCCTTAAAACTGGGTAGATAGCGACCGTTTGCACTTCAAAAAAATCGGTCACGGTCCAAGAAAGTTTGAGAACCACTGGTCTAATTTAACACGATAGTTTGAGTTCCTATTTCTTGTTGGAAACCACTGATAGGCTGACGTCATGAATGCCTTCAAACAAGAATAGATTTTACAGGAATGTGGAAGATTGAAATGAGTTAAAAAAAAAAAATTGCTCATTCTGTTGAAAATTTTGCAAAAACTGCTTAATTGTTAGATAGAGACAGTAACGTTTCTTTAATTCAAACCAGAAACGAGTAAATACGCGTATATGTGTGGCTTCTTTTCCTAGACTAAAAATTAATTTATTCAAATAAATAAACTGCTAAAATTTGTACCAGCTATTAATTGCATTTAGACGTCAGCAACATTGCGTTGTATTCCCGATATTTGGCAATGACCAAGCTTGTTTTAGAATGCAACATTTTAAGTGTTGATAATGACGCAATCTAGATAGTTATACTAATTTTAAAAGCTTCTTAACTATGCCGTTTTATAATTAAAGTTGAACAATCGGACCCTTCTTAGAACGTGTTCAATAATTATGGTTGTAAATAACCATGTTAGGCATTTACAAATACCATTATTGTAATAATAAATATAACTTTATTTTCAATCAGTGCCAAATATGCTGATTTTGAAAACTTTTGCATTCGTGATTTACGTTCGAACGCTACAGAAAATAACGTTTTTGGTAGATAGTTTCAGCAGTCATCGCTATTTGTCAGGGAATGAGATTATGGAGCGAAACAAACGCTCTTGATACTAATTTTCCTAACTTTAATCGTCAATTTCATTTCAATTCCATTATTCATTTCCCCCACAATTTTATATCCTGGCGACTTAAAAATCAAAAATATTTTATTATTTTTTGTTTTATATTCCGTACTTGTTTTTCTATTTATTATCATTCATTTTTTCATCCTTTCTTAGTTGATAAAGGAGCAGGAAGCTCTCGAAACGTCGTTATTATTTATTTTAATAAAACACTACTCCGGTGAGAAAAAATCGTCTGTCTGTATTAAATATGTTGTTCGACCATTTATTGAAAAACCTCATGCTTTTTTTGAGCAAACAATGAAAATTGGAATCTTCAAATCTCCGATGCATTTTTAAATAGCGGAACCGAATCGGTGATTATTTTTGTCACGATGTTTATTATTTTCTAGTGGTTATTATTTTCTTTTTCAAAACGACGATTTCCTAACTGATTTCTCTTACTTTACGAAAATAGAAGAGAGTGATAATAAAAAAAGATGATTTTAACACTCTCAGATAATAAATTGCCGGTGGACAATGGATTTTTTTAACGAACGATAGCTGGTGATAGATCATTTCGCAACCATTAAAGCTTTTTCCTATATTTGTTTATTAAAAGGAAAACGTAACTTTATATTCTGTGTAAAAACATTAAATCATCATTGAATTTAATAACTTAAAGCACACGTGGCATTAAATTTAGTTGATACCGGAAGCGGAATAATAATGATATTATTTATTTGTTATTGTTACAAATAGCAATCAATTGTGATACCAAAAATAATAATCATGTAAGCCAGCGGTTCTCAATTGTTTTTGCGCCGCGGAGCACTTTTCAATAAAAACATTATTCGCGGAACCTTATCGTCGCCCTTATGCTAATATAAATATAAGATAATATAATAATATAAAGATGATAATAATAATATAATAATATATAAGATAATATAATATAATAATATATAAGATAATATAATAATATATAAGATAATATAATATATAGATAATATAATATATAGATAATATAATATATAGATATGCTAATATCTATATATAAGATATGTATTTGCATTTTTGGCTGCTTGTACCTGTTCATAGTTTTCAAGTGGTTAGTCAACAATTTATTGTAAAATATATTAAAAGCACGAATTTGTTTTCGAATTTTAAATTGCTTTAATTTTAATCTATACTTAATTTTCCCAATTAAAGTCATTAAATATTTTAATTAAATGGAACTTTAACATCGTTTTCTGAAAACACCAATTCTGCATATACTTTCTTATATGCTTTTATTTTTTATAACTTTTTTCTCATAAGGGCAACGATGTTTTCACCAACGTAGGCACTAAACACATGACAGCAGTATTAGCGATGGAAGGTAATTTTAGGAATTTGGGTATGTAAAATGTCAAGTTTTATTTCATTCGAAATGTTATATTTCTTACGAATTTCAGAGAAATGGAGAACTTACTTAAATACATAAACATGTGCGAAAAATAGTAACAGAAACTTAAAGTAAGGCAAAGTATTTGAGAAAAAATTCAAAGTAAATATTTTAAATGCCCAATATTTTACTCATATAGATATGATATTTAAAACCAATTTTGAAGTTATAAAACTAAAATTGTCACTTAACATGGAAAAATAATGATGAAGTCCCAGAAATCCAACAATTTTTGTAATTTTTTGAGCATTGGAGCACACGGAGCATCGAATGTTCCGTGGAACGCAGGTTAAGAACTTATGGGACAAACGCGAGGCTCACGTTTGGGCCGTAGATTACTGAATTGCATAAATTTAGCCATGGGAAGTTGCTTTCGACCATTGTAAGTGGTGGTGGACCCTTTTCCAATATGGTTTTAGGCTATAACGGCAAATTTTCCAAATTTTGTTACATGATTAACTAATGTGGATGCAAATAATAACATCTCTGTAATTCCAGAACGGCTCATTTTCGGACATTGGTTCACTGGACCAAAGTTGTTTCTTTTGATCTCCTTCACCTATTACACATGCTTGACAATTCCCAATTGCCTCCAGTATGGTAAAACAATCGTTTTCCATACCTTTGATGACTAAATGGCAACACTACTCAGTGCCAGGGAAGGGAATTTTTTAATTTTTTTTAATCTGCTGCATTATTAGGTCAATCACTTAAATTATGTGTCAAAAAATTAACTTTTTTTTGATTCATGTAATTGCCTTTGTAGCAACGATGCGGGTCCTTTTTGGACATGGGGACATAAAAATGGCTTATTGACGTTTTACCACCCCTTTCAGTTTGTTCCATTAGTTCTGAATCACCCTGTACATACATACATACATACATACATACGCACATGCATGTATGTATGTATATATAATTATATATATATATACATGCTTTCCATTTATTTCCATTTATAAATTGTTTATTTTGTACACCTGAGCCATAAAATAACATTGCTGTTAAAAAGAGAGAGAGAGAAGAGACAGAAAGCAGAACTTCGAGGGATCTGTAAATTTAAAAACAAGAAAGAAAAGGTAAATCATAACATCACAACGGTATTATCTGTTTCGAGAAAAGCGGAGATTTAAAACAGCTTTCAACAGCCTTAAATCTCGGGATCGAGCCGGCTCGGCGGGAAAGCCATCCACCTTGACTCGGATTCCCTTTTCCCTAGAAAAGAGCGCTTTATCAAGCCCAACTAACTCCTTCACTTTGCCGGCTTATCTTCCATCCTCCGGCAGATAACGACGCTCTTCGTTCAGAACGGAATCGGCCCGCCATTTTTCCACCTCCTCCTTCATCCTCATCCGCCTCTTCTTCCGCATCTAAAGGCATCCCGTGACGTCACTCGCTCTTCTTGTCTTCTCATTGGCCCGTCCTCTACCCGCCTACCCTCCAACTCACCAGGGCAATAGTGGGCGGGCTTTCGGTTCCGCATTATCCCCCCCCCCCAACCCATGATATCCGCCCTGGACTACCCTTCCCTCTGCTAACCCAAGATGACGACGACAGATATTACCCGCCCGCCACCCGAATCGATCTTCCCATTAAAATATTTCGATAAACATATTATATTTGCCTTTGACGTATAAAACCTACCCGACGTATCTCTCGATTCCTAATCCTGCGCAGAAGAGATTTAGTACTTTATGCCGGGTCTTTGTCTACCCCCACTGGTCCTTCCTGCCTCTTCTCTTCATCAGCTGCTCCTGGCACGGTTCTGTTGCTGATAAGACCCCGAGATTTTTACCTATACTGCCGACTCTACAGCCTATGCAGGTAAGAAGAAGAATTAGTCTTCAAGATTATTTCAAAACCGTCGCCTTCCTCTATAGCCTGGCTATGTCAGAGTCGTCTGTTTGCCAATCGTATGGGAGACAAGGAGGAGGGGATAAGACGGGGATACGGTGTTCCTATTGATCATTTGCAACAGAGAACAGACTATTTAATGACTAGTTAAAAGTTATCTCTTGCAGCTCTCTTCGAGAGGAAAGGGTGCGGGGGAAGAGAACAGGGGGCGCCAAAAAGAGAGAAAGAGAGAGAGACTTTTATCAGATTTTTGATATACTGCGATATTGGAGAGCTGTTGGGCTCTTATGTTTTAGTGATATTTTGGAGGGTTTTCCACGCCCAATTCCAGTTCAACCAACATCGGTGTTGGGATTTCTAAAGATTCGCGGATGCAGACGCTTTGAGATGGCCGATGTTGTTGTATCCGCGCCACAACACATGTGGTCTTTCTCTAATGGAAATTGTTTGGAATTATTTCCTTTGTCTTCGAAGTGGGTTTTCGCATTTTTTGGATATTTATAATTTACTCTTCATGTGGGATTCTATCTCTTCGGTGCGGTACTCATCGTTCGGCTGGAGGCAGATAACAAGTAGGTCACCAGCTATTAATCTTCGGTGTTAATTAAATAGGTAAAAAGCGATTAAAAATTAAAGACATCTGCGTCACCAACGAATGGCAAAGATGGAACGCGCAAAATTAGGAAATCTCATTTGTTGTTTGTATTTGACGGCGCGGAGAGTAAAAGGCATGTTGCGCCGAGTTATACAATTTTACGATCCTCTGCTGCTAGGGAAGTCAAACCCAGCATGAAGGTGGTTAGGAAAACGAGACGCATTCTACGATGCTATTGGGATTCGAACCCGGGTTAGTAGCTTAATGGACAACTGCGTTACCAACATATCCCCGTAGGGCAGTGAAACTACATTTTCCCGAGGAATCCGAACCTCGTAAGGCCTAGCGAAAGAGTCTCCTGACTACAGTGAGCAAGCAGGTAGCCGATAAGTGTTCTGGATTTTTTTCACGATTGGGAATCAAACCCGGATTACTACCACGTTAGGCTGATGCATTACAACTACGCCATAGCGGGCCCGGAAATCCGTATTCATAAATATTTTGAGCAGTAAATTAACGTTGAATTATGATGGCTTTAATGAAATTCGGCAACCTTTGATACAGGAAATTTGGATTAATTTGCCCTATATGATTTGAGCTGTCCATCGCATTTAATCACCAAGCTTTCAGAGGCATCAACAACAGCCCTTCATCAATAGTGGTAATTGCGCGATGTTCTTGTCTCATTTTAAACCCAGACTTCTGGGAAATTTCCGAACCCGTTTCGCAGCATGGGGAAAACCCAAAGTCGAAGAATTCGTGAATTTCGGTATTGAGAGATAGAGCCGCTGGTATGTCTCCGGATATGGTTGTGGCCTGCGTATTAATAGTTTGTTCGTGTAACGTATGAGCTCTTATAATATTAGCTGCAAAATGTGTTAATACAATTAACATTCTTTGTGCTAGAGTACGCTGAATAGTTAATTACTGAAGAGATTTCTATTAGGCTTAAAATTTCTTTCAAAACCTTGATATCCATTGATATGTATTAGTCAACGTACGCGCGTGTGTGTGTAGTTTAAACTCACATTTTAGAACTATCTCTTAAATGTTGTGTTTATTTCTCGTTTTTTCGTTCCCGTTTGTTTATTTCTCGCTTTTTTGTTCCCGTTTGTTTATTTCTCTCTTTTTCCTCCCGATTGAATTTCGTAAAGGACGAAAATGCAGTAAATTTCCGTCATAATGAACTCCACGGGACTCGGGCCTATAGCCAAGCCGGGGCCAGTTGCCCCATCGAGCTGTTTATATATATAGAACCATCCTCGGGTGCCCTGTGCCCCATAGGCCCTTTGCCTTGCCCCAGTTGCCCTTCCATTATGGCTACAGGCCTGACGGGACCGCTAAATCATCAACATTAATGGCGAAAATTTCGTTATAATGGAAATATTAATTTATTAATATGACGATATAATTTATTTAAAAGTTGTATTTATTAATATTAAGTGATATATACAAATAAATACAACATGTAACGAGTTTCTCATTCTAACCAGTTGTGATTTTTACTGAATAATAATTCAATTAACCTAAAGTACAATTTAGTGAAATAAAATTCGAAAATTAAAGTTTAATTTTTATTTAAGCTACTGCAAAAAATTCGCGATTTTTGCTTGTAAAAGTGAATTTGTAGCTGATGATAATAAAATTGCTTATAATGAATGAATATGAGAAAATACATCGCCAGGAACGTTTTTTTGAGAAGGGACAAAATTGTCCAATTTTACTAAGCATAAAAGTTCGTCGGAAACGTCTTCATCGTTGCTTCTGGTACGTCGCTGAAATTGTCCGTCTTTTATCAGCTTAAAAAAAAAGGAGGTTCAAATGCCATTTTTTCATTCATCATTATTCCCCCAAAAAATATTACACTTTATTTCTTGCATTTTGAAGTGCCTTTTTTATGTAATTGCAAAGATTTTTTTTGGATCTCGAATAAGTTTTTAATTATAACGGAATTTTCAAAATTCTAGTTCGTTAAATCGCAAATTTTGATGCGTTACGTTAATGGCATTTGAAACAGGGATTGGTCTCCGTTTCGTAATAACGGATTTTTCGTTATATCGGTATTCGTTATTACGAGAATCTACGGTAGTACCAAAAGCAGAAAAAAAATCTTATGATATTTTCAATCAATGCCTTCGTACATTATATTTACAATTATAATGTTTGTCGATTATCTTTACTCAGAAATGCGAATTTATATTTCCGCGACTTGTACAAAATCACCTCTTGCAATATCTGATATTTAAGATACTGCATGAACTTCTAAGTCGTGTATAAAAGTAATTTCCATTTCTTCGTCCTCACTTCGCTCATGTCATTATTTCGCACTGTAATCTACGCGAGATTGTTTGCAAAGTTTTATTGTTTGTTTGTTTGTTTGGATTTTTTATGGCGCAAGAGTATCTGGGTGTATACTGCGCCGAGAAAAGTTTTAGTCTCCTGGTATTTATTTAACGCTGTCTATAGATTTGTGTGTGAGTGTGTGTGGGGGAGGGGGGTCATTTTATCCATTTCTTTGCATAGAAAACGCATTTGTAGAACGAACTTCGCAGATGATATAACCTGATAGCGTTTGTTCTCAATGAACGTCCCCCCACCCAAATCCGAAGGACTGGACAATATTTTTCAATTTCTTTTCAAGAGCTTGCGATGATTGTCTATAATTCTGTAAAAAAAAAAGCACAAAAGTTCTTTCATAATGTTCAATATTTTTAGTAAATTTTTGATAGGCATTAAAAGAATGCATCCAGTCGTTTCAGTAAATATAAGAGGGTAAGAAATACTATTCTAGCAATGTTGTCATCGCACTTTGCGAAGATGTGGAATTTATATCTTTTATACATTTTATGGAGAAATCCCGCAAACTGGGAGAACGTTTCAAAACCCGAAAGAAAAATATAAATAGCACAGTGTTCTGCAAATAGAAAATCAATAACTTTCACGTAGAAACAGGCAGAAGGAAAGGCGCGAGCATCCTTAGTTTTATCGTACGGGAAGGCAAAACACATTCCTTGTCAATGGAAAAGTTTTCGTATAATTTCAGAAAATTTTAGAATTCGCAAATAAGCTATTAAAAAACACGCATTAAATTTGTTCAACATATAAAATTTCTAGAAAATCAAGCATAAAAAGTGCCAAAAATAATCAAAAACCACCTCGGGCTTGTTAAATATGTAATATGTTAAAAAAATTACTTTGTAAAATTTGTTCATTTTGTTGAGAATTTACAAAATACGTTGTATATTTTGGAGCATACTTTTAAGACAAAGAACACAAATGAACTTTTGTTTTCGGAAAAGAGGCATTATTTTGTGTGTGGCTACGATACTATTTTATCCTTTAATGATATTAACAACCATGCATGATATTTTGCCTATATTTATTGTATAGAAGTACAATGTAGCGTATCTGCGCAGTTCAGTTTCCTTGTTTCTTGTAGCTTTCTCAAAATTATGTTATTTCTTGCATTCAATATAAGTTTGTAATACTTTATTTCTTTGTTATCAGTAGTCACAAAATTCATGTTTGGTCCTTATCCTTCTCTCTCCCTTTCTACTTTCATTTTTACAAATTTTTTTGTCATCCATTCTTGAATTTTTGTACACACTTTTGATTCCGATTTTTTAGTTTACCACGTTTCTGTGTGATTTTCTTGTCACGCCAGGTCTTCGTATTCATCGCTCATTCCCATCTCCTTTAATTTGGCGAAATATTTTTGATTTCCGCCATATCTTCTTTTATTTATGTCTAGAAATCAACACTCTATCTTTTAAGGCTTTTCACGTTGTTATATCAACTATTCTCCTCTCGTTTTCTATCTACTCCTCAATGTTTTCTATCAGTCTGTAATTTACGTTTAAAAAGATGTGGGTAATGGCTGCCGCTAGTCTATAATTTGGAAAGAGACAAAGGAAGTGACATAAAATATCAGGAACAATAGAAGAAATTAGTGAAGACCCGTTTTAAAGGGCTTTTATGAGAGCATGATTGTCCGATGTTATATCAGCAGTATAGGAATACACGTAATAGTAAATTATTTTACTATTTTCAGGACACAACTATCAAAGTGAAATTGTAATTACGGAATGGGGAGGAGAGGTGTCGAGAGAAAACCCGGCTCCCACGCTCGCTTCGACGGGCTCCCATAACTCCTTCCCTGGGAAGCGCCATAGATATTTTTTTTGGGGTTGAGAGGAGGGGGTTGAACCCCGGAATGAACAAAAAGTATGAAATAAGAACGCATTTTTTTTTACTTACTTACTTATTACTTAATTATTTTACAAAATCACTGCTGAAAAAAGGAACTAGCCCAAGCTACTATTATTTATTTTTTTAATAATCGAGACAGGATAATAAAGAATAATTAAGAAATTGTACATTAAAGGAGTACAAAACCTTATTAATATGAATTTAGAGAACAATTCCTTGCCAGCATGGGCCCCTAGACTTGATCTGGGCCCTCGGGCTGCAGCCCCTGCTACCACCCCCTGTCCTCGGCCCTGATAGGGACATAATTGAAGAAAATTAAGCATGAATTCCAATTTAATTCTGAAATGCAAGAAAATAAATTAAGTGCACGACCCAATGTTAAAAACAAAATGACAATTAAAGCTACTGGACCACCACGTCAGTGGTTTGGGAATAAATATTGAGTTTGGGTAATCGAAATATAAGGAATTTTACCAATATATGAAATTTGAAACAGACATTACAGTTTTTGAGATCGATTTTAAACTCAAGTTGTCGCGTAAACAAAGATCCTTTGTGTTATATTACAAAAATTTCGTATATATATATATAGCTAGCTATCATCACAAAAAAATATCCATTCAATACGTTCATGATATACAAAAGATCTATTTTTAGTTTGTCCGTTTAATAAGACATTTGGGTGATTTAAGAGCCCGTCTGGGATTTGTGCCTCTCGAGCCATTGTTTACCAACAGTCACAAATATTTGTAACGCACAGTAAATACCGTTTGTTAGGTGCACCGACTTGATTTAATCTGCTGATTGTATTGATTGCCAAGTACCAAAGCTGCATAGTAAACAATACCGCGCCAATATTTATCACTTGTTCAATGATACCTCATTTATAATTGCCTTTGATGAAGACTTTCTGCTATTGAAAGTGCCGTCCAGATAGCATTGTCATCCAAAAAAGGGACACGGAATTGTATAGGTATGGAGGAAGCAGACATTCAACGGGTGAAGCATTGTCAGCTTTAAATAAAAAATAATAATAAATAAATAAATAAATAAATAAATAAATAAATAAATGACTTTTTTGTCAATAACGTTTGACTCTTTGGGAATACGACACTTGAAACACTCAAGGTATATACCAGGAAATTACCGATACAGATAAATAAGTGCACAGGTGAATAATAAATATGTATACAGGTGTAGGTTTATCCATCCTACAGCCTAAATGAGCACTGTGTGTGTAATGATTGTATAAGCGTCTCAAGGTAGCTAATTTTGCTGTGCAACGTTGACAGTTTTAGCGGAGATGTTATATAAGGCGAGTGTATTTTTAACCTGTCACTGCAGTAGCTCGAGATAAATTTGTTACTTGCACTGTAATTAAAGTGTTATATTCCCGCAGCGTTCTGAAAATGAGCGTACTATTAAATCATGTAAAAATATCTTGATATATAAATCCCCAATAAACATGATTTAGCTCATCTTAAAACTAATATTTTGCGTACACATATGGTCAAACTAGATTGTACAGACAACTCTGTAATTACTTCAAAATTATACTGTCTCCTAGAAAGCTTCATATAATAATAAAGTTGATTTTCCTTAGTTATAACACTTTAATGTTTCCAGAAAACTTGGATAGTATGTTAAAATGAGTTGTCACTATATATTTTAATATGGGGACATTTTATATTTTCCGTATTTGTTTCTCGGAATTTTTTCTTCTTCTTTCTGTTTTTCTATATTTCTTATCCTATCATTGGCGTAACTGGGGGGTTGAGGGGTTTGAATGTTAGAAGATTACAAGGGACCCGGGGAAAGAATTTACTCCCCTAAATTAGAAAAACGTTTGGAAATGAATGCTATGCGCCAAGCATTGGTTCGTGGGCTATAGACTGCCCATAGGACTTGAGACTAGTTATACCAAAATATATTCTATATTTAAATTACTGACTTTTTTTCATAAAATTTAGTGCATTTGAAATTTTTACTATTTTATAATTTAGTTTTACATTGTTATATTTAAGCATTTGGTGTCTTCTTGTATTTATCTCCATGGTTTTTGCTCCAAAATTCAAAAAGAATTAATAATAATACTATTCACAAAATTTGATGTCCTGCACCGACATTTTAAAATTATTTATCAGGCATAGCGTCAATTTCAGTGGTACTTTGAATGCCATTATAACAAGCTTCAATTGTATATACTTTTCGTATGTTGGTTTACATCAAACGTATTTTTTTATTGGATAAAAAAGCAAAACCAAAGAACTTTCAAGAAGAGATGTGATCGCTTATCCATCTCGAATAATTGATTTTAATATAAACATTTACTAAATACGAATTAAGAATTATAATACAATCAATTTTGTTCAGTTTCATGACAATTTCAAGAGCTCTGTACTTCTTATATGTGCAGACAACGTAATTAAATTCTGATGTCATCGCTGTAGTTATATATTTATATTTCATATCGTAAATTACATTTAGAGCTGTTTTACATTTAGTTTTTCTAGTCCTAAACGATCAGTTTCATGTCATATCCATACGTGTCAGAGATGCGGACGAACGTGTGCGAGGGATAAATTTACATATCAGGCATATCAATCTACATAGTAGATATATAAGTAGGGTATCAGGGACCTAAACTTGATTACATCAGAGATACCAACCTGTAATAGACATGAAATCTGACAAGCGTTTTTCGCCATGACATTGGAAGGCAGCAATGTTCGTAGTCTTAATTTTACGTGCTCGTATTGAAGTGAGATTATTTATTGGCGAGCTGACTGTAGCCGAGCTTTAAAAACCGAGTTTTTAATGCATGAGTTCATTCTACAGAGTATGATATCACAATCTTTCATTGAGGAAATTTTTATATATATATATATATATTAGAATCTTTGAATAGCGGATACCTCGGAACTTCAGTATCTATCAGCTGTTGGAAAGGGTTAGAGGATCAGAAGCGTTGGAATTAGGAAATGGAAAAGTGTCTGTTAAGGACATTTTACTATAGTTATAAAATTCATTAATCAATATTCGATTATTACCATTCTTTGATATGTCTAATTCACTTTTTGATCCACTAACAGGGTCGCGGAATTTAAATTCGAATCAGCAGGAGCGCGGAGAGCCAACGCGGGTCTCCCAGGCTCCCTTCGACAGGCCCCCATCACCCCTTCCCTGTGCAGTGGCCAGGCCTGTAGCCAGGATGAAGGGGCAACTGGGGCAAGGCAAAGGGCATATTGGGCACAGGGCACCCCGGGATTATTCCATGTAGTATATACATATACGTACATAAATAGCTTGATGGGGCAACTGGGCCCCGGCTTGGCTACAGGCCTGGCAGTGGCGTAAATATTTTTTCTTTTTGGGGAAGGGGGTTAATCCCCAAATGAACAAAAAGTAGGAAATAAGAACGCTTTTTTGTACTTATTTATTACTTAATTATTTTACAAGATCACTGCTGAAAAAAGAAACTAACGTAAGCTACTGGTTGTTATTATTATTTTTTTAATAATCGAGTCAGGCTAATGAAGAATAATTAAAAAACTGTACATTAAAAATGTACAAAATCTTATTAATCTGGATTTAGAGAACAATTTTTCTGGCCTTTCAGCTAGCAAATAGCTCAATAACTTCATCAATGTTTACTTTTCTTGCTAGATCACATTCCACCGTCAGTATTTCTAGACTACTTAATCGTTCTTGGCACATGGTTTAACCTTAACATGTTCTTCACGCTTCCTAAAGTACTGAAAGAAAGTTTCGCTTATGTAACAGTTACGGGCAGGGTACAAAAGATTTTGAGGGCAACGGATACGCTTGGAAATAAACAATGAAGCTTTTGATATCGTGAAGACGGCTTAATAGTTTCAATGGCGGAAGACAAGCGTTTCCAACTTCAAGATTGAATGAGCGGATGGTTTTAAAATGTAGCATTTCTTCCGTTAAGTCCTCTGCGTACATCTTGCTGAACGCATTAGAACGTTCGCACAATTCTTCTTCGGTCATTACTGGATACAAGTATAAAAAAAAACAAATTGTCTTTGTATCTTATTGGCGGTCTCATGGTGAATCGTCAGGTCTCCAATGACGCTATCCAAAATCACGTAAAATACTTTTTTTTTTTTGAAAATGTGTTCAACAGAATCCGAAATCTGGGTGGTCTCTTGGTCTGCAGATACACCAGTATCTGCATCTGAAAACTTCTTTTGCTTTCTTTGCTTCTTTTCTGCACATTTCAAAGGCGGTTTGATATTGAGGTTCCTTGAAGAAAGCTTAGGCTCCGAAAAAATGTCTTCCCAGCTATCCCTTAAACATGTTAAATCCTCTATCAGACTTTTGACATTTTCCACTTCTACATCAAGCGTTGCATCTCTAGTTTTAAGAATAGTATCCTTGTATTTCATTGATGCAAGAATTTTGATCCACAAGGATCGCATAAGGATGCACAAACTAACTGCGAAGCAATGTGAAACACAAAAAAGCAAATGGATGCTCGCCGCGGTCACGGATAAATACAAAATCTTGAGTTGATTTTAAACGACAGTGTTGCCATGCTACAACGGTTAATTTGAAGTTTGGTTTTCGTAATGTCTAAAATGCATAGTGTGTCGTTCCTTGTGATTTAGCGAACGGAAACATGGCACCTGATCTTGCTTTCGTCAGAGAGCGGCACACAATCGTACACAGGGGGTTAAAACTATTTGAAAACTATGCAAGTAATTAATTGACGGCCCCTTTTTACTTGCATCGTAGTCATATTTACGAACACCTCTATTATTTGAATGGAATCGTCGGCTTGATACATGAAATTTTGTATACGATTCTAATCGCTGAACGATGCACTAAGCTTTCTAGACGCTACAGTTTAGCATAAATATATTCCAAGGAGTGTTTCTTAGAATATATTCCGGCATATATGTACCGTCATGTAAGACTGTAGCCAGAAAAATTCGCGAGGGGGGGGCACATTATTATTTTTTTCATTTTTAAATAAAAAAAAAATAAAAAAAAGAATATCGTATCAAACATATTTGGGGGTAGGGTCCCCCACAGCATAGGTCCTTGCCAGCTCCGGCTCCTAGACTTCATCCGGACCCCCGGGCTGCAGTCCTACTGCCCCCCCCCCTTCGTCGGCCCTGCGAATCAAGCACGAGCACGTTTAAAAGGTATCGCATTTCTGACATCACAATAAGTTTACTGCCAATATAGTTTTGTCTCCAATATGCCTTGGGATATCCGAAGGCATTCATACTTTATAGCAAAAAAAAAGCCTGAAAATATGTAAAGAGTCGAGATCGGTTATTCTGCTCCATTTTCCTGAATTATTGCCGTGTTTCAATATACAGGGTGTTGGAAATCATGCATCCACTTGACAATATATATTTTGCTATCTACATTCTCGTAATATGAATTAATTTATATTGTCACATGATAGCAGTTTCGTTTGAAGTGATTATATTCTGCTTTTATTTCCCTTTCCGAATGTTTTATCTGTAGTTTAAGTTACTTTTACCATCTTTCTGTTTTATTAAAAAATATTATAGTTATTAGGATTGGCATCTATTCTTTTACAACAAACTGAGGAACGGAACGAAGAGCAGTTTAACGTTATCGTAAAGAATTCCTGAAGCGCTATCGCACTCCACTCCCTTGAAACTTCAGCGATTCCGACTTCGACTCCCCGAAAATGTATAGAACTGTCAATACTTGGACATTATACAGGGTGTCCGTGAAGTGTCTTTCCCCGATTAAGAAAATTAATAACATAGAAAATAAGCAAATTAGAAATAAGCGATTTTGTTCATTAAATAGAGCAAAGAGAGTTTGGATTATATTTGTTGCAAATAGATAGGTAATTGTCCACTCTTCATGGCCACCAAGGTCCCCGGACATCATTCCGCTTGACTTTTTTCTGTGGGGTTATGTGAAGGACCATGTATGTAAGACACCAATTCCTGACCTTACAACTTTAAGAAAAAGAATAACTCAAGCTTTAGAATCTAAAATCATGAGCTGCAGGAGAAAACGTGGATAAAAATTGAGTACCTATTAGATGTTATCAGTGTGCAACGAAAACAGCTCACCTTGAAACGTACAAGTATGTTAACATAACAAATGTTGAGTTAAAATAAATTTTGTTGAACTAAGTAATTTTTAATTTGCTTAGTTTCCACGTTACAGAATTTTTTTTATCGGGGAAAGACTTTGTGGACACCCTGTGTATTGAACCCTTTATCGCTTTTACTTTGTCTGTTTGTGGACAACAAAGGGGTAAGGCAAAGGGTTTCTGTAAATAAAATAATGATAGCTATTTTTATGATCGCAAACTCTATTGAGTTACTCAGTATATTCATATAATACTGCTCATTAATGCAGTTACTTTGTAAATTTCGTCATGAAATTCCTTCATCAGGAAATCGTCACGAAATTCCGTCACCAGGAAATCGTCACGAAATTCTGTCACGGGGAAATCGTCACGAAATTCTGTCACGGGGAAATCGTCACGAAATACCGCCAGTAACAGATTCAGTGTTAATTGAAAACCGATAAAATTTAAATATAGATCTTAGTCGATTTTCTTTTATTTGCTTTTTTTAAATTTTTTTTTTAATATAATTATACATTGTTTATAGCTTCAAAACTTTTATTGGTCCCTTGACTGTCGTTACAACCGAATTCGACTGTATTTTTACTATAAAAAGTGTTGATAAATAGTATTCGAAAGTTTATTTTGAATGGAGCTGTTATGCATGCAATGACTATTGAGAGCATTTGTTCGTTGTACACGCAAATCAAAATATTTAACAACATGAGAAATAATATACAACATATTTGGATTATGGGACGTAGAATTCAGTGTTGAAGAGCGTTTAAACATTTATTCAGACGCTTAAGACGTGTTTAAACAAATTAAAACATGCATATATGAGTTACGGTAGAAATTCGTGGCCTAATTTAGTGTAAACTCTGCTATCTAATTGTACGTATTATCCAATGGTAGTGTGATTTAGTACCACTGGACGATGTGTACAGTTAGATAAAACAGTGGTGATGGGCTTCAGCTCGCCGTCTTACGTTAAACAGAGCCCAGGCTTGAATTTATCTAAGGTATAGGTGTTTATTTACTATCCCTGGTTGAAGGTTAGCATTGCATTAAATTGGTGGCCTCAATTCGAGTAATTCTGTAACAGTCTTGACACTGAAAGCTCGAAAACAAGGAATTGCCGATTTATGAAACGGATTCATGAGTCAAAACAGTGTGGCCATCTTTACCCAATAGAGTATACACGGTCACCTATCCTCAAGACAACCGTTTGCACTTAGCTCTGCATCGACTCCATTGAACCACGAAATTCGCTCTTAGGCATTCTCTACTTCCCGGACAACATAGTGTGCAACATTTTGGTGACCGGACGAGATATGTTATTAAATGGTGAATACTTCTGTACACTCTATCGTACAAATACTCAACGAGATTTGAAATCAGAGGGATTTGGTGACAAGAGAGCCAGTTGGTTTCATGTGAGCTTTCAACCATTCTGGCATAATTTGTGTTTTGTACTTTTTTGAGTGATTTTGGGGGGTTGCAGTTTGGTCTCATGCAGTTACATGATTACCACAGTTTGGTCTGAAACAATGCTAAGGGAGATTATAATGATAAGGATGTTTTAAACGATAATGAGGAATCACGGTATCATGCATTACTGTGACATTACTATCATCATTCCGCTTTCGCCATGGGTATAGGGGTGGTCGTGATGTGTTTAAGCTCAATGAATCATGATGCATAATACAGTCGAACCACGTCAAGGCGAACCACTCTTAATACGAACTGCTTTCTGAATCCCCGTCAAATTACACGGGGATTTCTATGCTTTTTTTAGGCGAACATGGCTAACACGGAATGTCGTTTAACATGAATTAAATAAGCAATGGCCCTTGAAGAATATCCTCCGCTTAACACGAAGCAATGCATGTTTCCAAATCTCTCTATACAAACTTTTTCGAATTATAGCCTTTCCTTAAAATAGAAGGTTCCAAAAGTCGAAACAATGCTATTTTTAAAGGAGATATGTTTTGATGGCTCTTGAAGGTTGGAGTGATAAGGTCATTGCGACCAGGATAGGATGATTTCCATCAATATAGGGTTTTCAATATTATTGGGGGGGGACAAGACACATATGTACGTTTATACACTACAGTATATGTAAAATTGCAATTTATTTCAAATTATTGGGCGGCTTGGGCCCCACGGGCCCATATAACTCTACGCCTATGATGATTTCGTAGTTTCATATCCATCACTTCTAACTTCACACTACGATACAGTCGAAAGCCGGTTCATTCTGGCGTGTATTTTATGCAGGATTCTTTCAACGTTCAAGTGTAAAAATGAATCGCGAAAGTAGTTGATATTAGGAAAAAAGCTGAAAATTCTAACTGATGCGGATATGCAAAGGTGGATGAAACAGAAACTGGCGTAAAATTCGGGATTGCAACGAGCACTTTATCGATGATTTTAAAAAAATGGAGAAAAAAAATCGAAGCTACTTGTGTAGTTAATGAGTTTCATTACATAATAACATGTACACAGTGTTCACTCGTCTTAATAAGAAAACGCATGAACTTAATTGGAAAAAAAAAAGTCTCCTACTCATCAGCTGCAAAATTTGGTCGTCAGTGGCAATCGCGCGACCGGATTAATCACTTCCTGTATATGATAACGGCACAATATGTATGTAGTAACCAGAGATGGAATAAATAACTTAATACGATCCATTTTTTCCGAATAATGCGAACTACTGTTAACATGAACATACTTTTTTCCTCCTCCCCTGGTGTTCGCATTAACGAGGTTTGATTGTCAAACGCGAATCGAAGCTGTCCTGTGAATGAGTGGCTAACTGTTAAGAAATTATTATAACAAGAAACGAATTAAACGAAGAATATGAATTAAATATGTTTATGCTCATAGTTCATATGCTCATAGTTCATATGCTCATAGTTCATATGCTCATAGTTCATATGCTCATAGTTCATATGCTCATAGTTCATATGCTCATAGTCATAGCTCTATAGTTCATAAAACAAATAGCTGGAAGACCTTTTCGTAGAGGAAATTTTCGGTTTTCGGAATTGAATAAAAGGAGGGAAAATTTTAATC
This sequence comes from Dysdera silvatica, assembly GCA_006491805.2. Taxonomy (NCBI): domain Eukaryota; kingdom Metazoa; phylum Arthropoda; class Arachnida; order Araneae; family Dysderidae; genus Dysdera; species Dysdera silvatica. The sequence continues at coordinate 301,736,655 of QLNU02015360.1, read as the reverse complement.
ACTACATGTAATTGTTGTGTTATTTCAATTAAAATTTATTTAATCCTTACTCATTAGGATTGAAAATAACGCAGAATACAACCTAGCTACGTGAAATTTATAATTACTGGTAATAGACCCAGGGGGCCATAAGTAATATTAGGTGGCCACATTGAACAATATCTTCTCTGTCACGAGTGAACTCAATTTTCTTGAATTGTGAAACTGTTTCGAATAAACTTTTGTACCACTGTAAATATAATAATTGATTTTGACATTAAAAGTTTTATTTCTGGGTTGTCATGTCTGAAACAGAAAAGTTCATATCTAATCTCAATTTAGTTTTTGTAATTTGTTCGTCCGTACATATCAACACTTTTTTGCATTGTACGAAGCCATTATTCCCTCTATCGGTGACTTTTTGAATTATTCTTTTCACGACATATTTTCACTATGTCTTGAATTGTCTACCTTTCAAATTTGGCAACATACCGGTTGTCAGATGAAGCTACAGAAGGCTCTAAATAAAGGAAGTTTAACCATGGACACACTGTACATGCTATTCAAAAATGTCCCATGCTCAAACTCTCGTAACCTTCAACATGGTGGTATTTTTCATCATTTTAATGATGTCAATTTTTTTCCATTCATATCGTCAAATGAAGAAATTTGCCTAACATGCGTTTCCTCAATTTAGACCTAGTTTTCTTCATAGCCATGTTAAAATTTTTTTCTCAAACCTAGATTGTCTTGATAATAATAATAATGTTAAGAACTTCTTAGAAAAATTAGACATTACTAACATAACTACAGTGGACTTAGAAAACATCCGTACGGGGCACCGCGTACATGTTAAAAAGATATATGGACAGTTCTCAGGTCGCTGGGTTAGACTTACACTGAAAAAAGGATTCCAGACCACGAGGGTAGTGTTAATCTCCTTGATGCTGTGGCATACAACAACGTATAACTATAATAATAATGTAATCGTTCTATTTCTTTTTTACTATTTCTATACTGTTTATCTAATTGATTAAATTCTATTTGACATGGGAACACTTCACTTGCATTTGCCAAATATAGAGAGTGGAACTCAATGGCAAATAATTTTAACTGATTACAAGACTTCAAGAAATTATAGAAAGAAAATCTATATCATAAGATATATGAATGTGTTGCTAAATTATCAAATACGTATTTGTATCCTCCCATGAGTGTACCTGCTCCTGTCGTTTGTAAACATAGCAGACTAATATATATATATATATATATATATATATATATATATATATATATATATATATATCATCATCATCATCATATTCAACCATTATCTATCCACTGCTGGATGAAGGTCTCTCCAAATGCTTTCCACACAAGTCTATCCTGAGCAATTCGCTTCCACGTCACCCCAACCTGTTTTCTTATTTCATCCACCCATCTAGTTTGAGGACGTTTTCTAGGTCTTCGGTGGTCTCTTGGAATCCAGTTCAGAATTTCTGTTGTCCATCGTTGATCAGTTCTTCTTGCAATATGCCCAGCCCATCGCCATTTCAGCCCTTTTACTTTAACAATGATGTCCTCTACTCTAGTTTGCTCTCTCACCCAAGTGTTTCTTTTTCGATCTCTCCTAGTTATTCCAAGCATGCACCTCTCCATGCTCCTTTGCGTTGTCTGTAACTTTCGTATTGCTCCAACTGTTAGACTCCATGTCTCTGATCCATAAGAGAGGACTGGCAATACACACTGGTTGAAGACCTTTCTTTTTAGACACAAAGGCAATTTCCCCTTCAGGATAAAACTGTTTCTTCCAAATGCACTCCAGCCAAGTTTAATACGTCTGTTGAGTTCTTTCATAATGTTGCCATCCATTGAAATCAGCTGGCCAAGGTAAATATATGAATCAGCAATTTCTAGCTCAATGTTGTCAACTTGTATTTTTGTTTCCTCTACGAAATTATTGAACATGATCTTAGTTTTTTGTAGGTTCATCTTGAGTCCAACTTCTTTACTTCTAGTTGAGAGCTCCTGTACCATGTCTTGGAGTTCTGATGGGTTCGTTGAAAAAATAACAATGTCATCAGCAAACCGCAAATGATTTAAATATTCACCATTTATTTTTATTCCCTTGTTATTCCAATTTATCTGCTGAAAAATCATCTGTAAAGCTGAAGTAAAAAGTTTTGGAGAAATGGTATCTCCCTGCCTCACACCTTTGCCAAGTTTGATAGTTTTGGTATCTTTATGTAACCGAAATTTTGCACTTGCATTTTTATACACACGTTTCACCATGTCAATGTACACATCCTCAATGTCTGTTGATCTTAAAGAGTTGATGACTGCTGATGTTTTAATAGAGTCAAAGGCCTTCTCATAGTCAATAAATGCAACACACAATGGAAGTTCATATTCATGTGTTCTTTCAATTAATTCTCTTAATACTTGAATATGGTCCACTGTACTGAATCCACTTCGAAATCCAGCTTGTTCTCTTGGTTGAGCTGCATCTAATTTTTTCTGCAGGCGATGTGTTAGCACTTTTGTGAAGATTTTATAAATAGCAGGTAACAAGCTAATTGGTCGGTAATTTTTTAAATCCTCTTTATCACCTTTTTTATGCAAAAGAATTACTGTTGCAGAATCCCATTGGTTTGGTATGTTACCGCTGTTAAGACATTTGGTAAAGAATTTTGCAAGTATGTCTTCTACATATTCTCCAGCTTCTTTTAGGATATCTAATGTAATACCATCATCACCAGGGGCTCTTCCTTTCTTCATACTTTTTATTGCAAATGAAACTTCTTCTTTTAAGATTTTAGGAGCTGTTCCTTCGACTATCTCAGAGTCTTCGTTTAATCCACTGTTACTTTCGTATAGATTTTTGTAGAATTCTTCAACTCTTCTAAGTATTTCTTCCCTATTTCTTGTTACGGTGCCATCCTCTCCTTTTAATGCAATGATGTGTTTCTTCCCAATAGACAAACTCCCTTTAACAACCCTAAGGCTCTTGTTGCTTTCAATGGCCTTCCTTACTAACTCACAATTGAATTTTCTTATATCTTCTTTCATGTTTTTGCGCAAAGTTTTGCAAAGTTCTACATACTCGATCTTGCGACTGGTATTTTGATTGTCCACCTTCATAAGTCTTCGCCTTTTCATGAGTTGTTTCGTCTTCTCAGATAATTTGCTATTCTGCTTTTTACATATTACACCACCAATTTCCCCAGCAGTTTCAATTATTGTCTTAACAATGTTTTCATTTGCTTCTGAGATGTCAACTTCTTCAATAAGTCCTTCCAGTGCAGAAAAGCGATTTTTTAATTCCAACTTGAATGCCTCGGTATTTTCTTTTAATTTCTTTAAATTTTTCTGAACGTAATATATATATATATATCCATCCCACGAGAAACTACTCATAAGGCCATGAACTACAAGAAATTTTTGGCAAACTTTTTAGTAGAACTGGATTAAAGACTTCATAATGTTTACTAATTTTCGTGAATTTTTTACTCCCCACAGGTCAACGTTTATCGTAGACCCACCTTTGCCCTCAATAACCTGACTATATGCATTATTTTTAAGACAGGGGCGGATCTAGAAAATATTTTTGGGAGGGTGCAAAGCTTGAAAACCATTGTAGAGACCTATAGTAAATGTAAATTTATTACACTTGGGGAGCGCCCCACGTTCCCCCGGATTCTTTCTTGTGTAAGGAGCACGCTGCGTTGCAGGACTTGTAAGGGTTGTTGCCTTTGCATCCATGATGTTGTTATTTTATATTTATCATTTATCTCAGAGAAAGGGAGCGTTCAAGTATTACGTAAGCACCTTTGGGGAGAGAGGGCATTGCCGTTGTGCTTATTTTCCTGTTAGCCAATGTTAATTTTTGCTTAGGAGGGAGAGGGGTATAAAATGGCCAAAATATTGCTTACGTAATACTTGAATACTCCCAAATGGGGAAAGAAGGAGCTTTCATTTACTTCACTTGATAAAAGAAACAGTAGTTTTTTAAACATTACGGACATTGGACCAGTGGCAAAATTTTACTAATTATGGTGATTTCTGGTGGCGTCGTTATATTCTTTTGTTAAAGCAGAAGCGATTATGATGAAAATTGGGAAATGTTATATTGTTAAAGCTCCTACAGTTTTACTGTAGTCTATAATTTCGTTTTTGTTTTAGAGTGTCTTTAGAAACAGTACACATCAAAATGGTGCAAGAAAGAAATGCAATCAAAAACTGTATTTTTGCCAACTGCCCGTAAAATCGCAACAACTTTTATTTACAATTCAAGTTCATATAGCTCTCATGTAATTTTATGAATAGAGTTTGGATATTAGGTGCCCACTAGGTACGTAAGACACATGCATTAGGGACCCCAAACCTTATGAACGCAATTTTGGGCTTATAGAGGGGAAGCGTTTAGGGCTTTTCCTGGGTTGTAAGCCGCCCGGGTTCAAAAGCAGTATCGTCGTCGTTATCGATTTAGTATTATTTATTTAAGAATTTTATATGTGCAGTATTTACTTTTATATCTATATGTACATGATTTTAAACACTGGTGTAGTACTAAAACAAAAATTAATCTAGCGCTCTTCTAAATCAGGGGTGTATCCACGGGGGGAGGAATCAGGAAACCCCTAACCAGTCAGCAGCCCATTAATCTGATAGGGGCAGAAATTATTATTATGTGTGGCAGTGGCGTAGGCAGGGGCGGTGTTGTAACCCCCATTGCAATGAAATTTTGTATATTTAACATAGGAATATGTGAGTTCTAGCCCTAGAATCCCCCCCATTGAGCCTATAACCCCCCTTATGAACTTTCTGCGTACGCCTATGATGCATGGGTTGTTGAGCCAGCATTGCAAGACCCCCCCCCCGACCAAATGCCCGACACTGCCTACAGCATATAGCTTCGGGGTATATAAGCGTGAAATAATAATAATGTGATACAAACGCATGTGCCCAGCCGAACTAAACCAGGAATGACCTCTGAAGTGAGCTAATAAAATAAAGAAAACAATTGAAAAAGATAGCCAAAAGTCCGCCTTTTCGCCTTCGTTGTGTAAAATAACTAACTCATTGTGGCTTTTATTTTCGGAACACAGTTTATGACACGTGTTCCAAGCTGTAATTTCCTTTAAATTCCCACGATTCTTAGTTGATTTATTCAAAATTTTAGGGTCATTGCTCTAAAAAAAATTTCTTTACAGAATTGTAGAATCCACATATTTTTTATTTACAACTTGAACAGAATTTTTTACGTAAAATGTATGATTTCCTAAAATTTTCCTTAGCGCCGCTAGGCTGAGCTAGCCCTCGACTACACCCCTGGTTTTAAACAATTATTGTGCAAAAGAGAACTATTTTAATTTTTACTTTCATAAAATAAACAAAGATCCTTGATATTAAAGAGAGAACACCACCGCTTGATGAAATACTTACATTGATTAATACTAATACTGCTTGATGAAATAGACTGGTTTTGATCCTCTGTTTGAGTGGTGTCCACCACTCAAACAGAAGATCAAAACCAGTCTATTCCGTTTTTAGACTTACTTATCTTTAGATCTAATTCCTGACTGAATTTTTCCGTTTTTCACAAACCCACTGAGTCACCATCTTTCCCGTTGTACAAGTCTTCACAACCTAAATCACATGTAGAGGCAGCTGTATTTTCACGTGTGCGTAGGGCATATGCTATATGCAGTAACAGACAACTTTTCCACGAAGAAATCAAAATTATTTTACTAAAACGCTTCATCTGGCATACCTTCTCAAAGACTCACCAACATTTTAATAAACTCCACAGAGAAGCTTCCCCAATTTTTACTTCCCATCTTTCCACCCATTGTCAACCATTTAAAGACATTGCACTTGCTCTTTTTACCCTATTATTTTCTCCTCGATTAAAAATACATTGAAGAAAGCATAACCTCGCCTTCGCGTACAAACGCAATCACGACATCTTGGACCTCCTTAAAAAAGATAGGGACCCCCTTAACACTACTGAAAAGGCAGGAGTTTATACCATACCCATACCCGACAACACAACCGACACTTGCACTCATTACATTGGTAGCACACTCAGACCACTACACACCAGGATAAAAGAACACAAGGCTGACATTACACTTAACACAGAAATAACACTAGCCTCGCACAGTTCGTACACACAAACGATGCCGTTTTACTGTTTCAGCATACCAAAATGGTAGCCCCAGCCGGAAAAAGTGAGGAATCTTTAAGGTTCAGAGAGGCTGTAGAGATATTTAGCCAACGTTCAGTTATTTGCAATGCTGAACAACCCACCCACATCAGCAATGCTTGGCAATACTTGTTTAAAAAGCTGGCTTGACTTCAACAACAACATTATGTATTTAGCATTATTTTACTTTTACACACTATACATTTTATATTTCTATTTCCATAATTCATTTTACCATCAAATATAATGGTCTTTAAGTTTTTTACAGCGGCACATTGATTTTTATACCTGCACGCATCACCATTATTTACTTTATTTTAAATGTTTGTATTCGATGTTCGATATCATTTTCATTCTGCATCTGATGATGGCTGTCCAATGGAACAGCCGAAAGCCAGGCTAATGTAATAAAATAACTTTTTACCCGCTTTACGTTGTTTTGTACATATATCGTGTTAGCCTTGATATTGTCTTTGAGGATCAAAGACAAGAAAAGAATGCCGCAAAAAATCTGCGGTCGCCCATGGGTTTAACCACACAAGTGACGTATCACCTTTTTCACCCCATCCCCACAGAAACGGTCCTGGAAGCGACCTACGATTTCAATAGAAATCCGAACAACGACCAATCTATTCCGCCTCAGGAATCGAAGCCAAGACAAAGCGGAAGTAAGCTAACATTTTGGCTCTCTACGTCATACATGGTCCTGCGTACGCAACGAACCGCACGGTCCCCAAAAGTGTATTCTTTACTCTGCGATTACTACCATTGAAAATCCAAATCGGCGTAGCGCCATCTATTGATAGAATATGTTAATAAATGGCAATTTCATCTACCCCACTCCCCACACACACATTTTTTTTTTTCAATTAATTAATTTTTGTTGCCTTTTTTGAATTAACATAATTCGTCTTGATTCTACTTTAAACCTTAAATGTGGAAATGAGTCTTAAATAGCATCAGATATTTTATACTACATTCGTTTCATTAAGAAAAAAAAAATTCTACGAAACGGTTTCCCGATCAGAATAAAAATCGAAAAAATTCGTTTTATCTCTCTGCCTCCTCTCATGCGTTCTAGAATAGGGTTCCGTAACTAAATTCCAGAAACGAGATAATTAAATGCGTTTTAGTTCCCAAATATAATAATTGCCATAATAAAAATCACTGATTGTTATTTATAATTACTACAAAACTATTGATGTTTTAGGCTTACAAGTCAGTTTTATGATAAAAACGTCCTACATTTTTAAAGTGTTACGAAATTGAATTTTGAAATGTTCCGAACGTTGCAAAAGAGCTGTTGGGAAAATGTCTCCTCAAACGACCGAAACAGGAGAGCGATCGTCTGCTCACGGACCCCTGATTTAGCATATATTACATGTTCACACGTATTCGTACGTATAAATGCATTTATGAAATACAGCTCGTTTACAATTATACATCTCGGTTTGTAAGGTGTTCGATATAAATACTTTTAGGAATTACAGACATTTCTCCTAAAAAGAGATCTATGGCTTTTCAGTGGTCATAATTAGGATTTCAATGCTTATATTCAAATCAAGTTTGAAATGAATTAGGTTATTACATTTTCGCAATGCATGAGTCACGGATGTATCTATGAATTAATAGCTGTTTATATTTTGCATATGAAACATTGAAGAAAAAGAATATTTCACGCCTTTATTGATAATTTGGGATAATTTTCTTCTCAGCAACTTAGAGTTTTTAAAATTAGTATGGGGAAGGGGGAGTCGGGTTCCTATAAATCTATGTCTATGTTTGTACTTATAAAATCTCTGCACGTCCAGACAGATATATAGATGTACACACGAAAGCATGCACATACTATATATATAGGGTGCAAACTAAAGTCCATATTCATACAAATAACTTTTAAACGAAGGCTCGTAGAACTATAAAAGTTAGGTAGAGGTCTAATAAAGTGGTCATGCCCTTGTGATCAGAGGTGGGATGGACGGCAGCGTCCTCTGTGAAGAAATTTAGAAGTTATTTTACGTAACTTCGCAACGTAGAGAGATACGAAAAAAATTTGAATCATAAAGGTATTAAGGATCAATTAGTTAGTAGAACATGCACTTGTGCATTCATTCTACGTTCGTTCGTAGGTAGGTAGGTAAAAATGGAGACATTCTCAAAATTAAATCATTCTTACTTCAATACAATTTTTGATTGTGAACCCAATAGTTTTTAACAGTCTTACACCAACTTCTTGATCAGCTAAAATATCATTAGTTTTGTGTTTTGTTAGATATAATGCTAATCAGTATCATAAATAAATACTTCCCACCGGTTGGACGTTCGGAACCCTCCGCAGGAGGATCCGCAATTCTGGCTTCTGCTTTGAGGCGCCATTGGGGGGGCAGGGGAACCCGTCCCTCCCCAATGTTGGTGTTAGGGTTCCATATCTCCATTCAATTTCAAACAAAATGCCTTCTACTGGCATATTGCCCCTCCCCCCACCAAATATTTTTAGGCCGTCGGTGCCAATGAAACGCAGATAATGCCTAAATAAAACATGCCGCTTAGTATTGTGTTATTAAAAAAGGGGGTTATTTAACTGATTATCTACAATAACTTGTGAGTGTGTACCTAAAAGCTAAAAAGAAAAGTATTTTAGAAATTGACATAACCTCTGAAAAATTAGTTTGTGTCTTTTTACGGTCTAAGGGCATCAAAGGTCATGCTGCTCTGGATCCTACAGTTTACCGAGGTACCCGAACCTCTGCTGCTAATTGAGTCAGATCTCGGACTAGAGTGAGCAGAAAAGCGATATACGTTGTATGATACCACTGGGACTTGAACCTGGGTTAATGGCACCATAAACGAATGCGTTATTGCTTCCTCACCCTAGGGCAGTGGGCCTTAATTTTTCGAGGCCTTCGGAAAACTGAAACCCTGGAAAACCACAGCAGGGCCTGCTCTGAAAAAATGTTGACGGCAATCCAGGGAATATAGTGATAATATAGGAATAATTAAACTATTATTATTATTAAGGTTATTATCGTTATTAAGAAATTATAAAGAATTAATAATAATTAATTAAGAATTATTAAGAATATATTTATTATTATTAAGAAATAATTTGATATAGTGATAATGAACGAATTTGCTGATTATGATAGGTGAAATTCGGATAGAGTGAAATTTAATAACTTTCATGAAATGACATGCGTAATTGACGAGGAAAGAAAATATATTGGGAGGCTGTGACAGAAGCGCATGCCCTATCACAGACCGTTTCGTTTTGAATGGCGGCTGCTTTGGGCCCAGGTAAATTTTACGTATTACAAGCACGTTCCGGCGATGCTAATAAAATGATAGCGGTATTGTTTCCAATGCCTTATAAACAAAAACAGGAAGAACGACGTTTCTGAATAAACAATGATTAGTGTACAATAGGCCATCAATTATCTCTTCCTTCTATAACAATAGCCCCGCAATTAGTGAGTGTTATTGTATGCAAGATATGTTACTATAACGTCAAGCAAATCAATTTCAATTTATCCTCCTCGTGGTTGGGTAGTCATTAGATAAAATTCGTAACAGATAACGCTCATGTCAAGAAATCAGTTGCGGGGGAAACTATTGCCACAGATCATGGAAAACCAGAGCTTCATTGAGGGTGATTTTCAAGTATTACGTAAGGAATATTTTGGTCATTTTATACCCCTCCCCTCCCCCCGGGTAAGCAAAAATTAACATTGAGTGCACAGGAAAATAAAGCGCCCCAACCTCCATTCTTGCATGTACTTGAAGTCTACCTGAACCCCTGTGATAACGTGAGTAAGCCGTGCATTGTCATTCGAGAGATATCGATTTTGATTCAGTGGCACTCAGCACTTTTTATTTATTTATTTATTATTATTATTATTATTGTTATTTTATTTTTTGCGATTCAAAGTTCGGGGGTTGAATCCCTGAGCAGGGGTCTTGAATCCTCAAAAAAAGTAAATCTTTGCTTATCACGTTACTGCCATTGTACAATAAATCTCGAAAAGGAACAGAAACTTTATTGAAGATCGTTTCGTGCGAGCGGCAGTGGCGTACTGATAATCTCAGCAACCACCGCAAAGCAGAGGGGGAGGGGGGGGCTTTTGTCGCCGTTTATTTTCCATAAAATTATAAGTAAAAAAAATATTATATTTTTTAGATAATAAGGATATTTTGTTTTATCTTTAGGTAATATATAAAATAAAATGAACTGTTCCCAACTTTGGCAAACTCATTACGCGTATTTAGTTTAGCTGTTTTCATCGAATTTTAATTTAAATAATTAATTAATTTAATTGTTTTCATTTAAAACTGAACTCAACATACGAAAATTATAAAATCTAGACAGTTTTGAAGCTATATATGCAGCAGACCGTTATATTCGACCAAGCGTAATATCTCGTTCCATATTTCAATCCCAATAAACTGTGAACATTTGATTGGATGAAACTGGAGCAAGCATTGACGACTATTGGATGAAACTGTGGCCTGACAAACTATTGGATGGAATTGGCCAATCGCCAATCTCGGATTATAGCGCATTAAGCGAACGCGTTGTCACTGCATCACAGCACAGCCTTGGCTTTGACACTGTTGAAGTGAACTGTTGAAAGTTGAGAAAGTGTTGAATAAAAATTCGAACAAATATTTGACTATATGACTATATATGGCGAAAGTGTAGTAAAAGGTTGAGGCGCGTTATAACAAGGTTCGCCTCTATGTGCCTAATGAAAACGTTAAATGCATTTTTGGAGTTTGTGTAATTGAAAATCAGTCAATTTCTTAGGAATAGGACTTGGTTTTCCAATGAAATTGACTGCTATAAAAAAAATTGAAACAGATCACCATGGGTTGCTAGATCGTGTTCATTCAACCATTATTGCGAGGTGAAAAAAATTTTTTCCGCCTAGATGAGTGAAGTGAACCTTGTTACTTAAGTAACTTCAATATGTGAATTTTTTTATAAACAATTTTCATAGAAAACTTTATATATAAAATCACACGAAGTTGTTATTTTAATGCGTATAGTCTATGGAGCGCTTGCAAGACCTTTAAATTATAATACATGTAGAATATTGCTTTTCAGCCTATTAGTCCATTACTGACATTTTTGAAGTAATAATTTTTGCTAATTAACGTACAATTATATTAAAATATTTTTTACAAGTCAATGTCTAAATCATGCTAATTACTTTATGGCGCAAGGACAAGCCAAGGTCATATGTTGCGCCGGAACCTAAAGAATTCACAACTCTGTTGGCTAAAGAGCCAGATCCCAGACTGTAGTTTGTTTGTTTGGATTTTTATGGCGCAAGAGCATCTGGGCTATACTGCGCCAAGCCAGACTGTAGTGAGCCAATAAAAAAAGTCACTTGTCCTACATCACCATTGGAATCGCCTCCGGTTAAATGGCATGATAGACGAATGGGTTAGTTATACGTCACGGAAGGCCTAAATAGGATGAGTTTCGCTCTGTTAGTGACTTTAGCGCTTAAAAGGCCCTACAGTTTCTCAACGATTTTTTACAGGTCAGTATCTAAATCATGCTAATTGCTTTACGGCGCAAGGACAAGCTAAGGTCGCATGTTGCGCCGGGACCTAAAGAATTCATAACTGTTGCTTAAAGAGCCAAATCCCAGAATACAGTGGGCAAAAAAAGTCACTCGTCCTACGTCACCATTGGAATCGCCTCCGGTTTAATGTCATGATAGACGAATGTGTCTACGTTCTACGTCACGGTAGGCTAAAAGTAGGATGAGTTTTGCTCTATTAGTGACTTTGGCGCTTGGAAGGCCCTACAGCGGAGCCTCGTAAGGCCCATGGAATTAACCCTGCAGAAAGTTGTATTAAATCTTACTTATGTAATTGCATCGTAATGGGGGGTTTGTGACCCTTATCAACCCCCGTCTACGGCAGTTGAAATATTTAGAATGCAGGTAGATCAGATGAAAATATTTCAAATGTTTCTTTCCCTGCACAATGTGTTTGATGGTTGGCAAAGGCGTAAAGAGACAATTCCGTCCAGTTCATATTTATTCAGTATTACGTGTCCCATGGGTTCAAGCATAAGTACTCCATGTACCTGTTTTATTTACGCCTTTGCTCCTCCGTTAAATGTGATGGACAGTTCAAATTATATAAGGTAGATTAATCTAACTTCCCCGTATCAAAATTTATTTAAGTTCACTAAAACAGTTATAATTTACACACACAACGTTAGTTTAACATTCAATACATTTAAATGCGGGGTCGCTCTCTCCCTTGCAGTGGCATTAAGGTAACGCGTTTACGTAACGCCGTTAATCTGGATTCGACTACCAACAGTGTCCCCCCCCAAATACTTGTCGACTAGCTGCACACCGTAATCCAGGGGAGGGGTTGTTTTCCTAGACCTTAATAGATTGGAATTCCTTGGGTAAATTAGGTGCATTATTCTAAGGCGGCGTAGTGGTAACACAGCCGTCTATCGTGTCATTAACCCTGGTTCGACTACCAACAGTGTACCCCCCTCCCCCCACAAATACTTGTCGACTAGATGCTCACCGTAGTCCAGGGGATTGTTTTCCTAGACCTTAATAAGTTGGAATTACTCGTGTGAATTAGGTGTATTACTCCAAGGCGGCGTAGTGGTAACACATTCGTTTATTGAGCCATTAATCTGGATTCGATTACCAACAGTGTCCCCCTAAATACTTGTCGACTAGCTGCTCACCGTAGGCATTGTTTTCCTGGACCCTAATACATTAGAATTCCTCGGGTAAATTAGGTGCATTACTCTAAGGCGGCGTAGTAATTCTTGTGGCAAAATCTATTAAGGCGTAGTAGTGGTAACACATTCGTTTATCGTGGCATTAACACGTGTTCAACTCCCAATAGTGTTATATAACGCCTGCTGTTTTCTGCCCATCGCAGTTCAGGGTTTGATTCCCTCGACAGCAGAGGTTCGGCGTCCTTGGAAAACTAAAGATTCCGGAGCAATATCACCTTTTTTGCTCGTGCGCCGCAAAAATAAATAATTTCCACAGTATTTTTTGTCCTTGACAATTACAGCCGCAGTGTATTCTCACTTTCAATGTCCCGAAAACCTTCAGTTAAAAAAACTACCGAAATCGAAGGGAAATAATCATTTGAATTTCTGAATCCTCGGCTACGATAACTCCCTCGCATCAACGAGCTAATCGGGGCATTGTGTCCGCTGTAAATCAAAGGGTATATCACCAAACGCAGTGGTTATTCCTTCTTTACACAAGAGGCAAAAAGCTTCCACCCTCGCCCTGTGAAAAGGGGGGCAAATCCTCTCCCCCCAAAGTCGCTTCTCCCTCCCCCTCATCGAGTGAACTACAGCACGTGACCATTCAGGCGAAAAACCATATTTCAAGGGGTCTTCCTTCCTTCCTCTCTTTCTTTCTTTTTTTTTTTTTGACTCGTTTCACGTGCCGTATTCTCATTCAAACCTCCCCTCCTTTTATCGGTTCTGGCCCGCGGCCGATCGCACCTTATCTCCGCGGTGGCAGGTGCGGGAGCGTGCCGCGACACCCCTCCCCGCGGAACTCCGGTGATGAGTCGGCAGGCGTTCGCTTTGGTCGCTCGGTGATTGACTTCTCAGATCGAGACTCGATGGTCGAGATGCGATAACAGTAACGAGAAAGGAAGGCAAACACATGCTATTGGTTTTTTCTTTGGCTGTGTTTTGTTTTCGTTTTATTAGAGGCGTGGCCAGTAATTTTTTAAATATCTAATCTCATCACTCCAATAATGTGGCGGATACGATGCAACTGTTTATTCACGTAGACGCGGTTCTTCGGGCTCGCACAGCCTCCAATTATTGACTTAAACGCCCCAAAATGTTTACTATTTGTAGTTAAAATTCATCAATTTGGGGAGGGGGTGGGGTCTATTTCTAGTGAAAATACGTTTTATAGTATATTTTAAGCGTCTTGAAAAAATTTAATTATAATTTTTTAAATTTTAAGGTAAGATTTGTTGACATTTCATCGCGTTATTTTCTATACACTATTTGATGTTTAACGTAGCAGTTAAATTACGGCCTTCTCGTAAAATCAACCTTTCGTGAAACACTATTTAACATGGCTCGAATATGTTAAAAACACACTTTATGAGATTAATTCTCGATCTCACCATTTTATTTTCAAACGCATGGTGCGTCAACGAGCTGCTATTTAGGTATGTAAGAGGCGGTATCCTATTAATTTGTTTTGATGGGCTGTATACCCCAACTCCCCGAATTCTTTTAACTATCGTCTGTCGCTTAATAAATGATTCATAATGCGAAAGCCGACTGTTCCATGCCGCAGCGCTTCAACGCGATTGTTGAAGTCCATAAAGCCATAAGACTTAAACGATTCTCGAAAATAATTCATCAATAGAGATGATTATTGTCGCATTATCGTGGTAGAGTTGGGCCCTCGTTTTCGGTTCAGCAGCGAAATTCTTCTGACGAGTTGGAAAACAGCCTAATTTCGGCGCGAGCATGATCTCATTAGTGGCAGACATTTGGGCTTCAACTCAAACATTCGCTAGTCATTTGTCATAGTTCCAGAACAACACTGAGTGACTGAGTGAGTGCTGCCCCCCCCCCTCCTACCCCCACCTCACAGAGTTCTCGTCTGATCACGTGATGGCAAGGCGATGAACGATAAGCGATGATGAATTGCTCTTATCGATTAATTTTATCGGAAAACACTCTCTTGAAAACCGAGGCTTCTCTTCCTCATCATCATCAGCGGCTTCGTCAGTCATGTAGGCAGAGGATATGCCCAAGAACCTAGCCAGAACAAAGAAAACGTGGACTCGTTGTCAGATGAGGACTCGCACTTTAGATGGTGTTATCTAATTTGAGACACTGCGAGTTCTGTTGTTTCTACAGACCATGGCGAAATAGGGAAGACCTATCTATAAGCGCTAACATAAACTTTTCTATGAATATCACTGCATCTCATACAGCGCACAGCAAATAGCGTCGTGCGTTCGGGGTCTCCGATTAAGATGACAAAAACTCTAGAAACAGAGATCTGTGATAGGCTAGATTCAATCTTTGATGGATTGGTGGTTCCTCTTCCTGTTTTCGCAATAAATAATTTTTCTGGCACATTCCATTCAATCTGTCTTCCATATTATGAAACTGCAGAAAAATATATAAAATTATAAAAAAAAGTTGCTAAATATTTTTTGCAAAAGGTCCATGTAAAAATGCCGACATTTCGGTGCAATTTTTACCAGAAATTGAATTGAAAAAGTTAAATGACTTTTTCGTCAGAATATTTGAAGGCACTGCTCCACTTCTCTCTCTCTGTTTCATGAGATTATTATGAATTCATTCCCCACTGAACGTCCTCCTCAGCAATTTGTTTTTCCGCTTCAGGCGATCGAAATAATAATAATAATAATAATAATAATAATAATAATAAAAATAGTAAATTATATAGTCTTAATTTATTTTTGTTGGAACATTGATTTTCAGTACCAGTATCAGATGCTTCATACTTCACTTTGTATATTTTCAAATGCCCTTTCTGAAACTAAAATTGCAACAGCAGGAAATGGTTGTCCAATTTGAGTGAAACTCGTGGACAAGATAGGCTAGACACAAAGCACAACAATTACAGTACCCAAGAAGAGAATATAGTGTGCAAAAAACATGGCGTACTGTCCGTTCACATAAAGAAGTCCGGTGTTAAAGTTAGAAATGACAGATGTTGACATCACAAACCGGCCAGCTGCTTACCACAACGTGGGACTCCATGTTCTGCACTCGTTTTTGACGCCGACAAAAGGTCGTTAGAAACACGTTCTGAAATTGGAGTCCTACTCTTCTGTAGGCTTTTGGCAAGTCGTCTGCCACACTCGCTGTAGCTGCTGTAGAGAAACCTTCGCTTCCAGAGATGGTTGCGGCTAAGTTTGACGATCTTTCTTCATAATGTCCCATACATCCTCCATTGGCGGTAGGTTTGGTGTGATCCAGCTTGCCATGGTAAGAAATAACTCGCAGGTATTCCTTTGAAATATTTACCTTTTGTGAGCTGCATTGCCGAAACACGTTATTATTCATTCACTCCTGCTATGAAGGATATTGCTGCGAGTTCTAGGATACCTCCAGCGTGGCGACAAGCTGCCAACATTTCCCGTATTACACATCAGACTTGGATGACTCTTGTAGCTTTACCATCTCCAAGCCATAACTCTTTGCGGTTCCGCCAATGTGTCTTTCTATGATGTCCCGTTTAAGTTGCTATCTATGAATGTAACGAGTAACTGTTGGTTTCTAAGCAGAGAAGTGAGAGTCATCTCTTACCACTACACTACTTTGTTCGAGATATTCAAGGTCACACGGGAATGATGCCATTTTAGAGGGGCTAACTACTTATCGCCCATTATAGGCGATAAAAAGTAGTTAGCGATAAGCAAATCACCCACCCACCCACACACACAATAGACATCTTATATACGATATTGTTTATACCAATCGGTTGGAAATTGTTCGCTGTGTGATTGATAGCCTATATCACTTCTCTTTTTTTGATTCCAGATACTGTGCACATAAGTGTTGTTAACCTGGCGATATGGATTGAGTGATCGTCCTTTTGGATAGTCACGTTACGCGCGCCATTTTAAACTCAGTGGATAAAAATGGTGACAGACGATTTCATATCTTGAGGAAGCCCGGCCAGTGTTCTAATTATTACTTGAATATGGAATGGCACACGGCTATGATACGCTATCATTTGGGTAGCCATTTCCTATGATAGTCGGTCATCCCTAGTAATCCTCCGTGGTGCTTTAGCATCATAGCGACGATATCTTGTGCCCTATCACGTTGCTTATGCTATCGAGTCCGCAGGAGCTATCGATCAACAGCATATTGCTAGCTTGTACATAGCGAGAATTTCTCGGGAACATCTTGGTGGTGCTGCAACCTACCTGAACTGATAGATCTTCAGACCTTTCGCCAATCGAGCATATCTGGGACATGTTGAGACGCTGGTTACTGATATCTCACACTAGCCTTGCCTTGCTTAACAGTTAGAGGACGTCAAAGTTTTCTACAAGACAATGTTTGACAAGTGTATGACTTTATGCAAGATAGAATATCAGCATGCATTATCTCCAAAAGCGGTTGTACAACGTGCTAAAGTATAAGGATTTCTCTGTGATGCTAATTTCAAATGAAAAGCCAAATTTAGTCACCTTTTTGCATTTGCATCCTCATTTCTAATATAAAATTTTATAAAGATAAGATTATATTGTTCAGGGCGCAGTTTTTTTCAATAAATTAAAAAGTACAAAGGAAGAAACTGACGTATAAATAGATATACACTGGGAAAATAGCAGAACAAATAGATTACTCAAGCTGTATGTCTTACGTATATTAACAGTAGTCCTGGAGTCAAGACTGGAGTATCCTCGTCTTTTATTTTTCCCAAAAAGCCCCATTCCCAGTATAGTATCGCAGAATGGGAAACCTTACAGTGCCAGGAACCCACTATTGGGGAATTCCCAGTCATTTCAGAATTTTCAGTGTAAGGATTATCTGTGCTTCTCTGAAAGTGGTTATAATATGTTGATGGGTTGCCCTGTAATTTTTAAAGTTCCAAGAATTCTAGGAAGAGTTCACTAATTTTATTTTTAATGTGTCGGTATGTTAATTTTGCTGAATTTCAGTCGGGTTCTCAGGCCTGTAGCCAGGATGTAGGGGTGACTGGGGCAAGGCAAAGGAGCACAGGGCACCCGAGGATAGTCCTCTCTCTATATATATATATAAATAGCTCGATGGGCCAACTGGGGCCACGGCCCTGCTGTCTCCGGCTTGGCTACAGGCCTGGTAACACGTACTTTTTTGTTGACAACCTAGTCCTTGAAATATGAATACGTGCACGATTTTAAAACTTTTGCGATGTTTCGATGTCAGAAATGAAAAATGTGTCTTATGAAACACAGCTCCATTCCCTTCATCGAAGAAACACTAGACCTACATTTATGCTCCTTCATTTCGAATGTGCGGGACGTTTTCTTTGACCTATTAATTTAGATGCGTGGTGGATAGGTAGGTATCGACTATTACGTGTGCTGAATTTTGTAAGTGTGCAAGCATCGAGAAAGAGACAAGGTGTGCAAGGACACCCGTGTTTGAGGAGTATGGAATTTAAGTGGAATTGAAAGACAGAAAGGACAACACGTGTGAATGGCATCACCCATATTTTACACACAAGTATAGAAACGTGTTGACGCGCATAGCATAATAGTATGATCATATTAAATAAATATATCTAATGAGAAGAATGGAAGGGCTCAATTTTTTATAACTCGATGATCGCAATTGAGATAATAAGATCGCAATTAAATTAATTTAATTAAATCGCGAGATAAAATATTCATTAATCAATTAAACTATATAATATTTTTTCCTTAAATTACAGGAAGTAGATTAGATAAAAAAAATTTGGGCTTTGTTGTATTGCATAGTGTTTTTGCAACTAAATATGAGCTTGAATAATCTGGTTTAATAGTAATGCCCAGATCTCAACAAAGCCGATCGCCATTGGCAATTAGATGTTTGCGGTTGTTGAGCAGAAAATATTCTTTTCCTACTAGGTTCCAGTGGCCTAGGAAAGGGAGGGTCTGAGTTCGGTCGACGTTTAGAGAGGATTTTAATGAGGTACAAAAGAATTGATTTCGCTCTAGGCCAGTAAAGTTAAAATAAACATTGTATGTGGGTATATTTAAGGGTTGCGAAAGGTCCCTCCTCCAATCTCTCTCGCAATGGACAATTGCAGTACCAGTAATATCAAATACAGCTTCATAAAAATTCTGCATTTATTGTGTATTTTGCAGAAGGTATGATTTTATTAACGGAAACATTTAAAATATTGCATAAAATAACAATATAGTTTATAGTATGGGACCCTTTTGACGAAGAGTGGATCGGTTCTTATAAACTGATGATTCTCTAGATGTTCCAATTAATTTAGGAGCATACACATAGCAAATAGTCATAATGAATGAATTTCATACCTGTGATTTTATTTTCAGATAATTCTCTTCTCTTTAATTTTGATTTAAAATCATGTAACTGCGTGTTCATTTTTGATAAAACGATTTTTTTTAATTTTTGATCAACGTTTGTGTGATTGTCGTCTTTATTTTGTCAAGACATGGTTTGGGCAGAGAGTATTCGCGGATTTCGTCAGGTAGAATTATTATATGCACCTTAGATTGCTCATAGATATTCTGATGGAAGCTTTAGAAATGAAAAAATTATTGTAATTAATTTTTAAATAGTATGTTGGCTGAAGAAAAATAACTGCAGTAATTACACACATACTTCAATCACAAAATCAGAAATACATAAGAAGTACCCATACGTACATACACATAAAGAAGTACCCTTTTCAATTTGTATCCATACGAATTAAGCATCGGAATCAAAAGAGTGAATTAAATAAAGCAATTTCTCAGTATTCGGGAGGTTCTGAAAATAGTAGTATTGAAAAATTGGGCATCATTTACTATATTCCAGTCCAACATTTGAATTCTATGTATACATGGTAAAATATGGGGGCCTATATCAAAGCTGTTTTAAGAACTCGAGTTGATTTCTCAGTTAAATAGCATATGTTTGAACATAAAAGGGACACAATGATATGCTTATGTAGAGGTCCAATAATAAGTAAATTTTGTGGTTTCAGTTTTAGAGTTATGGAGAGCCAACTGGTGTCCATGAACAACAAGGTTTTCTTAAGGTTTTATATAATGTTGAGTTGATATTCCTTCGTCCCCGAGCAATTATCGGCCAGAAGACAGGGAATTTATTTTCCTCATCTTTTAGATATCTTCGTGCGAGTTTTTCCATTCTCTTTTCTAAAACTCCGGAAAAGCTTAATTCTTATTAGTAGAAAGAAATTCATGTTCTCTAATTTGTTACTTTGCTCAACTCAATGTATTCAACAAATGTCAAAATATGATATTTGAAGGACATCCCTTAAACAGAAATGCGGCCATTAGTTTAATATTTTCTTTAACCACTTCGTAAAATTTTCCAGACGGTTCATACACTAGGATCACGTTGAAATTTGAATAAGTCTGGGTAGCTTTAAACATGCCACGGTAAAATATTGAAACGCTTCATGTAATACAGTTAATAAAGATAAACTTGAATTCTGAATTATACGAGAGTGAGTTAAAAAGTTTGTTGCCCTCCACAGTCAAAATCTGGGGGAAAAGAGATATTTCGTTGAAACTTTGTGCAAACATTGCAGACATTTATCTGAGGAAGCTGTAGTAGCGGTTTTGATGCGTTAGCTTTAGTTCGCTCGTTAATCAGTCGTAAACCTGCTTCCGTAGCTGCAGATGGCGTCCAAATTGGAAGTGTGTACAGTAATCATCTTTTGGTAAATCACCATTTTGTAAAATTTACGGGAAGATCGACGCCTAATTAAATTATAAAAGGTAATGTGCTCCAGCATGATAATGCGAG
Source organism: Dysdera silvatica (assembly GCA_006491805.2). Classification (NCBI taxonomy): domain Eukaryota; kingdom Metazoa; phylum Arthropoda; class Arachnida; order Araneae; family Dysderidae; genus Dysdera; species Dysdera silvatica. Next base: position 301,715,962 of record QLNU02015360.1, on the reverse strand, counting down.
ACCACATGCGACGAACCTAACGAGACAGGTTTTGTAAAAGTTTAAGTGGGAAGTGTGGGGCCTCCCACCTTTATAGCGCAGATCTTGTATCATATGACTTCCAAATCTTTGGCCTCATGAAATAAAAACTTGCAAAGTGACGATATCCCTCATGAGCATGTAGAAATTGCAACCCAATAATGGTTATCGCATGTTGGACGGTAATTCCGCGCACAAACCACAGAAAAACTTGTGTCACGCCTCGATCAATGTTTGAATAAAGGAGATTACGTCGGCAAGTTGCTTTTGTATGGCACTTTAAGGAGTGTAAAACATTGTTCTATGATTTACATGCATTAAAGTGCATGTAAAACATTGTTCTATGATTTCGACCCTGTTTTGTTTTTTCAAAGAATGCAATTAACTTTTTGACTGACCAACGCATTAAAAATCATAGTTTCAAATCCGGAGTGAGAGAGAGATTTGCCAACATATCTCCACATCGAATTGTCCAGCATAGAATACATCGAATACATACATTATTTACTGCCCTAGATTTGCGATAGAAAATTTACACATTACAACAACATTAGCGCTATAAAAGTGTACCTTGAAAATGTAAAGTTATTTTCCAGACGGGGAATTCTTCATTCTGTAAAACGAAAAACGTGTTACCACATATATTTACTTCAACAATAAACCAACTGACCCCATCTTACAGGTAAACACTCGCAATCTTTTCTCACTCTAAAATTAAATCTTGTTTTCAAAATGGTAAATCCCATTTTATTGTTCCTTTTCCTTTTACAAAGTACAAGCCTTATTTAAAGTAACGAAACATTAATTGCCAGCTGAAATTCGGAAACCGCGTCCTGATCTTGTTTTGGTGTTGAAAAATAGCCTACAAACGGGGTCATGGTAGCGCTGTTTGTCCCGGGAAACTTCTTAGTCGCCACAATGGAAAAGAATTTCCCGAGGAGCAGCACATTTCTCACCAGACAATGGATTGCTGAAGTAAAGTTTAACCACTCTTATTCAGTTATAGCTTTTCGTTTGCTTCGTTTTCCTCATGTGGCTTGAGAAACGAGCCCTAAGGTTCAGCCACGGCAGACTGCCAGATTTTAAGGACACATATGTGCCACATACCTCGTCTGCCACACCATCTTTAATTGTTGCCACGCACACATGCGTAAGAAAGAATCCCTTCACATTTTTTATTCTTCTCTTTATTTATATTTTTCAGCTGCAGCCTGCTTTATATGGTGTCTTTCATTTTTTTCTCGGATACTTTGTTACCCGACGACGTATCTGTTTCCGACTGCGGTAAAAATGCATCGTTAGCTCGTGATTAGCCGAACCAGTGATACAGTACAGTATAGTGTTTGCGATTTTGATTTCAATGGCCTCCAAACAGGAAGAACTCCGGTTCAGGTCATGTTAACCCTAAGGAAAACATTCTTTCAATAATCACAACACATTATCTTCCTGTAGATTAAACTTAATTAATGATATCAAAAAGAAATGAGTGGGAGAAAGTGGGAGATTTGTATTTTAGAAATGGCTTAATTTCATAAGATGCTCAGATAATGTTATTTGTAGAATACTCATTTACAGGATTCTCGCATATATAGCCGTACTAGCAACAAAGTACTGACGTACTAATTTTATTTAATACTTTCAGGCTACTTTACATCATTCGACGTAACGTCACTTGAACCGCCCAAGAAATTATAACCATACTTGACTATTACCATAGTGAACATTGGGAAGTTGTCAAAGAATATTTCGATATTGAATTAATTTTTTAATATCTAATTCTATCTCATTTTAAGAAGTTTTAAAGGTCTGGAATGATATCAATTGTTCTATATATTATATGAACGTGTTTAGAAGGACATAGGGATTCGCTTTTGAGCGGAAAAATATTACCTTTACTTATTTTCACCATACGTTTCGAAGGAAAGAAATATTATAGACGAGGCTCTTGATAAATTCTGAATATTTTATGAATAATTTATTAAAGTGCGGAAATAATCTTACTTGATCAAATAACAGGATCTAACCAGCAAAGCTCTGACTTTAAATTCAAATTCTTGAGTATAATTCTAAAGAATACATTTTCCCCTTAAGCAGGTTCTACTCAACAGTGATGTGTTAGAAGAATTTCTATTTATCATCAGGCAGTCTGGATTCCATCCTGATTAATGGCAAATTTCTACTGTTAAAACACTTCAAGAATCTGTCTGCCTATAAGTGAGCGCTGAGGAATGAAGTAGACTTTTGAATAATTTAGAATGAGTTTATTTTATATAAAGTAAGTTTCGTGAGCGAGCATATACTAGCTTCAATACTCTTCATAACTGAATTATTTACTAGAATATTTTAAAGACTACTTCGATTTACTGAAGTATTTCTATAGCGATAAAAAAAGATTTTGTAGATAACGATAATAATGGACTATTTTTTTTTATTTATTGATTAAGATGTGAGTTTCTATTCTCTTAAACTTTAACTTGGGCTACATATTTAAATATTTCATCATTTTATGAAGAGATTGCCGGAAATGCGACTATGGGTGCATCAGTGGACAATGAAAGCTATTTGCTGATACAGTAAAACCCTTCATCAGCGTACATTCACTAGACGAAAAAATTTGTACATAAAAGAGGGGCGATTAAAAAATAAGGGGATGGTATTGTGAAAGAGTTTTTGCTGGGAAATGTTCTCAGGTTATAAAAACAAGATGACCGTATCTGAAGGGTATCCGTTAAGAAAGGTTTTACTGCAAGAAGGAAAATATGAAGTTCGTTTAATGTTATTTTAATACTAATTCAAAAATGTCGTGTAGTTACCCTTTTAGCCTGTTAGTTTAGTGTAGAAGTTTTTGCGCATTTTTGGATATGTGTGAGCTCGGATTTATAAATGAGCACTTGGGGCAAGTGCCTGGGGCAATACATTTGCCCTAAGCATTGGCCCCAGGTGCTCATGGGACAAGGGGAGCAAGTGCCATGGCAACACATTTTTAGGAGTTCAAAATTTTAAAAAGCGTCAAACTTTTTTTAATTGCAATTTATTAACCCCAGAATTCTGTTGATCTACAATTCCCGAGCAGTTGCATCTCCTCTTTTTGCTTTAATTTGAAATTCTTAAAAATTCAGTGAAACAAATTCCCCTTTTTCTACCGCAAACATCGGAAAGAAATGTCAACATCCAATAAAATAAATTTGCTAATAAAAATATCATGAATAATAATTTTGACACCAACGTTTAAGCTAAATCTAGAGCTGTTTTTTGTTTAGGAGAAAAAGAGACATCGTTTCCGTCCTAGAGTCGAACTAGGGTCCCTCCATTGGGCCCGGAATGCCTTAACCGCTAGGCCAATGAGGACAAGAACAACGCTCCGTTTCCCCCGTATATAAGGTTGTAAGATATTATTACCCTTCTCAGGGATAACACAATTGCCAAATAATGGTCAACACACAAAGCTTTCAGGGCGAATGTTTGTGGTTTTTTTTCGCGGGAATTTAATTATGAGTAAAAAAAAATTTCCCATGAAAAAAACACAATCTCCCCGGAGGCTTTGTGTGTTGACCATTATTTGACAATTGTGTTAGCCCTGTGAAGGGTAATAATATATTGAAATAAAAATGTGGTTGTTTTCGCTTATAATAATGCTCATAAGACAACCATAAATGTCTCCCGTCCCATATTCTCCGCAATTTTTAGTTACTTTTGAGAGGGCGGATGGACAAAATTCGGGTATGGAGAGTGGGGATTATAAACATTGCGGGCTCTGGGCGCTTCTCACTCTATGTGTTATAATAGGCCTATAGACGTTTTCAAAATAAACTCTTCATATACTTATCTTTTAAGGAAAATTGGCGAGCACCGCCCATCTTTAACTGAAGTGGGAGAAATCTGTAATCACAAGCCACTAAAACCAAGCCTGAAATTTAATAACAGTTAATGTTCCAAATGTATTAGAATTTGTCAGTTTATTAAGGATTTTGTTTCACGTTATACTGAAAGCATTTTAAGCATAGAATTTAATAGCTAGCCGGTTATTTATGCAGAAGAATACTTAGATAGCCATCGAAGATTAAAATAATCCTGGTTTATACTAATAAATATAATAATATTTTAAAATTATGGTCGTATGAAAATTTATATACCTGTGGTTCTTAAAAATTGCAGGGATTTATTTCCATGACAAATGAAATTTCCTTATGGCGGATTTGAGATGTTGCACGTGTGCGGTACACGAAATGCACTAACGAGAATATATGGCCCTTATAAACTAAGTGTTGCAACACACGATGTTATAATTAGAGCAAATAGCCAATTGGATCATTCTTTAAAGCTAAACGAACAG
>QLNU02015360.1:301682859-301705697 GCA_006491805.2 Dysdera silvatica | reverse complement strand
CCATAACTTCCATAATTTATAAAATATTGAAAAACTTAAAAATATGGGTTTCATAAAATTTTACCCAAAACTTTGAAAAAAATCAAAACACAAATCTGAAATATCAAGTTTAAAATTTTTAAAAAATTGGGTGAATTGATATGGAATGATCCTTATAATAAAAAAAAAAAAAAGAAAAGAAAAGAAAAAGTTATGACTGTTGTGACAGTAATTTGTTCCACTCATTAGGTAAAACATGCTTGTTGCAAAATTACTATAACTCGGCATAGGAATAAGTTGACGGGGATATTTTTACCCCTTTTTCCACAACCTTTACCCTGTTTTTCCCTATCCACTGAACCCATGAAAATTTTGACAGCTTAATTAGGGTCGGTGATAGCATTACGGCTGACAGCTCTCGACAACTGCACTCGCATGCTTAAATCGAAAAGCCGCCCCAAAGCGAATTGTTGAGTAGTCTTCGACGGTCTGTCAGACCAAGAGCTGTACCTGAGCCGAAAAACACAGGTTCTTTCTATTTTCACACGAATTTTTTACACGTTGGTTAATTGACCGGTAGGCTGGGGCAAATCTTACCCACTGTTGAATCTTGCTTGCCAAATTTGCTGTTGTTAGTTTTCAACCAATAAAAAATAGCTAAACCACCTTTTCAAGAAGTTGCATTAGTTAGTTCAAAATATATTGAATTGTCAATCGTGTAAATGATGGGATGAGAGATTTTCTTTTCTATTAATAATGATTTTTAATATAGAGAATAGTTAACATATCTTCTAGGGTCCGCAGAACTTCTTTAGTCAATGAACGCATTGTGACAACCCCCACTGCAATGCAGTTTTGTATATACAGAGGATGTTTACACATATTTATAAAGATTTTGACAGAATAAATAAAATACATACAATAAAAAAAATCTAATGTATTCTATCTGATAGCCCTGTTTTTGAATTATCATATTACATCTAGATTTCTACGATAATAGGACTTTTCGTAAAGTCACAAACGGGATTTTCTCCAATTCCTCCTCCACATCTTTCCACAGTCCATCCAAGGTAGTGGGTCGGCGTTTTGAAAGAGATTGTTTTAAAAGTCCAAATGCACAATAAGCCATCGGTGCTACATCTGGAGACTGGGTAGGAATATGGCTAATTGGTGTTGACTTAATTCCAGTTTCTTGTCTCATTTTTCTAGGAATGCAGTTATACTTTTGGAGGTGTGGCTGCTCACTTTGTCCTGATGGAGTTCCACACTTTGAAAGTCAGGAGGATACAATTTTCGAATATTTTCTTTAAAAATAGGAGTCAGAACATTATTTTGATAATATGTAGAGTTGAGTTTTGGATTTTTTCAACTTTTCTTATTTTTAGTTTTCCGTTATAAGAGATGCCAGCGCTAACCATAAATCCTTTACTGAAAATTTCTTTGCTCTCTTTGAACCAAATTTTGAGTCTATCGGGCCCCCTTTTCTATAATAAATTGATCTTTTTTTATAACAATCATTTAAATAAGTCCATGCTTCGTCAATTGCAATAATTTTTTCCCATCTATTTCCTTCGAAATGACTTTCATATAGCAATCTGCATCTGACCTTCTGCTCAGCAACATGCTGAGGTAGCAGACGATAAACTGCACTTTTTTTTGTTTTAATTAAATTCAAATCTTTATTAATTATTTTATTTGTAATAGATGCTGACATATGCAAAGATTCTGAAATAGTTCTTTGAGGTTTTGGATTTTCTAGTAAAACCATAGACTGCACTTTAGAAATGTTAGAAGAAGTACGAACTTTTTTGGGATATTTCTTTTGGTTTGTTTTTCCTCTTGACATTAAATCCTAACGACTTTTCTCTTTTACATTAATAATATCACTTATTTTATGCTTTGAAACTTGAAAACCATGCTTCTCACGTTGTTTTTTAATTATTGAATGTGAATATTTCTCTTCAAAAAGGGCAAATGTATAGCCTTCAAGCCACAACTTCCTTTTGTACGCCATTTTAAATTTTTTTAGTCTCGAACGTTTTTTCACTTTTCAGGTAATAGCGTGTTGCTAGATTTTTTCCGAGTCGCTATTACTTTTTTTTAATTTAAAATCAAAGTCTTTATAAACATGTGTAAACACCCTCTGTATACATATGAATATATGGAGTTGTAGCCAGGGCTTAAATTGGGCGGGAGCCCACCGGAGCCCGGCTCCGGTACTTCTTCATTTTTGGCAATTATTTAAATATTAGCCGGAACCCCTAAATAGACACTTTCATGAAAAAGTAATGAATTTGTGATTAAAGTCATGCATTTTGTTGTCCAGAAAAATGGACATAAACAATTGATATGATTTATCGATTCTTTTGCAGCCATTCAATTTTTTAATCGATTTATCATAATATTAGGGCTCCTGCACTTTTTTTTTGTTAGAAATTAAGCCTTGATTGTAGTTCTATAACCGTGCCCCCACTTATGACCATTATGGGTACGTTAATGAACAAACGGATGAATTAGATATCCCTATATAAGCTGCTTACGTATGAATCGTAAAATAACGATGTTTTCCATGCTTTACGCTAGTGATTCTCAACCGCCGGGCCCTCTCGTCAATTATACCGGGCCGCTAGTGATTCTCTTTGAATCTGTTATTTTAGTGTTTTAATCATTTTTCATAAACAAATATTTTATCGGAGAAATATTCTGAGAGAAAAATAGTGGCGAATGCGTCGGAAATTTCAGACTCAGAACTCCTAAATAACATCTGTGCAGCAAATTCAGTGACCAAGCTGTGTATTTTTAAATACGTAAATATTCATGAACGATCGAAAATTTCCAGACGTCGAAATCTTTTAGCACTCGAGAAAGGGTATATTTCTGATCAGAATCGTTCTTAGCTAATACGGGGCCATTATCAAAGCTATACTGATTATTATTACATCGAGTTTACAGAAAATTTTATACGTGGCTTCTATCTACAGTTTCAATCCTCTAGTTTTAAAGGTGATAGCGCATGTATAAAAATTTTTTGAATGTTTTTTATTTTTGTAAAAAAAAAACAAAAAACATACATTTTTTATAGAAATTTGTTCTTTTCTATGATATTCGCTTATTTAAATTTTTAATCTAAATACCTTGGAAAATTTCTCAGTGGCAAGTAGTGAAAATATATGTAATGGGTGAGATTATTACAAGCAGAAATAAATGATATTTATTGCAACAAAATAAGTCCGTATTATGTAATATTATATATTACATTTAGAGAAGACTTACAGAAACGATTGTAGATCTTCCAAGCTTATAAACCCAAGTCTCATTATTATTATTTTCCGTATACATTGACGTTATTCATAATACTAAAAGTGAATGTTAGACATTTGTTTAGTCTGGAGTTATAAGTCAAGTCTTATTTACAGACCTGAGAACTGCCTATATATACATACACCTTCTTAAAATGTGAGGTGTGCCTAGCAAGAAAATTGTTTAGTAGATCTGCTGTAATTATATTAGAAAATTCCAATTTCTCCAAGAATTTACTTTAGGCTTGCTGTAATGGCTCCAAATGCACCGACAATTAATAGGATAATCGTTATGCGTTTTTTGCCAAAATGTATTAAATTTAAAGTTGGCAATTTTTTTTTTCTCACCATAGTCGATGATGTGGTAATATTAAATGATAAATTGCTCGCAAAGAATAAAATGATTTCACGGTGCCTTGTGGGAACCGAACCCACGACCTCTTGGTATCCGGCCAAGGGTTCTCCCAACTGAGTTACAGACGACCGATCATCCTCCCCTCCGCGAGCGCATATTATGAAGATGATCGGTCGTCTATAGCTCAGTTGGAAGAGCCCTTGACCGGATATCAAGAGGTCATGGGTTCAGTTCCCGCCAGGCACCGTGAAATCACTCTTTTCTTTGCAAGGAATTCATCATGTACTATTAAATTTTATTACTAAGTCACGATATTTAATAAGTTTTCCAAATTCATTATCTTTGATTTTATTGTTGCTAGGGGTAGCAATCTCTATTAAGTAAACCTCTTTGTCTTTAATTAACATTATGTCACTTATTATAAACGTCATTATTATGGCTAATAGGAGTACAGTCCATCTTGATTTGGACGGCCATTATTATTATTATCCTCCACGATCGGGTCTTCTCCGAGGACGTGACAGATAATGGGTATTTTCTAAGAACGTGGGCAATTCCTAGAAAATAAACGTTTATTAGTATTTTTCAGCAATTGTGAAGAGCTGTACACTGGGGCATATAAATTAAGGGGACGTTCTTTGCATGAAATAAATCACAAGACGTCAAAAATGAATTATAGTTCAAGTTGAAGATTTTCTGAGTATATATGAAATGTACATTGTTAACTATTTGTATGCGTCTATAACTAATTTAGTCATGATTTTTCTTTTCTTTAGGTTTTGTCTGGATTTCTGATAACCTCAGTTTCAGTGTGCTGTGAGTAATGGTTTCTAAATATTTATTAAAATAATGTATTTGCAATTTATCGTCCATTTCAAAATGAAAATTCTGGAGCAAAAATATTGTTGGCTAAGTCATTTTCTTACATAGGGTCAATTTTAAAAGTTACGTTTCTAAACACATAGACTATATTTGCACAGTGGATATACGAACCAATGTCTATGTCGTCGATGAGAGCAAAATGTATTCGTTATCTAGTGGTTCAGAATATTAGAAATGGTTTTTTTTTTGTTTTTCTTGTCATGATTTATTATGATAGGAGTAGATTATGCAGAATTAAAGCTTGACAACTCATTTTGTTTTTAATAACACCCTAAGTCGGTGAAAGCGTTTAAAAACAAAAACAAAAAACAAAAACAGATTTTTGAGGCTGTTGTAAAATTGCGTTTGCCCTTCGCGAGAAGAGAAGGGGATCAGCGTGGAGTAAAAAAAATGTCACAGTGGAAGGTTTAGTTTTAGTCAGCTGAAGAGCATTAATTTTCATTTACTAATGAAAAAAGTAAAGATCAGAAAAAGAAAGCAACTTTGCAAAAACTTTATCGCCAAACATTGAAAAACGAAACTGGCAACAACATCTTAAGCCATTTATGATAACCGACTTTAATTAAAGAGCACCCTGCTAATGGTCGATGGGGGAAGAAGGAAGCAAAAAACTCTACAAAAACAAAAACTCGTAAAATTTTCTCCATAATTACGCGAAAAGTTCATTTTTTGTCGTTTGGCAACGTCAACGTTAACGCGTCGTTCGGCGGGAAAAATGGCTGCGAAAAAGTGGCGTTATCTGCAGCTATTTTTTTATCCCCCCGCCTCTGATGCTCTTTAAATAGGTTTTCATCAAAAGGGACGATGGCGGGGAACGAACAGAGATAGAAAGGGGTGGGGATAAAGGAAAAAGAGAAAAAATGGCGCGATTTTCCTTGACGTTGATATAGAGTCAATCGGGTGGGGGGAGGAAGAAGGCGGCCATCGTTGGATAATTGCGAGAAATATCCGTCCGCTGTTCCGATATTCCTCGCGAAGTGGCGATATCCGTTAATGGTTGCTCGATCGCGTGATGAAGGAGAAAAAAGCTGAAGTTGATGACTCCACATCGGGCACGATAGTTGTCGAAAGACGAATGGTCTTTAATAATCAAGCTTCAGTCTAAGTTTCTGGAAACATGTATAAACTATTTTCCTATGAGGGATTGTAGGTCAAATAAAAGCTGGAAGTTGAGATAAAATAATCCCAAATAGTGGAATTTAGGTGAAAAGGATTCACAGCGTGGCTCGTTTTGCATATCTGTTTACTGTTCACGTACAATTTGTTCTAAACTTTCAATTTAGAGTAAAATGAATTAAAAGCGTTTATCTTATAATAGAATATAGTAGTTTACACTATATCGGCATTTTGTGTGTGTGTGTGTGATGGGATTAAAACTTGAAGTGAGTGTTCTCAATATAGCGCCCTCTTCCAAATTATATGACTTCTACGAAATTCTAAAATTATTATATGAAGCAATGAAATGGAAAATAAACTGATAATGGGTGTTTTCTTTATTAATACCTTTAAAACTAGGGAAAAAGACAGACGAGAGAATCCAGTAGTACCAAATTTAGCTATAAAACTTTTTAACATGGCTGTAAAAGATATATTTGGTTAGCACTGTACGTTGATTATTGTTTTTATGGAAAGAGGAGAAAGTAGTGGGACAGTTTATTCGTGGTGAACGCCAAACATATACATATAGTCGAATCTCGTTAACAAAAACGCTAAGGGTGACAACAGATTTGCTCTTCTTGTGTACTATAAGAAATTCGTGTTATGCGGAAAGGTTGAGGTCATGTTACTACGTTATTTAAATTTGACGGAGATTCAGGAAACAGTTTGTATTAAAAGTAATTCGCGTTAAGTGTGTTCATGTTAGCGTGATTCGGTTATAATTAAGAATAGTTTAGTTGCAATAGTCCGTTAAGATTTAATGTTGATTTCATTAGAGGAGAAAGAACAAATTTTCTGTTCCACAATTCACTTGTTTGCGGTCTTGCTTGCTACAAGATTTGGTTTTACGTTATCATTTTTAAGATTTGGACCTTTGTGGTGACTAGACTGCTCGTGGCCGCAAGTGTGCCTCGTATAATTTTTCTGTGGCCACATATGCGCGGCCACAGAAAACTATTTTCTGAGCATCACTGATTTAGATTGTCTTTGTCATTGTGGGTATTAATATTCACTCATGGAGCTGTTGACAACACTGGTGGCGATTATAAAGTAAATGGCTATCCCGACTGAGAATGAAAGGGCTGTATTCAGATTGTATGATGCGCAGTAGAAGACCCCGAAGCCTCGCATTTGGCAACATTTTGGTTCCACGACAGCGGACAAGCTAACAAGAGCCAAAGAAAGGAGGTGAATTTACTTGTCGGATGCTCAGGTCTCGGTAGAAGCATTAATAGTCCTTAATTCGCAGGTAGTGGTCTTCGGAACACAACAATGCGAGAGCTTCATAAGGGGGCGCCATTCGTAAGCCGCGTCCTTTTGATGTCTGCATATAAGCTACTGTTAAAAGTTTTCGACAGGTCACGTCTCAAGATGGCCACCGTCCACAACACCTAGAAACTCAATGAGCCAAGGACTTGGCTATGAGGCCAAATCTCGATTGTTATAAAACAGTGATTTGCATCGACCGAGTTTTATTTCCGCCATAATAACGACACGTCGATGATTGCAAATTAGCCATCAGGCTTTATATTTATCGCTATTTAGGCGCCTGTGCAAGAGTTGGCGATTATTTGGTAACAATAGCACGCTTTGTACACGCGGGGTGTCGAATTTAAGTTAGGTCTATGCTTCTTTGATTGGTAAGGTTTAATCTGCCGGTTCGTTTGCCGAATGAAGATGGTTTTATAGAGGAACAAGTTCCTTTACCATGATAGCGTGCCAGAACAGCATAAATCAAGCCCAGTGTAAACCGCGTCTTCTAAAACCAACTATCCTCGCATGAGGATCAGTTTGACCAATCCAGGAGCCTGTAAACGTTGTGTGGACATTCATTACACTTTATGGAGGGATTGAAAGGGGAAAGCAAACTTTCATGGGCATCGAAAAACTAAAATAAGACATTTCACATGGGTCGCTGGTCTCAAAAGCTCTCTTTCAATTGGTTGAGAACTAAATCTCCAACTCGTTGGTACTAATTTACAATGGCTGGCGTGTCACAGTAGTGGAACTAGCTTTTAACATAATTCAATATCTTAAAAAGTTTTCCAACCTGTGAATTAACCAAAAGAGGATTATACAAAGAAATTAAGTGAACAATAAGTGAAGCTACAGATTTTACCATATTTGGAAGTATACGGACAATCAGAAACTTCAACCAATCAGTCGAAAGAAACGACACCCAATGTCATATGCCGTATATCGCAAGATATACATCAATCCTCTATGCTTGGAGAGATTCTTCCGAAGATCAGATAACTTACTCCCCGATTTTAACATACACAGCAAGTACTTGAAAACATATGTCTGGTTGAGGTGAATTTCAAGTAGATTTGAACGCCGCGATGTAAATAATTTATATCGCATCAGTAATTTGTAACTGCTTCAAAATCTATTAAAACATAGATACAAATTGAAAAGCATTCGATGATGCATTCCCTGTTATTCCGATCACGTTTTCTTGTTTAAAGTAGGTTTTTAATCTCATCCGAGATCTTCCGATTATGCCTCACGGGATGAATGTAAGATTGCACATTTTCCGTGCCTTCAATTAACGCAATACTTGTTTACAAAAAGAATATGAAAATACTGCTCCATACGTTTTTTCATTAAGACAGTATTATTACTATTAATATTGATAAATAATAATAATAATAATGTTTATTTGTCACATATTGCATCCTGTTTTGAATTTCAATTTAAACAAGTTTCACAAAGTATGGAAAAGACAATGCAATTTGTATTTCTCCCGTGACGGGTCCCCAGTAAAAATTATAAAATTTAACCGGCTGAGGACCCTATTAATCCGCTGGCGCACAAACTCCGTTTAATAAGTATACAATTAATTTCTTTTTAAACAATTTTATATTGTTAAGATTATTTGGTAATTCATTCCAAAGCTTTATTCCCATATATTCAATTCCTTTCTGTACATTTCCGTTCTAATCTCTCGTAGCTTAATTTGGTTGCTTCTTCTTAAATTTCTATTGTTTTCGTGATATTGGATATCAATATCTTCTAAGTGTTTTCCATTTATTATCCTTCCATATATTATATTTTAAAGATATTTAGAAATAAAATGAAGCAATGCTTTATGAATTCACTTTGCTGACAATTTCCTATTTTTAAAACTATTGCATTGATCGCGTAATAATAATAATGATTGCACTTAATTCAGTTTTCAACACGAGTATCAAACCATCAGTTTATAGTTAAATATTAAAAATAAATAAAAAATAAATAAACAAGTTATTAAAATTTAATAGTTGATGAAACAGTTTATCAGATATAGCAAGTCAAAAAATCTTGTATATGTTACAATTTTATAATGTTTTATTTATATAATATAATCAAAATTGATACACATGCAGGAAACTCTCGATAAATCGTCATCTGGATAATCCGTCATTTTTCTTGATTCCGTCTAGCTCTTATAGATGAAAAGGCAACTAAATCTTCGTTTTTTTGTTGCTGAATAAAACACTATTCTGGATAACTCGTTACTGTGGAATAATGGAAAAGGCTTAGGGGGCAATAGTAGAGAGAGAGAAAGATGTACGGTTTATCGGAAAATTTTAAATTTATTGGCGAGCATTGGCCAAAGTTACCAATAATGGAATTTTAGAAGAAAAGCGTAAAAGAGAGAGAGAGAGAGAGAGTGCGAGCGATGAGAAACTGATAATGGGAACATTTTTCACCACCTAATAAAACACAAGTTGTTGAAGTTTTAGTAACAATTCGACATTAGTTTGCGTCAGTTTAAGGTATTACAGTACAAATTATGAATTCAGAGTACAAATAATGAATTCAGAGTACAAATAATGAATTCAGAGTACAAATAATGAATTCAGAGTACAAATAATGAATTCAGAGTACAATGAATTCCAGGTACAAACAATGGTCAGGTACAATGAATTCAGGTACAAATAATGAATTCAGAGTACTAAAAGTTTTTAAGGAAAAGTTAATTGTGCTAACAGGTCTTCGTTTCAGTTAAAATTAAACAAGTATTTGGTATGGTTATATGTATGTACAGAAGCTAAAATATTCGAGTAAAACTAAAAACAATCAAATTTAACCTTTTTTATGATCTACGTAATGTATTAATACACACATACTTCTAATAATTAACTTATATTATTGTTATGTGTACTATCATGATAAAGTATATCGTTTCTGGCATAATATTCAAAGCATCCGTGCTCTATAAGTTTGCCAAAAAAACGTTACATGCTAAAAGTTCTGCAATATGTGGGACATTAATCTTAGCTTGTAAAAGAGTTGGAATAAAGCACGCAAAACTCCAATAAGACTATCAAACCATGTGTGTGTGGAGACTGATAATTTTTAGAATTAAACAATATGGCGCGCATGGTGTGGTGGTAATGATGATTGGGCATTAGGTTAATGGGAAGAGTGGCTGCCTAAAAGACAGCGCTGTAATCCCAGGCATAGTGTGGTTCTTGTCTCAAAAACACTACCACAATCAATGAATGCGCTCCCCACCCTTCATATCCCTGAAGCTGGAATGGTAAGTACCCGAAGTAACATGGGCAAGATTCGGAAATCTTCAAGTAAAGCTTTGGATATGTCATTCCGTCAGAATTTATTGTTCTGATTGATGATGTCCATGCACATAGGGCTCAAATAGTGAAATAGTAGCTCGAGATTCAATGATTCCACAGAATGCAGTGGTTTTCCAGACTTCTAAATTCCATTGAATGAGCATAAAAATCTTTGGAATAAAGTATCTTTTTACCGTCACCATTTTTATGAACTTTTCAAAGCTTTTTTTTTTATAATGAAGTAGTTTACTATGCTATGTACAATGCTGAATAATAACATTAGTAACATAAGAACCTGCCAAAGCTGTTGCTGTCAAAAGACAATCATATTTCCATTGGACTGCATTAGTTTCAAAACCTGCAGTGACAAAATTTTGATAATTGGTAAAAATGCTGAGATGTTTTATTTCAAACTCAAATAATATCATCATATAATTAATCGCTATTTATCTACTGCTGATGACCATCCCTATCATTCAACCAAATCCAGTTTAATCAGTCTGACTGGGTTTAGAGCAACCAATCATCTTCCACTAATCCCATCTTGGCCTTCGGATTGGTTGAGACAGGTTCAACTCCCGTTAAGCCTACTTGTATGTGAACATATCGTGATTCGCGGATCACTTTAAGACGTCACACAGTGGGGCCAAATACACTAATTGCTGGCAGAAACATAAAAAAAAAGAAAAGAAGTTAACAATATGCCATAAAAACCGTCTGGAATTGAGAGTCGAATAGTGTACGCGTAAAATATAATGTAGGGAGATGGGGAACAAACGACACCTATACAAAAGTGGTGTAAACTTGTCTGTTCTAGCGCGATTTCGCATTATGCCTGCAAAGAAGCGAAATTGATAATGGTGTATTTCTTCAAAGTACTCTTTCGTACTTACTGATATTCAACTACTTTTAACATGGCGTCCTTACCCACAGGTTATTACATAATTTTTTACTTTTGTTTGTTATGCTATGATTAATAGTATTTTATAAAGCTCATTTAATATTGACGCATTAAAAAAATTTTTTTTTGATTATTTAAGGTTTGTTTATGGAAATTTAGTTTACATCAGACCATATCATGTCCGTAATTGTAACATATTTATTTCCTTATAAGTTGATCTTGCTGAAACATAAAAAAACCTTGCCCATATTTGCCCCATTTGGAAATATTCCATTTTATATAGGGTGCCCATAATTTAAGTCTTCCTATTTAGAGTCAACCTGTAGCTTGATCTAAGAACGCAAATGTCTCCAAATTTGGCAAGTAGCTTAGCTAGACCATATGCAAGCGATTTTGTGAAGAAAAGATTATACAGGGCGGTTATAAAATAAGTTATCCGGTCTTGATAAAATTTCGTTAAGAGCCAAAAGTTCAATAATTTGATCGCTTGTAACTTTCGATAAAATCGGATTGTTTTCAAAATTGCGACATCATTGTTTTCAGAAAAAAAGCCTCTTTAAAATGATATCAAACATGATGTATATTCTAATTGAAAGTTGTCGAGCACCCTGGCGCCAGCGCCCAGTTTTTAAGGGCGCTCATAATTTTTTTATCGCAAAATCAGTACGCTTGACTTGATAACAAATAAAGTTGATTTTGCTCAAATATATTGAGGCGTTCAAAAGTTATTAATTTTTTCCGACTTTTCGGTGCAATGGCCCCACTGCGCGTCGGTCCCTTTTCAGATAACGACGTAAAAAGAAACGACGCAATAACGTTTGTTCATTATGTTGAGTAGTTTCGCGACGTAAAAATCTAACACACGATTCTAATCCTTTCTGTCTGCTGCAGTCCTTCTAAGTTCCTCCTCCAAGTTGCAATTCACTCTACACTCTAAATTACTCACACTCAGTACCCTACACACTAAATAACTCACATTCATTACTCTACACCCTAGATTACTCACACTCTAAATTCTAACTTGCACTCAATACTCTAAATTCTAACTTGCACTCAATACTCTAAATTCTAACTTCCACTCAATACTCTAAATTCTAACTTCCACTCAATACTCTAAATTCTAACTTCCACTCAATACTCTAAATTACTCACATTCAATACTCTACACTCTAGATTACTCACATTCAATACTCTACACTCTAGATTACTCACACTCTAACTCGCACTCAATACTTTACATTCTAAACTCTAACTCACACTCAATACTCTACACTCTAAACTTTAACTCACACTCCGTACTCTACACTCTAGATTACTCACACTCTAAACTCTAATTCACACTCAATACTCTAACTCACACTCAATACTTTACATTGTAAACTCTAACTCACACTCAATACTCTACACTCTAAACTTTAACTCACACTCTGTACTCTACACTCTAGATTACTCACACTCTAAACTCTAATTCACACTCAATACTCTAACATATACTCAATACTCTAACTCACACTCGATACTCTACACTCTAAACTTTAACTCGCACTTAATACTCTACACTCTAAATTTATCACTAGAAACACATGGATCATCTTGGAGATAGTAGTAATATACTCACCATGCTAATCAAGTGGATTAACGAGTTTTTCGCATTCTCCAAATCCAGATATAAAGATTGATAATAAATTGGTACAGAAAATAGAAAACATTCTCTGCATAAGACTGTGGCAGGGTAGGACTCTATATAACTAACCTAGCCGGTTTTCATACATCTCCACAATATGTGTAATATCAAATAGCCTTAAAATTTTAATGACACTTTTCAAGTATTCGCTCACATATGCCTAATTTCTATGAAGTGTAGATACAGCACATACAAAGCGAAGTAGGGATTTGCTACAAATTTTAAATGGTTGAAACGGGGGACGATGGACATGAAAAAATCTGGTTGTTGCAGCTATTTTATGACATACAACATGTACAATAATTTTGTCATGCACACGTATTTTCCCCATTGCTAAATTAAACCAGCGCTAGAAACCAAATTATTTGCGATTCCCTACTTTTTGTTGTTCGTGTTTTATGACGCAAGGACAACTAAGGTCATGCTGCGTCAAGACTAACAATTTTCCAAGGAATCCGAAACTCTTTCGCATGGCAAATCAAACTCCGGACCACGGATCTGTAGAACTAAACCTTTAAGCACAATTTTTTTTAGGTAAGGCCTTTCGTTCCACGTACATTGGTAGTTGAAATTTAGGATTTTAGATTGTTCCACTCAAAACTTTATCAGTATTTCGGTTTATTAATATTATTCTTTTTAAATTAATATAATAATAACAATAATTTATCAGTAAAATATCTCGTCTTAGGATGAGCAAATTAACGTTGTGGCCAGCCACATCAGGAAATGGATTCCCAATGTCATAGATACAATAACGACATATTCTGGCAGTGAAACTGACGACAAGGTGTCAGTAACTTCATGAAATTGATCAGAATATTATGCGTATAAAAAAATCGGTGCACAATCTCAATTAAAAAAATAAAAACATGAGATTTCTTGAGGTAGAATTTCTACAAAATGGCGGCACTGCTTTTCTGTCGCTTTCCGTGAAAGTGTCTTCAACTCATTTTCCATTTCAGATAAGCATCGGTGATTACAGGATTAGGCTTGTAATATTGGTTACACGCTACGCACAATACTTCTTTACGTTGATGCTTACACACTATATTTAAAAGATAAAACTCGAGCGGTTTGGTGAAAGGGATCAAAGAGAGTTTGAATCAATTTCGTTCCGCTCTTTTGCTAATGTTATTACTGTTATTTTCTTGTTATGTAAGTGTGAAGGAAGGCGACCATTTGTCAAGGTGCTGGAACTACAGGCAACACGATTTTGAAAATAGGGTCACATTTTTAATAATAAGGTTAATTAAGGTGAAAATGATCTGTGACATGAGATAAATATATTTGAGATTTTTGATGTTCTGACATCCATGTTTTAGGAGTCAAACCATAGCTCACTGGTTAGGTTCGGTTTCGGACTGTGTCGATGCTTTTCGGATCTTTATGATTCACCAAATCTTGTCATGATGAGTTGCTCAGACATGTACCGAAAGATCATAAGGGGGAGTTACAGATTTACGATGAGGGGGGGGTTACAGTGCTACAACCAGAGGCGCCGAGAGCCAACGCGGGTTCTCCATGACCCCTTTCCTGGGCAGTGGCAAAGATATTTTTTCTTTTTGGGGGAGGGGGTTGAACCCCGGAATGAACAAAAAGTATGAAATAAGAAAGCATTTTTTTTTACTTACTTACTTATTACTTAATTATTTTACAAAATCACTGCTGAAAAAAAAACTAACGTAAGATATTATTTTTTTAATAATCGAGACAGGCTAATGAAGAATAATTAAAAATCTGTTCATTAATAATGTACAAAATCTTATTAATCTGGATTTAGAGAACAATTTTTAAGGAATTCTGACTAGCACAACTAATCTGGTACTGTCAGGCAGCATAGGTTTTGCCCAAGATTTTATCCGGGCCCCCGGGCTGCAGTCCCTGCTGCTCCCCCTTCTCTTCGGCCCTGGTTACAACTCAATACATTCATATATATATATATATATATACAAAATTTCATCTCAATGGGGGTTACGACACCTCCCCTGTGTACGCCAGTGTTGGGTTAATGAACTCTAGTTTCAGCCATAAGACGTGGGTATCAAAACGTCAAAATTTTCATGAACAATCACAAAATACTGTTTCTGAAGCCTTGTGTGTTGGCCACTTTCTTTGGTAATTGTGCCATTCCTGAGAAGAGTAATAATACCATGAAAAAAGTTCAGTGGGTGCGGAAATGTAACAACCAGTCTTCCGCACTCCAACTACGAGCGCACGGTCAAATGTATTCAAATCTCTGCCTCTGATCGTTCAAATTGCAGAACAAATGTTATACAATGTATACAGACCTTAACTATTTATGACCAACAGCCAGTTTCTCTCCAGCACCTTATTAGCTATGATAAGTCTATATTTCCATTAATTTCGGTGGCATTGTGCATAATAATTGATCCTTTCAGTGTAAATATAAAATAAAATATATGCATTTATAAATAATTACGCTTTATATTATTATATATCCACGCTATTGTCACACGTACACACACGCGCATACCTACCTACCTACCTACCTACCTACCTACGTCCACCATAGTTGTCCTCTGCCAAGAATGCCAGCTCTTGACAGAGCGCCACTTCGATGCAACCTCGGTAGTAGTCACTTCATAGGAGGGTAACACGACGAATAGCGCCTTAGCACAGGACTTCGACTGTGCCGACTGAGGTCCGGAATTGTCGTTAAACTGTAGATCCGGCCATCGTAGTGAACTTAAGGCCAATTCCTCTGTATTTTTTTTTGCGCCATACCACGCGTATATGTGATAATAGAGAGTTCTCCTTCCTGCAGTGGTTTGAAAATGGTTGTTATTGATGATGATATAAGTGCAATAGAATGAATATAATAAAAATAAATATAATCAATATAAGCTTTATTTTTTGTTGGTGTTTCCAACGTTCACCATTTGTCACTTCAGCCTTTTGGTGTTCAATAATTAAGAAGCCAGCTAATGACAAGCTTGTCAGTTTTTTATTAGGGCGCCATATACGACAATTGACATCATCCCCGCTGACAGAACACTGATAGTTTTTAGAGTGGTCACCCTTCTGAAAGCCGATCGCGCCTACTGTTGCTTACAGTCGGTGATAGGACACGGGTACTGGTGTTTCTAACGGCGGAGGGCCGTCCGTCGTTGTTTTATATTATGGTCTGAGGTGGGGAAAGTATACGGAAAAGCCAATTAAAAAAAATTATCTGCAAAAAGCTGCAGAAATTGGTATAACATGCAATATATAACTTCAAATTAAAAACGAAAATAAAAAATAAGAAGAATAGAGATCAATAAACATCAATATACACATACACACAAAAATGCACTCCCACAAATACACTCACTCACACCCACATGTATAAACCAAAACATTAAGACACTTACAAAACAATACTAATATATATATATGAATTACAGTAGTATTAAATGTAAAATAATTTATACTTATAAAATTAAAAATGTGTGTTTGGGGAGTGGTTTAATTGTCCAATTAAATGGATGGCTCAATTTTTATGTTTTAAATACCTTACACTTCTGTACTGCATTTAAGGATATCATTAGCTTCAATTAAAAAAAAATCCATAATTTAAACGATATAAGAAATAAGTAGAATAGTGATACACTGCGCTAAACTAATAAATAAAATAAAAACACCAATTATCGCAGTTTAATCTTAAAACATCGACAGCTGTTTCAAAAGTACGTAGCTATTTTCATCAGAATGGAACAACTAATGCATTAGTTGTATCATTCTGATGAAAATAGCCAAGTGCTACTGAAACAGCCGTTAATGATTTTAAAATTAAACTGCGGTAATTTGTGTTCTTATTTTATTTTAGCTATAACAAATATTAAGAAAACAGATTTAAAACAAATATTACATTAAAAATTGCATACATGTGTGTTTATGTTGCGTCTTGCGTGGGAAAAAAAAATCATACCCAGTTTTTTACAGAGGGTGCAATCATAAAGTTTCGTTAGATGCAACATACAAATATGAAATAAGCGCGCTGATAATTCGGAAAAGCACCCGATCGTCCGATATATTCACCAAGTCCAAAGTTGACATCTAGATAGCATGTCATTTTCTATGCACCTGAACAAATGTACGCTAGCTATGCAGTATATCTACAAGTATTATTTGAACTAACACTAATGTATTAAATCAAGAATATACAAATATATACAGGGTTCCTAGGAAAGACCGGATGCGGCCAATAACTTTTGAACCAAGACAGATATTGCAAAGAAAGTTAGATATTAGTTAATAAAATGACTATGCACTATCAGACGAGATGAACAGCAGCGCCCCTGGTGGCGAATTGAGGAAGTTAAAAATTTTATTTCGAAAAATAATAAAGATGAGGAAATATTTTCAATTAGAAAGTTGTAGAGCATCCTTCATTTAGCAAGAAAAGGTGTATGGCTCACATACAATATGTACACATACTGCCACAAAGTGAGGTGTTCCAGAAGTTTTAATATATCGCTTTCAGTTAATGCTGTTTGGTGTTTTAAAAGCTGGGTTGAAGTTCTTATAGGAGAGAGACCATGATTTCTCTCCTATAAGAACTTTAACTCAATCTCTAAAGCTCTAGAAAGCATTAACTGAAAGCTATGCATTGAAACATCCGGAACACCTCACTTTATGGCACAACGTGTACACACTGTATATAAGCCATATATCTTTCCTTACTAACTGAAGGACGCTCTACAACTTTCTAATTGAAAATATTTCCTTGTCTTCATTATTTTTCAAAATAAAATTTTTAACTTCCTCAATTCGCCACCAGAGACGCTGTTGGTCACCTCATCTGATAGTGCATAATATTTTACCATACAATACCTAACTTCTGTTGCAGTATCTGCCTTGGTTCAGAAATTATTGGTCGCATTCTGACTTTCCTAGGAACCCTCTATACTCAAATGCACAAGTACTTATACAGGGTGTTCTCAAACTCTTTTGCCAAAATAAGAGGGCTGATACCACTCATCAAGATGAACGATATTTACGCTGAAACCTAGGGTCGCATTCCAATCAGAATAACAGAAAAAACAAACAAACTTTGAAACACATCCAGCATGAACAAGTATTTATTAGCAGTGCATGAAATGCGCAAGTTACAAATCGGGTCAGCTGATCAAGAACTTGGATAATCACGACATAGTATTTTGTGATTCTCATTCGCTAATTGTATTTGTACATGCTGAACGCGTTTTCCAAATTTGCCTTTTTCTGTTACTCTGAGTGGATTGCGACTCTACGTTCCATAGTAAATGCTAGTGGGGTACTATCAACCTTCTTATTTTGTCAAAACAGTTTACAAACTGGAACGAAGTGTTTGATAAAGACTTGACTTTGGAATTTTACCATATAGAACAAAAGGTGTAAAGTACTACGCTGTTGGTATAAGTTTTAGGCGCTATTGTTTAAAATGGGTGGGGGTCATCATCGCACAAATCCTCCCTACCCCAACTGTCTCAGGTAGCTGGACAAGCAGGTTTCGCGCCCGTCGGGGATTACAGAGCTTACTTCGACAGCCACTCTTTCCAACTCCCCCCACCCCCAATGCAAACCTCCCCGTACTTGTTTTAAACTGGGGACTTCTAATCACAAGCAATAAAGTTAGTGAAAGCAACATACACACGTATAATTTATTTGTTTTAATATTCAAACTTTTTAAATTAGACTCGGAAAAAATGTTGTATTTTCCAATTCACATTTTTGAAATGATTAAGGTGCGCCCTCATGGCAAGGGCGGACACAGGGGGGAGGAGGTCACAGGATCATGACCCATCCCAAAATATATTTTTTCACTGTAAAAAATTCCAACTTTCATGATAAATGAAGGGTGTTATTCCAAGACCATGGCAAATTCTGTCCGTGACTCCCCCCCCAATAATCCAAGGCATGCACCCTTTGGGAGGACTCAGTCCGCTCCTGATTAAATCTGTATGTCCCATCGGGGAAATCGACAACGATTTTAATACCCGACACAGTCAAAAAAAATATTTTTTTTTGTTTTATAATTTTCGCTGCCATAGAAATAATATAAAGGAAGTACAATGACTCTAACTGAGAATTGCTTTATGCCCAATATTATATACTGACAATGTCTTCTATTATTATGATTATTTCATTATTTCTTTTATTTTTTTACACGTTACGAGGCGTGCACCGAAGCAAAACGTTTGCTACCCATTACTGCCTGTTAAACGTAGCCTAACTTGTTTTAATATTTCCGGTTATTAGGGACTGGCTATGTCCGAGGGGCAGCGTTGATTCGGTCCAACGCAGATAATAGGAAAGGTCACGGGAAACGATTGCCATTGTGGACATAGATGCTCCGAATATTAACACTCTTCGCGAAACGGGATGGGAATATGTGACGAGGAAAAAAAATCACTTACAAAGGAACTACGCCTAGTGGGAGTCCTAACTGAGAATTAAGACATATTGCAATTTATAGATTTTAGACCCCCAATTACGAATCCGAAGTCCTTTTTCTGTGAAATCCATATATAAATTTTTAACTAACGAATAAAGTTTTCAAAATTGGCGCAAATTTCAGCCGTTTGGCGAAGTTCTTGTAAGAATTGGCGCAATAATGACGGTAATCGAGGCATTTGCGCGAATTTGAGTGTTGTCAGTTGACATGCTTTTTTAACCTGGTTTTATCGGATTAATGCCAGACTGAAATTATTAGTTGTTCGTTTTCTGACAAATGTCAAAATATGACAAGTATCTGACAAGATTCTGACAAGTATTAAAATATAAAAACCGTCCGTATTTCACTTTTGATTTTCTATTAAAAAAAAAAAAAAAGAATTTCGTGAACATCATTCAATCTATCTTAAATTTATCAATAAAAAATGCAACGTACACCCTTCAATAATTACAGTTACAGAATTAAACGAAAGTAAACGTTTGTTTGCAAAAGTTGAGGAGTTATTTTTTATTAATAATGCTACTGAAGATGTTACTTTGAATTTTCGTGACTTTAATGAAAATCGAACCGATTATGGTAATTATGCGTATGAATCTGATTATAGTGAGGAGGGTTTTTGTAATGACGATGCTTTGGTAAAATAATTTATTTTGAAAAGTACGAAAATTTTTTTTTAATTATTATGACTCTTGCAAAAAAACGAAAATTTCTTCAAACCAAAGCTCGTTATCCTAAAGTTAAACATCTAGTTATATAATTAAATTCAAAAACACTTTATTAGAGACGAATAATCGAAAATATGAAATAATTATAGCTCCGATGCTTCAAAAATTTAAGAATGCCAGAAATCATCATTTTTCAGTTCGTGGATTTAAAACGCTGGGCTTTCAATAAAACTGAAGAATTAAATTTAATAAATTTCAAAAGAAGTTTATCGTTTCATTCAAAATTTTAAAACGACAACTGTAATCGTTTCTCTCAAAATCACAAAATGCTCGACCACATCACATACCTATAATATTGAGAAAATTGAAAATACTGCTGTGGAATTTATATTAAAAATGAGAGATTCGACATTAACTCGTGATCCTGGTCAAATACGGAATTCTGATTAGAGTGGATTTCATTATTTCATAGCGAATGCAAGGTTATCATCCTTTAAAGGGGAAAAACAAAGCACGTCAGCAATTCTTTTAGAGTTTTTATTAACACATTTATATACAGTTATGCCAACGCTGTCAATGAGTGTGTTAAAAGGCAGGTTATTAACATGCTTAACAGAAAAGAATGGAAATTTGGATCCGACCGTTAAAAAAAGTTATTTCGGCCTTCATATTTGTACATATCGCTTCATCAAAATCAAGAAAAATGGACAAACTACAAATGAAAGAATGCCTGAATAATTGCATTATTCCTATTTTACACCCACGTTCTTGCATCACGTTAAATTCTTGGATAGGGTGTACAGATCCAAGAATATACATATTCCTAGCGATTGCATTGCCTTACAAATAAATACCCCCTAAAATAACATCCATCCTCATTCAAAAACTCGATGTATATTTTTCCAGGCAGTTTAAAAAGTTCGTTAAAAAAGTTACAAACTAAATCGCCCTTGCTGATATATGAAAATTGATATAAAAAATAGAAATGAAATACTAAAAATGCACTCTTTAATAATATATAACCAACTTCAATCTGAACAATATCGCCCAATGTTACAATATTCCTGGTATAAGTGCAATTAATTATTCAGATAACGATCCGGAAACATTTAATAATGTAGAAATCCTTTCCTTCGCAGTTAATGATATTCATTGTAGTATTTAATTATGTAAGAACCACTCGTTTTTCAAATGCGCCCACCTTAACACCAAATGGTATATATTTTGAACATTTTTTATTCAATACAATTTTCACGATAGTCTTGTTTAATTATTTTTTTTAACTAATTCTGCAAAAAACAGATCCATGTTTCAATCTTTACTTTCCATTTTCACATCGTATGCACATTATACAAATTTTTAAAATTTTGTGGTATTATATATATATAAATAAAGTGTACTCCAAGTTTAATTTATTTAAAACGATACTTCTGCTTGCTTTCACAAAAAGCATGTATCTTGTTTCAAAACTTTATGTATCAAAAAGCAAACAATTTTTGAAATGATAATAAAAGCATCGCCAATTCTTACACATATTTCACCAAACCGCTGAATCTGTGAGAATTTTGAAAATTTTATTCTTTAATTAAAAATTAATATATGGATTTCACTGACAAAGGACTTCGGATTCGTAATTAGGGGTATAAAATCTATAAATTGCAATATGTCTCAATTCTCAGTTAGGACTCCCACTCGGGGTAGTTCCCTTGTTAGTGCCAAGTTCCCGTCATTTCGAGATAAATCAGTTTCAATAGATAGTTTACGTGGATTTTTTTATTTGCTTTCGTCTGTATATAGGATTGGAGTATAGGTTACGGACTGTGCGAGCTTTTTCATACTGCCCGTTGATTTGAAACAAACTACCTTTAACAATAAATGGCAGGTAGAACACATGCACTTTCGTACAAACGAATCACTTTTAAGAAGTCGATGTTTTGTACGTGTATAAGAAAGAATTGCACCCATATATTTCCATTTGTGTGTGTAATGTATTTATTTCTTTAAAAGACATTTTTATTATAGATATCTCTTAGGTACTTATAAGAAATACAGAGGTAGAGTGTCATAGGGTGGTAAGTGTTTTCATTCCCTGTTAAAAGTTTGATATGCAAACTAAATTCAACCTTTTCAGTACGCAAACCAAATCCATACGGATTATATTAATATATGCTTAAGATTGCGTTCAATCTAATCATTAAAAATAATTGATGTCTATGTTTAATTCTCTAATATCGGGTCTTTCACGAAAACCTGCGATATCATGGGTATTTTCGAAGAATATATTGGCAGGTCCAAGTAAGGTAGCCTCTGGTAGTTGGGGTATTGTAATCTTCTGTGTTCCTAAAGTATTCTGGTAATTTTCAAGATATGTTGGGATTGTACATAATGCTTCTATTACTGTGTGGACGATTTTCGTTTTTTTCTGAGATAACCTTTCGATTTCAATCTGTGAGTCTTTATACTCGGTGACTTTGCTACACATTCTTCATCTTCAATTCTCGAATCTCCGGGTACAACAACATTCATTATACCCATACTTGTTTCTTTTCCACTAGTAGATATATATATAATAATACGTAAGGTTAAAGTAGTATAGGGTCATTTTCAGCATTATATAAAACAATTTTTCTGCAAGATATCATAACCACCATTGCGAGAACTATATCGACAAGTTATGCACAAATTGAAAAATACCTAAGTGCAATGCAAAACAAAACATATACAAACAATAAATATATTTACAATATTTTACATACAAACCTTTTTCGAAAACTATGAAATATTGCTAGGATACAAATGGCAATATAGTAAAATTGTAAAGAAATGAACCCAAAAGTGGAATAAAAAATTTAAAGTAGGAGTGTAATAATAAATGATATATGAGAAACCCATAGGATAGCACTTTTTCAAGAGAGAC
>QLNU02015360.1:301640180-301664491 GCA_006491805.2 Dysdera silvatica | reverse complement strand
TTAAAAGGGACCATCGCGTAACGATTCCGTTATCCAAGTTTGCAATTATATGCATTTTTTTTATTTTTTGTGTATGGTTGCTTTTCGATAGGGATCACACACCAATACACATATACACAGAATGAGGAAGGGAAGGAAATAACTTTCATAACCTTTTTTCACTGTTTACATTTACGACAACCGCTGCTCACCGCGTTTTCTTGCTTTCTGAATTTACATTTCGTTTTGTTTGTTGATATTGATATTGGTGTTTTGGTTATCATTAAATTTTTATTTTGAGTTGTTATTTGCTGTTCTGTTGAGTTTTTTATTCAATTTAGTTCGATATTCTATTAAAATGTCAAAGGCAAAATCAAAGTCTGGAACCCGCCCTAAAAAGCGGAAAGCAATATTCTGTAGGAATAAAAACACGTCTAATGATAAAACTTCCAGTAGTAAAAGGAGTGATGCATCCGCAAAGAAAATGAAACTGGATTGCACCATACAAATGCCACCACCAAATGAGCCAGTTTTCAAGGGATATGGGATTTTCGATTTAGACTTATTATTTACTATAATTGTAAACTTACTTTCTTGTAAAGAGTGTGGGAATGATGTCAAAATCAGTGAGGACTTGCAACAAGGACTTTCCTTGAAATTTTGTATTTGTTGTAAACAATGTGGATTGCAAAAATCCTTTCGCAATTCAAAGATGCTGGGGCCAAGGAACAATATTCCTGAAATCAACAGACGAAGCATGTATCCAATACGCACCATTGGATTAGGATTAACAGGTCTTAAAACTTTTTGCGGAGTGATGGATCGTCCACCCCCTGTTTCGAGCAAGACAAGTAGGCCAATCCTTACGAAAATCCAAAATGCTGTGGCCATAACCGCCGAGGAAGCCATGAAAGATTCAACGTTAGAAGAACAATCGTTGACAACAGTAGAAGGAGGCATATGCATAAGCGGAGATGGCACCTGGAAAACCAGGACCACTCTTCACTTATTGGAGTGTCAGTATCAGTGGTGCAGAGTAAGGCAAAGTCGTAGATTTCGAAGTTTTGTCTTCTGGCTGTGAGAGCCTGTCAAAATTATAAAGGAATACAAACTGGCCAAACTTATAGAAACGGGTTCGAAGCTCACTATCCGAATTGCGTGTAAAACCATACAGGATCTGCACAAAGAATGGAAGTAGACGGGATGGTCCTAATATTTAATCGCTCGGCAGAATACAGAGGGACTCGATATCTCCGATACATCAGCGATGTGGACACAAAAAATTTCCCCAAAATTAAGAAACTACATCCTTATGGTGATGACATCGAAATTAAAAAAAAGTGAGTACATCAATCATGTGAAAGAACGAATGGGAGCCATACTTCGAAGAATGAAGCTAGAGCGAAAAGGGAAAAGGCTTTCGGACGGCAAAACTTTAAGTAGTAAAGGAAGACTGACAGATGATGTAATAAACTGCTTTTCAGCATATTATGGAAATGCTATAAGACAGTATAAGGACTTAGATAGCATGAGAAAGGCCGTATGGGCAATTTATTATCATTCACCTTCGAGAGATGCGGAACCGACTCACCATTTTTGTCCCAAAGGATCGTCTTCATTTTGTAAATACCGAAGGGCAGTTGCTGATAATGTTCATCACAATTTTAAACGTCAGAACTCAGTGCTAATTGCCATTATGGATGAAATCAAACCAATTTTTAATGATCTGTCCCATCCCCAACTTCTCAAACGATGTTTACAAAATAAAACACAGAACCCAAACGAAAGTTTCAATTCCGTTATTTGGAAGTATTGCCCGAAGACATCAGGAAATAGTCGTCTCATTGCAGAAATAGCAACCTATGAAGCCATAATTGCATTCAACAATGGTAACAGAGGTCGCCTTAAAATTATGGAAAACCTAAGTATTTTACTAGGTGTGAAAGCCACACGTGTAGCAATGGAAGCCGATAAGGAGCGGGTGATGGGTGCTGAAAAGCAAGCTTCCATGCCGACAAAGTATCTAGAAAAGTTAGACGACAACTGTTTATTGAAAAAACTAAAAAGAACTTAAAACAAGAAAGTGTTATCTATGCAGCTGGCCAATTTTGAGAACCTATAATAGGGTATTTTCCATGTTTAATTGTAAAATTTACTTTAAACACGATTTTTTCAAAACGTACAATTTTGATCTTGTGCGCATGATATTTTATTTTCTATTCACGGTATCAAAATATAATTTGGTATGTTCATTCGTATAGTAATTTTATTCAATTTAAGTGAAAAATATTTATTATAATTTTCAAAATAGCAAAGTTAAGCTTACAAATTTGCTTAAAAATTATGCAAATATTTATAATTTGGGGATTTCATATTTTGAAAAATTATATTGCATAAATGTATTGATATTTTTCAAAAGTAGCCCACTTAATTCACAGCTATGACTATATTACTGACTTTAAAGTTGTGTTTCATGGGCTGTATCACTTTTAGGTAAATATACCTTGCGCGGCACAAGCCTCTAATATTGACAAAATATGGAAATACTGTTTAAAAATATTAATTATTAAAAATGAAAAGCTATTATAATTATGTGCAAAGTATGTCATTGGGTAGATAAATATAAACATTTATAAGCCATGGAAATTTGATAAGAATCAAATGAACAGTTGTTTCAAAAATTACGTTTAAAATGTGCGAATTTTGCCATTGATTTCAGTGCTTTAAAACCCCTGAGGGTAGTGTTTCTCAACCTTTATGAGGCTGTGGCTCGGTAAATTATTTTTCTCTGTACCGAGAACCTAGTAAGGTCTTTTGTTCTAAGATGAGAGCCCGGTGCCGATAAATTTACTTGTAGACGCCTTCCATTTTTTAAGGTCCTTACATTAAACTATAAGTATGAATAATTAATTATGGCTTAACCATATAGAGAATCAGTACACTCATATCAATATACATTTTACTAATACACTTCCTTACTGATTGATCACTGGTATTTGCAACACAGATGTCATTTCGTTCAGCTTTAAGAACAGAGGATGCACTGTACACTATTGTAATCGGCTTGCAGGCACTTTTTATGACAGGTCATAATAATGAGCGGCAAGGCCGTAGCCAGGATTTAATTTCGGGGGGGGGTCAAAATTTTTTATAGTATGTGTGGATACAATCACAGCATATAAGGCTGCCAAGTCCACATTAAAATGTGGTTCGGGGGAGGGACCCGTCCCAGGGTCCGAGGATCTGGGCACGATGAGCGGTATACCCTTTCTTGAATGCTAAAGTTTCAATGTCTTAAAACTCTCGATTATTCATGAATACCACAAGACACATTTACATGTTTAAAATACACGGCTTTGTCTTTGAGCAATTACTGCAGATGTTGTTAATTACACAAAAAGGTTAAACACTGGTAAAATAGCAATGAAAAAGATCACTCAAGCTTTCGGACGCATCAGCAGCAGTCCTTCATCAGGAGTAACTAACATTACTCCTGATGAAGGACTGCTGCTGATGCGTCCGAAAGCTTGAGTGATCTTTTTCATTGCTATTTTACCAGTGTTTAACCTTTTTATGTAATTTCCTCCCTGGTACCCTGTATTTTATTTGATGTTATTCAAGTTTCTGAGTCTGAGCTTTCTGACTCATTTGCGACTATTACTCTTCTCAGAATATTTTCACGGCAAAATATTTATTCATAAAAATGATTAGAAAAACAAAATGAAAAATTCCAAGAGAATCACTCGTGGTCCAGTGTAATTAATGCTATGGCCCGGCGGTTGAAAAACACCAGTTTAGGGTTAAGGCCGTAACAAAGTTTTAATTTCCGGGGGGTCAAGCATTTTTACAGCATGTATCGATACAATCACAGCATGCAAGGCCGTAGCCAAGTCCCATTAAAAGGGGGGGGGACCGGTCCCTAAGATCCCGTCCTCTGGATTCGGGCACGTTTAGGGTACATAGGTGAGGCATAGAATTATAGGGATAATAGAAAGATGATAATCATTGAAATGATAATAAAATTACAGAAAAATCCCTGTTATTTGACTTCAATGGAATCAAAGAACGTAGGGGGATTGATGGGATCTTAAACCGCCATTGCTATGCAATTTTGCATGTATACATATAAAGATATGGAGTTGCATAGCTGCAATCCCTCTTGTGAACTTTTTGCTTACGCCAATGGATCAGGGATAGGTCGAATAATCGAAATGTCGGATAATAGGGATGATGTTTGAAGCCCAATTGAGAGACCGTTTCCTACATTCCTGCCTCCCCCCCTCTCAGCCCACCTCTTCTCCGTCACCTCCTTAACACGCAGCCAGCAGTAACCCACTATGTTTTTGTAAAATTTCCCATTGTCCAATCCTTTTTAACGCCTAAAATTTTACACTACGCGCTTTTTTCAGGTATGTTTGCGAAATCCGAAAACTACAATTATGAAAATTTCTTAAACGATTTGTCGGTAAAAGCGGTAGTAAAATTTTGGCTGGGGATGTCAAGTAAAGAGTAAACAATTCTCCAAATATTTGTTTGGCGACATCTAGCTTCTTTTTTGAGATGATTAAATAATACCATGGCATCCGTACAAAATTGTTTCTGAGAAATATACGCTATAACAAAAAAAAATCGACGCACCAAGAAGGAGTTGTCCGATTGCGATAAAAATTGGTGGATGTGAAGAACATACATAGAAAAAGAAACGATTAAAATTTCAGAACAATTGAATGATTTATTGCAGAGTTTGACCGTTACAAAGGGAGGAAGTCAATAAGGCGTTGGTCCACCTCTGGCCTGGATGCAAGCTGTCACCCGGCGTGGCATAGACTGATAAAGATCCCGGATGGTGTCCTGCGGAATTTCTTGCCAAATTGTCTCCAACTGTCGGGCTAAATCGTCAACATTCCGGGATGGTTGCAATCGCCTTCCCATAGCGTCCCAAATGTGCTCTATGGGAGAGAGATCAGGAGACCTAGCTTGCCAAGGAAGTGTTGGGCAAGCTTGAAGACAATTCATAGCAACACGTGCCGTGTGCGGCCGGGCATTGTCTTGTTGAAACGTAAGTCCAGGGTGTCGCAAAAGGAACGGTAACACAACCGGTCGTAGAATGTCGTCTACGTACCGCTGTGCTGTAAGTGTGCCAGAAATGACCACCAAAGGGGTCCGGCTATCAAAGGAGATGGCACCCCAGACCATAACGCCCTGTTGTGGGCATGTGTGGCGTGCGATAGTAAGGGCAGGATCCCCACGCTGCCCTGGACGTCTCCAGACACGTCTGCGGTTGTCGTCAGGACACAGTTGGAAACGGGACTCGTCACTAAAGACTATACGTCCCCAGTCAGCGCAGTTCCAAGTTGATCGAGCCCGGCACCACTGTAATCGGACTTGACGGTGTAAAGGCGTGAGAGGTAAGCGGCGTAACGGTCGGCGCGAGCGTAAATTCCGCTCTCTCAGTCGTCTGCAGAGGGTCATGTTGGACACATGTGTGCGGGCCACACGTTGGATAGTTGATAACGACGAATCCGGTGCTGTGACAGCTGCTCTGACAATCGCTCTGTCTTCCCGTTCTGTTGTGGCCCTAGGTCGACCGCTGCCGTCCCGACGCTGACATCTGCCGTTGTTGACCCACTCTTGCCAGCACCGTCCAATCGCCGCATCGCTTCGACCCACATGTCCAGCGATTCTTCGATTCGTCCAACCAGCCTCTTTCAATCCGATAGCACGACCTCTTTCAAACTCTGACATATGCTCGTAATGAGCACGAATCTTTCGGCGAGGCATTGTTACAGTCGACGTAAGATATCCGCAGTCAAAATGCAACAGAAATTTTGACCACATATTGAGAATCGCTCCTTATATACACCTGCTGAATGCGCAGTTCCGATGCGCTGGAGTTCCCGCTATTCATTCATTGGACACCAAATTTTAATCATTTGCATGTTCGGTCAAAATGTCTTTGCATACGAAATTTCATTACAATCGGACAACTCCTTCTTGGTGAGTGGATTTTTTTGTTATAGAGTGTATATTTTTTTTCAATTTCAAGTATTTTAGTTTCGTGTTATTGCAAAACACTACATAATGTCGTATTATATTTCTGTTAAATGTATTAACACTTTGATCTGAAATGACAAGGCCATGCCTCATGATGCATGCGCAATATTTTATTTTTCTTTGTGCCATAAAAAAAAAAAAAAGAAGAAAGAGGGGGGGGAGAAAATATGGTATATAAACGTCTAAAAAAATAAGATAAATGTTACTTATTTTTTTTCGATTTTAATAAAAAAATATAATTTTTTAAGTAATATAATCTTCGTCTTAGTGTTATGGATAACTTTTAGGACGACAGCTGAAGGGTGTGTGGGGGGCGGTCATATCATGAAAAACTACAAAATATTTGTATGCAATACCGGCCACTACACAGTAAACTCCGATGGTAATTAACAGACACTCCCTGTACTTTTTCCTTGTAAAAGCTAGCTCTTTTCTGGCTATTTTCGGCGAATTTCAGCGAAATTCGGCGCTCCTAGTTGGGAGTTGAAAAACAAAAATCGCGCTCTTAGCGATGTTCGTGACCCCTACAGGTAGAGCAGAGGAGCGGCAAAATCTGAGACCGTCAGAAAGTGCCCCCTGGTGATTGTCGGGGTCCCTAACGGCTCTGGCTGGGTGCAGGCAGGATGGACTGAGGATGGATTCATCAGTTCGCGCTAGTTGTCTCTCGCGATCCGAACGCCTCCTCGCTCTCCCGCAATCCCCGTGTGTGCACATTTCTGAACAATCACAACAAATTTGTTGTCCTTTTCGTGCCGGCAGTTTCCGACAGCCAAGGAAAGAAAGAAGTACACCTTTCTTTGCAATCTTGAGTTCTACTGTCAAACGATTTTTTTGCATATACCGGTAAGTTGAAATTCGTTTTATGTTCATTCACGCAATATTTAGTTTTAAGTTTAACTGAAGGGTTATGTATGTAAAATCAATTAAGTACAAAATGTCGCAAATAATACAATAATTTATGGTGAATTTACATTGAAATGAACACGTTGTTTGTCACCGATATTAATTTTCTATTTTTTTTTTTTTAATTTGCATATTGCAAATAGATTTCTTCGAAATTCGAGGGCACAGTGCAATTAGAAAGTACTATGTTAAAAATTAGTTATCTTTATATAATGTAGATTTATGTTTTAATTATAGAATATTCATGGTATTATAGTTTGTCTTATAAACGGGCATTTAAAAAATTATATTATCCATAAGAGAAAAGATGTTTTCTAAAACACAGACAGCTTGATTTATGACCTATATCTAATCTAAATAAAAATACACGTTCTAAAACATAAATATCTTTAAAATATTTCAAACAAACTAAAATTGAATAAAATATTAGCCCATGGATAGAGTTTTCAAGAATACATAATATCGAAATTGATAATGATAACTCTTTTTCACTTTGTAATTTCTTTTCTTTGAAGAAACTGCTTATAACATCCCTTTTTAATTACCCATATTAATTCTGTAATTCTAGTTATATCTACGGTGTTGTGCTTACATGATTAAGTATACAGATACTTCCCATATCAAACCACAAATATCGGTAGCATTAGAGAGGCTACACATGATCTTATATTCACAAAATCTACTTTTTTTTCTTTCTGCCGTGTTTGTAGCTCTCTATAACTTGTTATATTCTCACATCTCCGTTTTATTTTAAATGAAAAGTTTAAGAAACAAAAGGAGTTAAATTTGAAATAGATTTGGATCGACCAATTGTCGATTTTGATGAAAAGGCGATATCTATTTTGTAAAACGACCATATGTGAAATTGACAAGTGTCCGGTAGGAAGGTCTAAACAACTGAATTTGACGTCGACGCAATGAAAAGGTATTGACTTTGCAATTAACCAAATATTTTATGCCAAATGTTTTCGTATAAAATTGGGATGATTTACGAATATAGCAAATTCTTAACGTATTTAGCGTCATTTATATAACGTGGGAAAATAAATGTGTGTATTTTTATCAAACCGAAGGCTAGGGTAAAATATTGAGGAAAAATTGATTAATTAAAACAAATTACTTCAATCACCAAATTAATTTAACTTTAAAGATCTGGAACTTTTGTTTCAATAACCATAGCAGATATTTCTTAGTTTGTGACATGCGGCGGTCACCGATTTTGAGATTAAACCTTTCTGGAGATAGTTTAGAGTTAAATTTTGAGACTTTCTTAACTAATTTCATTTCTTAACGTTTCTGATAGCGCCCGTCCTTATTCTAAGCTAAAATCTATAGCTGTTGTCCCTTCTGAGTGAAATGTAAGATTTTATATTAGAATAATTTGCGAGAGGTTAATAAGGGTTTTGAAATAGAAATATGTCTTTTCAGAGGCAACTGAAATATAGGAAACTCAAAAATCTTAATCTAGATTTTTAATTTCTTAGAACAGCTGTTCTTCAACTGCGGTCCGTGGACCCCTGGGGGTCCGCAAGATCTTTCCAGTGTTCCACAAAGATTCGGAAAAATACTAAGAAAAGAGCATTTGCTCTTTAATGCTAAGAATAAATTATGAGGGGACGAAAAATTCCTTCCTTAAATTGTGAAAATTAGCGATGAAACACTAGAAATAAATATGCATGACGCAAATTCCGGGCTTTAAAATTTGAGTCAATTCTTGGGGGTCTACGAGGGCGAGAGATCTCAGACGGGGACCCGGGGTCTAGAAAAGTTAACGAACCGCTGTCTTAGAAGATTTCTTTCCGTTTGGCGGGAAACTGATCGTAGAGAATTTCGGCTACATTTCCATTCACAACTTATGATATAAATTTCTTTAACTACTTTCGCAAAACCTTTTTCAGGTTTTATTATTTAACCACGTCTATTTTGGAATGAGTAAAACCATCAAAAATAGTAAGGCAAAAATGTTTTGACTTTTTTTCATATTATTTAGAAAAAATTTTTGCTGTCATGTTTCGAAAATCCAATTTTTTTAAACTAGCGAAATCACAGAGTAGTTAATTTAATTAAAGTGATTGGGTGTTTCAATATGATATATCATGCATAATAAGAGAATAATCCATGTTAACATCTTCACATTATGTCAAAAAAGGAGGAAGTGACATGGAGAAAATTATATGCAAGGAGGAGTATATTTTTCTCATTGTCGATTTCATGGCATTGCGTTGGTTATGTCTATTTCATTTGATCTATTACGATATTATATTAATTCTATCATATATAGCAACTCACTTATCCTAATTCCCTTCTATATATATTTCTTTTTTTACTTTTTATAACTCATCAAAGTTTAGTCAAAGACTATGTTCTCCTTTTTCCTTCGAGGAAATATACATAATTTTTCTGTCTATTGCAAGGAACTTTAAACATAACGCTTGTGTATCCTTTCCAAATGTGAGTGTGCTTTATGCGCAAAACAGTTGTGCTAACGCAGAAATTGATTAATGCAATAGACAATTAAAGCATAACCATACATATACTTAGAAATGTAACTGGGTTGACAAATAATAAGATGCTTACCGATTAACAACACACACGTAACTCTCTACTCGACATGCAAAAGTATGTTAAACGAAGCTAAAATTGACATTTTGTTCAGCAAACCCGTACTACTGCTTCTTAGACATTTGTTAGCGTGTATGCATGTCTTTTTCCTTTGGAAACGTAAAGTACAAGCTGCGTGTAATTTTGTTTTCTTTCCTTTTATTAGACTACGAAAGAAAAAATATAGCTCAGAAATAAGAGCTGCTGAAAATAGTTTATAGGAACTATATACACAACTTTATAATACACCTCAATGGCAAACGTGTACACATACTTCCTATTAGGGATTTAAAATATTTGAAGTCTCCCCTTTTAGTACTGAGTTTGAGGAGTCACTCTTTCGTCCCCAATCATAAGAGTGAGGAAAGAATTCCCAAGAAGAATTGAAACTATCATAACATCACAAGATTGCGTCTGCCTTAAATTTCTTATACTGTATTAACTGTAGAAATGTGAGTATTCTATTAAATACGGATAAAATAACTAATATTGCTGAAATAGGGGACTTTGGCATTTAAATTTATTTTATTGTTTTGTAAGGATGTCTCAATACGGTTACTTTCATCCCAGTTGTACACCTATAGGTACCATTTATCAAAAAATTAATTTAAATTTGTGCGTCTGCGTCATGGGGTCTGCAAAAGCGATTGCTTTTGAAGAAAGTGCAAAAAAGGGTTGCTCCTCAAAATCAGATCTATGGTCATTTTTGATCTTGTTGCTAGCAAACTCTTGACACTTTCTAGTTAGTTTCAAGATTAGATGAAATTTTATATTATAGATATGTTTGAACTTGACGAAGTAATGAACCGATTTTTATTTTCGCCAGTTCCGCTCGGAACATTCTTCTTGTCAGTTTGTTGTTCATAATAATAATAAAGATTAGCTTCGACAATCCGAAAAACCATCACAGTTTATGAAACTTACATTCTGTCGTTTTCATTTAGGTACTTAGTTTTCAAGTCAATTTCTTATTTTTATATTTTCCTTTTGCAGCCCTTAAAATTATTACCAATGGAAAGGTGTAAAGCTATCAAAAATTTTCTGAGATTTTTGTATTTTTATTTAATATGAATCCTGAGTAATTCATTAGACCAGAAAAATGCTTATGAAACAATATGCGGCCTTTATTCAAATTAGAAAAACACTAAGATTTATGAGATTGCCCCAATTTGGACATAGTCTCAAATGCTAAAATCTTTCTAGACATGTCAAATATTTTTGTTAAATAATAAGCCTAAACCAAAAAACTGCGAGTCAATTTCGTCGTCAATTGCATGGTCAAATAGCCCTGTGGTAGCGTATTGGTAACGCATTGGACTCGTATGTGAATAATCCAGTTTTGATTTCGTCATGTGCTCAACCCTTGTCTTTTTTTCCCTTCAGATCCGTCGTCTTGGGTTTAATTCCTTAAAAGAAAGAGATTCGTAATCCTCGGAAAACTACAAGTCTTACAGCAACTCTGTTTTTAGAATAAACGAAAATGTCAAAGATTGAAATCAAACAAACTCTCATACTTTTGTATTTATCCTTTAGTTTAAGACAGAGAAAATTTATTGAGTGATAGTGTACAAAGAAATTAAACACATATAATCAAAACTGTATCGTCAAATATAGCTTTTTAAAATGCTTAACACACTGGTGATGTTAATTAAAATCTTTAAAATCCCTTGCACATGATCTCTTTCCGTCTTTGGGCAATTTCAGTCATAGGAAAAAAGGTATGAAATAAAATATAATTTTCTTTAAACGCACATGTATTGACTTTCGGAATAAAATTAATGTAAAATGGTGTCAACACACACACATGGAATAGGCTGCAGAAGTGAACTTAGGATTTGCGACGCCTGAGGCAGTACCTATTGTGCTAAGCTCTAAGTTCCTATATTCGATAATTCTAAATATTGTTTTGGTGGGAGTAAAGAGGGAGAGAGAGAAGGACGAAATGATAAAAAAAAAGCAAATGAAGTATATTTAAACATTTTTTGTGATCGTGTCATGTTTAATTAATTACTGAGGTGTCTGTAATAGAACATATTAATGTCTATATTGAACACCATAACTTTCGCTTTTGAAAACGTACCGAAATGTCCTCAATTTAATACTGCATTCATTTATATCCGAAAACAACAATTGAAAATTTTTAATTATAACTGACATTTGAAAGGTTCAAAATTGAGTTAGCGGTGGTTTCTAAAATATTTTTTTTACAAAGTCAGACTATGGATTCGGTTTACATCTAAACTCTCAAGATTCAATAGAGAAAGTGGTCAAAACTGAGATTTCGGCGTAATGAAATGGAATCTAAACGGATCTATGGGAAGACTGTTTGATTAAGCGTAATGTTTGGCTCCAACTTCCTTAATTGCTGCAATCGCGCTGCTCTTCTATGTTAAATCATATTATTAATAAAATTTCTTAGCATACGTTATTTTTTCCTGTTTCTGACTACAAAAACGGGGTTATGGCTCTTCTAGAACGGGGTCGGTTGCTTAAATTATTTCCGAATCACCGTACGTTTACACCTCAGCTGAAACCAGAGAAAAGAAGGAATGCCTAAAAGAAATGCTAACTTTATTGGTCTTTACATCCTTATCCCATGTATAGTCCTTTTTCTTTTACATTTCATTCTTAGATTACTTATTCGTAGGTCATACATTTAACTTCATTTCCGAACGAATAGGTCTTTTCCGCAGTAATTACTTACCCAAATTCAAATGGAAAAGCTTAATAGGGGTTGAAACTGTATTAATAGTAAGTTTATTATAGTTCGTTGGTTTTTCCTTAATACGATATATGTTCGACATTTTTACACTCATTTGCTGGCAAAATTAAACTTCAGAAAGAATATGATGCAGCTAGTTATATTCGCATTGATGTCATGAAAAAATTGGCACGCATACATATTTGTAAGAGACTCAAGTATTGAACAAGGTCCACATGATGACGCGAAGCTCTAAGCAGTCGCCTATGATAGGCTAAAAAATAAATTGAAAGAAAATACAAATCAAAAAGTGTAACGCTAGTTAGAAAAAATTTGCAAAGTTAACAAACTCAATACAAGAAATCGTTAGTAATTGACAATTTCATCTAATTTAAAAATAATTTTTAAAACTTGAAAACTTTAGAGAATTATACAGGCGCAATGTAAATATCGTTTTTTTTATTAGTTATGAAACTTTTTGGTTATTTTTTTTACTCCATCCTTAGAGTTCCTAAAAATTATACTATATAAATTCAGGCAACACAAAATCAATTTCATTTTTATTTCAACTTCACTAATTTTTCAGTTGCAGCTGTTTTGGAACTATTGTAGAGATTAAGACGTGGATATGATTCATTGAAGAAAACATCGTTACGTTTTTGCGTTCTTTGTTCGTTTGTGGGGGGGGTGATTAAAATTTGTTTTTCCGCCGGTATATTTACCCTTCACGTCAGATTTCTCTTCACGTTATTTAATCTTAACTAATAATAGTTCATAACTTCAATTTAAAATAAATACAATATTAATATACAGCTCCAATTTAAATCTATCAAAGATAAATTAAAATTACCTTTACTTTAATATCTGGTAAAGAGATAACGCTTGATACGTCCAATATCGTTTGAACGGTAACTGGCACGGATTAAGGGGCCCCAAGTTGAAAAACAATTGTTTATTATGGCTTATATTTTCTTATTGCAAAACTTAGGAAATTTACAGGTTAGGGTAAAAAGGGCACCAAAAACTGATCAAATCCAGGGTCTGAAACTGCATTAAGATGGCCCCGGATGGGTTTATGCCTTTTTTCAGTTTCCAAAAAATTGATCAAATTCAGTGGCTTAAATTAATCCATGCAATATTCTGAAATTGATCGGCATAAAAACGTATGTAACACTACTTACTGGAAGTGTGTATATTGATTTGCATAAACTTGGGTAACTGATGAATATAAATTGAAAAAATTTTGTTATTCGAACATGACGGTTTCGAAGCGATCAGTTTATCAAGAATTTTTCAGGATTGGAAAAACGCTTTCTTTTTTTCATTATTTTGGGCGGCTCCTGCATTATACAATTTGTGATAGCATTATATTGTATAAAGATATGAAAAGCAGTTATTATTTATAAAACAACCTTTACATTTCTTCTTCAATATTTTCGATATACTTCTACCGATATCGTTATGTATAAAATTTATAACGATAGGTTTGTGTGCGTAAATTTATTTTTTAAATTATTCAATCCTTCTAAACTCTTTCAAAAATTAGACGCAAACTCAAACTTCTAAAATAGATTTCATTTCCAGTCCGTTTTTACCTGTGAAAATTGGTATTTAGAACGATCATTTAAAGTTGAGAAAAAAAAGTTTTTCATCTAAATCCAAACTGATGATTTTAATAATTGTTTTCTCATGTAAAGTGTTGATTCTTCCAAATTTCTACCGAAAATTTTTGGTCCTGCGGTTGTGCAGTTGTAGTGTATTCAATTAGCTTGCTGTTATCCCGGGCTTGACTCCCAGTGGTCCAAAAAACAGGCTTACCGACTAACTGCTCACTGTAGTTCGGGTGTTGGTTTGCAAGGCCTTAAGAAGTTTGGATTTCTGGAAAATGCGTAGGTTCTTTAGGCAGAATGATCTCTGTTGTCCCTGGTCGCAAAAACACAGACTGAAAAATTTTGCTCATTTTGTCAACGCAATTTTTATTTTATAAAAACTAATCAATATCCTGTTCAATAATTTTAGCCCATGCACTTTCATATTTTATTTCCATCATGATTATTTTGGCTGATTTGGTGACGTCTGAGAAAGATCCCATGGTTCGTCCTCGGATCAATTTCAGTCTTTCGACAGTTTCATAGTGTTATTTTTAAATTGTTTTTCGTGTGTATCTGTCTATTTCATTCATCTGTAATTGAATGTCATGAGACGCGCCAACGCCAATGTAACATTCAGACCGCAAATACGTATTTTATTGAAAATTGAAGCTGAAAGTTTACAATACTTCCGCGTCGTTTCATTTCTGCGATTCTGCCGTTTAACAACGAAAAAGTTTCGCCTGATGATGTGAACAAATTTCCTGGTAAACCCTTTTACTCCGAGGAGGGCCCGTTTGGAGCGTGTTTTTACCCTAACTAATTCGTTTCCCTGCGTTTTCAGTGAAATATCTTTCTCCCCGTCAAACTTTTTGAATTTTATTTTTTTGGTTGGCAACGGGGCCATTTGCATCTGTCGAAGTCGGCAGAAATTGTGAGAAGGAAAGGGAGAAATGCCGTGACGATCAAAACATTTCACAGCACGCGATTGCGATGGACAAGATATCCCAATTCCTACTCGAGCCGAAAAGATGCCATACGACCAAATCTCCGTGTTATTTCCTGCATGGAAAGCTGTCGGTCGTACAAGCTATTTTCTGTAACGTTGTCAATAGAGCAGTCATTATAACTTAGTCTCACTATCCGCATAGATCGCACCACAGAAAGAGAGCGAGTAACGATATATGAAACTGAAATGCAATCTAGTGAAATAGTGTCACTTACACATCGAAGTAGTATTGACAAGCGTCTAGA
The DNA here is from genome assembly GCA_006491805.2 of Dysdera silvatica. Classification (NCBI taxonomy): domain Eukaryota; kingdom Metazoa; phylum Arthropoda; class Arachnida; order Araneae; family Dysderidae; genus Dysdera; species Dysdera silvatica. The sequence continues at coordinate 301,649,410 of QLNU02015360.1, read as the reverse complement.
ACATGCTGGAATATGTTACATTCTGTAACTTTCTCGTTGGGAAAAAAACAGAGATTGTTATTTTTTTATGATTTTTAAAACAAATCAATTTGTAATTTTAAAAATGCGAAAAGATAGAGCAAAATACGTTAAACGATTTTAATATTGAGCTGTTGCTTATCAAAAATTTTAACTATGGGTGTGAATTTTCAAATATGTATTTTTTTTAATTTATGAATTAGAAATAGTCCATGGAAATTCTCTTTGCAATTGCAAGGTAAAAGAGATGCAAAAATTTTCTTTGAAAAGCAATTGTATTTTGGGTTTAAAAGAGGGGTAGAGCGGGATAACCCTTGAAACACACACACACACACACCTGGAATGACCTTTGAACCACATGAAAAACATACAAGACAAACAGTGCCCATTCCTCAATGTGCTTGTACCTCAGCGTGTAGTGAACAAGATATATGATAAATTTTTATTTAAAAATAACTGTTCCTCCTGGACCTCCAACAAGATACGTAAATCTGTGTTTTTCAACTAACCATTTGCTTTTTACGTATTTTATATTTCACATTTTCTTCATTTTTAGCAAAATTTCAGTATCTATTAGAGAATATGGCCTAACTGGGTAGTTAATGAGCTGGTATTAAGAAGCACGAAAGTGACTAATGAAATATACACTGGTGTGTACAATTTAAACCCTATTGGTATATATATATATATAGTTGTGTCATAAACAACGCTTAATTATGACAGCATTGAACACATAAAAATGTGTTCGTTCTATACTCCGATTTCTTCTACACTCGAGGCACACAGGCGTAACTAGATGGGGGCCGGGGGGCCGGCACCCCCAGAAGTCCGATTGCCCCCCCTAGAATATTTCCTGTAATTTAATTTTTTTATTGCGGATAAATGTAAGGAGCATTAGTGCTAAAGTTCTAGCTGCCCCGCCAAAATTTCCTAAAAATGCAAATGTCAGTTGTGTATGATTTTAGGAGAATTGTTCTTTTGTTTAAAATTTGAGTTAAATATTTACAAGGTTTGAAGAAAAAATGCTTTATGTTTTAACCTTGGCATATAAGGGCGTACTCTTTTCTTTAAATTATTAGGGGAGAATAAGAACTTAAGTCGTAAATTTCTGTTACTTTTAAAAATGGGTTTAAAAATGAAATATTCTTTTAAAAAACTGAAAAAATATGCATCGCTTTCAGAAAAATAAGATTTATTTAATGTAATTTACGGTTTGAAAAGCAGATGAAGTTAAAAAAAAGTGGCTTGTGCGCACAAGGGGATTCGAACACGGAACTTGTTGTTAAAGCTCGTCCAATGCTAGAGAAAGATTTCTTAGAAAAATGAATGAAAAATTAACCATCGGTTTAAGCGAGATAAAGCCTTTTTTCTTGATTTTAGAACAGTTTTTCTTGTATATAAAAATAAAGTTAAACATTTATAAGATGTATAAAATATTGCTATATCTTTTTACCCTGAAAAATGAGAAAGAGATTATTTCCTTAAATTATTAGGTGGGGGGGAGAGACTAAGTACTTGAGTCGTGAATTTCAGCTACCCTTAAAATAGATTTAAAAATGAAATATTATTCTTAAAATGTGAACAAATATGCATTGCATTCAGAACAATACGATCTACTTAATGCAATTTACGGCTTGGAAAACGGATGAAATTTGAAAAAAAAAAAAAAAAAAGTGTCGTGTTCGTACATGGTGGAATCGAGCCCGAGAACTGGGGGTCCGAATGGAGGTAAAAGATCGGTGTCATGCTAGAGAGTTCTTAAAAAGGTGAATTATAAATCAAAGATTGGTTCAAGGGAGATTGTTAATGGCTTGAGTGATGATGTCCAAACTAAAGACACTGAAGGAACATGACTCCAAGATTTAGGTACTCTTAAGAATGATCCATCTCGGCCTTGAGTCAATTATCCAAAGAGTCAGTTGAGAGATAGCGATCCTTTCCAGCTAAATATTATGATACACATACAACTTGCTTAAATATAACATAAATGAAGACACAATCTATTGCGTTATATGCAGGCAATTCTAGATAGGAGGCATACGTGAGCAAAATGAAAAGATTGTAAACCGTGGATTTTGCAAATGGATAAAATTAACTGAGGCTCTTAGAAAACACGAACAGTTATTGTTTATATTCGCTTTACTGAGAAGTTTATAAGCGGCGTTGGCATCGCGAAATGTGCAAGAAAAAATTGTAAAACGATGTGAAAAGGACGTAATGCAAAATAGAGAATATTTAATAAAGATGATTGACGGCATTTTGTGCCTCGTACCCCAGGGCGTTTCTATGAAGGAGGTATCATCTACCCTTTCCACCTACACCCATGCTTGTGTAAAATTATATAGGAGGCTATAAAACAAAATAGGCTTTTACAACTTATATAAAAAGAACCATGCTTCCCTTCCCAGAAAAATGTCATAGTTACGCATATGTATCTGCGATCATGCTTTTCTTTTTGAACATTTAATCAATTAATACAAATGTCAACTTCTGTCATACGTTAGTATGTTAATGAATAGATCATAACTCTACTAGGAAAGGGGAAAGTTATGTGTTCCCTCGTATAGTTCAATAAAAAGGTACTTAAAAATTGATTCTTTGAAATTAGGGACGTTTGGAAGCAGCAGGTTTATCGATACGTTTTTTTAGGAATAGGGATTATCAATGCGTTGTTTGGAAATATCGATTAAAAAAACGATAAGATTTATGGGGCCATGCCTCCCCACAAAAAAATGTCGTAGTTACGCCTATGTCGAGGCATGTAAAACCACCCGTATAATTTTGCACATGTCGTTTGCATGATATGTAGATATTAGTAATTTATTTCCGTTTGCACATGATCCATTTCTGTTTTAGTTGCAAGAATAGTAGAAAATAACACGTTGCATAAACGAAGTTCATTTTATTTCTCGTCAATTACTTTGCCAATTAACTTTATATATTACTTCGTCTACTACTTTATTTATTAACTTATTCTATTAACTTTGTACACTACTTTCTTTATTAACTTTATACATTACTTTATCCATTAAATTTGTACATTACTTTCTCTATTAACTCTGGAAATTACTTTGTCTATTAACTCTGGAAATTACTTTGTCTATTAACTTTATACATTACTTTATCCATTAAATTTGTACATTACTTTGTCTATTAAGTTTGGAAATTACTTTGTCTATTAAGTTTGGAAATTACTTTGTCTATTAAATATATACATTGCTTTGTCTGCGGAATTTTTATATTAACTTGGTTTTTTGTGACCATTACTTTAATTCTGAGCTCCAGTGTACTTGAGTTTTAAAACTTCAAATTAAATAGTTACTTTTTCGTACTGCGATATAATTTTCTGAATTAAGAACGGGTGTTTTTTAGTGTGTGTGTAAGAGAAACAGGGTTTATTAGGTACTTTTGCCGTTCAGCGCAATCAAATTACCGAAAACCCGATTTCTGTCATATATATATCAAACCTTTATTAATCGTTTCACGAAAGTTAAGCATCCGTGCGAGAGATTTGAATACAGTATATAAAAAAATTGCTATTTCAAATAATAGAAAACATTTTATTTTATAAAAGTGAGTGTGCTGTGGATTTAGTTAGTTTAATTATTTATTATTTTATGATTGACGGTGCTTATAATTTGTTTTTTACAAATTACCCATTTTGAAACTGTATGAACACTGTAATTCTGGGTTCCTCTGGTATAAAATAATGTTAAGAGAGAGAGATAACACGAAAAAAGTACGACGCGACTTTTTTTTAAAGGAAGTTGGCTTAATTTTAGACCCACTTTTAATAAGCTGGGTATTTGAAAGCTTTTAAAAGCGTTAGTTTAAAACAACCTGAAAAGATTTACCATGAGAATTCAACTTATAAAGTTTAAATATATTTAGCAAAGGCAGAGCGATTGAGTCTATGTATAGGTGAGATGGTAGCATCCAGATTGCGTACTTGCTGTCTGTCAATATAGAATTGCCGTAAAGGCAAGTGAAGTAGTGCATTTATTATTACACAAATCCCCGAATAGTACGCAAAGGAGACGCAAGGGGCAATTTGCTTGATAAAGACGTACTTCAAAATGCATGGCCCAGTGATTTCCCTTTGAAGAGGAGACAACTTTTTACAGGCTTACACTTACAAAGGATTTACAATGACTGTGTTTTTGAGAGTTAAACCAAATAGATTTCCTGTTATAGACCGTCTATGGGAGAAGCGAATTTAGAGGCAATTGCAAGGACTATCATTATGTGGTAATGAGAGACGCCTATTAACTCGTGACTTATAACTCTTCCAAAACAATCATTAACTTGACGATAACATCAGGCTTAATAAAGATAAAGGAAAACGCAAAGAAATTTATATCCGGACGCGTATTTTTGTTAGACTGTAAATGCAGTGAGCATTCGAGGAACGTTTTTTCTTTCGATAAATATTAGACATTTAAAAATACTACACACGTGTCAGTTTCATTCATGAAACTGATGATTGCGATACAAAATAAGAATGGACTCAAGGGCGAGGGAAGTAGGTTTTGGCAAGCTGAAATTGACGACGCAAACTTTGAACTGACACGACCATAAAGACATATGATATTAAAATTTTGCATTTCAAAATTATCTCCTATCTCTTTCTCTGATTCGAGACTTGCACTTCGAATTCGGGGTTCGAAATAGACTATGTTTCCACGTCTTTAGTAGGATTCGCATCGAGTCAAGATGGCGCATGACTCTAGATCGAAACACTAAATTAGCCAGGATGTGTCGACAGATTTATGACGTCATTGGGGGAGGGATACAATGAAGAGCATTCGGTCCTATATGCGACAAATCTCGTTGTTATACGTCGCGAAATTTCTCTTCTCCAATATGAGGTAAATATGAGATTCTTTGTCATTGTATGACTTACATAGAGTGCGAACTTCAGTTTGCCTCTGGGCAACGATTTTCTTCGTTACACCCCTAGGTTCGGACCTGCAATTTCAATGAAACAAAGGTTTTCCTTTGGAGAGCTATTTCGAACCCCCATTTCGAAAGATATAACTTATAATAGCTTATTTCCACCTCTTGAAACAGCGTCGGATTCTAGGGTGCGCTCAGCAACGTCTTGTATTCTATCACGTACGCTAGTTCCAGGTAAGTTGAAATCACTTACAGCAAGCTCCTAATCGACTCATTTAAACGGAGAACGCGATGCATTTCCCACAGGTCCGTTTCGATACCGAGTCGCATTTCCCCGAAAGTTCACGCAGTCATTACTTAACTGTTCAGCACCCCGGACACAACCATTTTATTTCCCACGAATCGAAAGAGACAACGTATAATAGCAATTGTCAAGAATAGGGATTTTAAATTCCGATTCCACAGACTCCATAGGTGACCCTAGAGATTGCTTTTGTCTTTTTCCTTCAAAAGCTGAAACAGACAAGAGGCGAAAACTGCGGTCGCAAGACCCTTTAATTATGTCATCTGTCTCCAGTGGTGTCAGATATAGCTGTATAATTTTCCACCCCAAAGTGGTAATCGAAGCATTCAAACAAAATTGATTTTGGTTTACGAATCCCTACAAATCTATATTTAAGGTGCTGGGAAACAGCGTAATGTACAGAAGAGCGGTAAAGCATAGCACTTTCTTGGGCATTTTCAGATCGCATATCAGATACAGATTCGTTTTCGACTACCATGGTGTGAGTTTAAACACCAAAATCTGATAACTTTGAAGATTACCCTTTACTTCACATGCTGTCGTTAATAACAGGATTTTTCATGTAAATGTTTTGCGCAAAAAGCAAAGTGATGGTTCGTTTCCTTTATGTTTAACGTCAGGTTTACAATTGTTACTTATTAAATTACCTTAAAGAAATTTTTAAGGTTATGGTTGCTTCGCTGAATCCACACATTTTTTTTTAATGGACCCTTTATAAAATCCTAATTAAAAATCTTCCTAATTTTTAGGTGTACATTTTGAGGGTGAAAAAAATTATATATATTTCATCATCGACCATTTTCAATTCACTGCAGGATAGAGGTTTATCTGTTATCACACGTACATGTAGTACGGTGAAAGCAATGCAGAAAAAAGCGGCCTTAAACTCACCACGTCGGCCAGACGGGTTGACAAACTGGACCTACAGTTTAATGAAGATTCCGAACTTCGGTCGCCACTACCGGGTGATACCGGGGCTGCTTCTAAGCAGCTATTCTCTGGAGTTTCCGAATCAAAAGTGAAGGCAAGGTCCGTGGTGGGTTAAATGAATGTATCGCACTTAAAATTTCAACTACAGCGAATCAAAACCATAAGCAAAGGGAGGGGGGTTTGGAGTTAAACCCACCATTTGAACAATATTTTTAGCCTTAAAGTGAAATTTTTCATGAGAGAGAAAATTTATTTCTGTCAAAATCCCTCCCTTTTCATCAACGCCTTATTTTTAAAAGCCTGTGCAAAGGCCTGTAGGAACTTTAAAAAAAATCAATGGGTTTAATCTTTCATCTTATTATTGAATAGTCTATTGGAAACCTTTAAAAGCAGAGGGAAGTGGATTTCTCCTCCTGGGCATCCAATATTCGGTAGCTGTAGTCAAATGTGATTTTGTAATCAACAGTTGCTGAATTGTTTTATACGCAGATTTGGACCTGGAAATCAAAACGTTTTCCTGATTGGTCTTCGGTGATTTTGTGATCGTTCTATATCATCATTGGCTTAAAATATTTGAGATGTGTATTAAGGACACGTACCTCCTTAAATAAATGTAGTTTATTGATGTACAAAGCTATTATATTAACACTGAGAGAGTTAATGCAAATAATAATAATAATAATAATAATAATAATAATAATGTTTGAAGTGCCCTATTCTAAAGTAACACAATTTGAATTTTTTTTTTTTTTGATTGCTACATTCTATTCCCAAATATCCTCCTTGGTTACACTTGTAGTACAGTATTTTGATATTCTTTATGATGTACGAATAATACATATTGACTTTAATATAACAAAATTAATATAACATTAATATAACTATACTAATAATGTAATTTAATAAAAAATTTCCGAACTTTAATATCACGCTTTTATCCCTTTTCGGAGGTTCGCTTCTTTGACATTTGATTTGGGCTAAAAAGCAGTCCAGGCACAGCCTCATTTCAAAACTCTTCTAGAGTGAAGTTTATTATGCGCTAGCAGAGGGGAGGATGATCGGTCGCCTGTAGCTCAGTTGGAAGAGCACTTGTCCGGATACCAACAGGTCGTGGGTTCGGTTCCCACCAGGCACCGTGAAATCATTATTTTCTTTGTGAGAAGTTTATCATCTAATATAGTAATACTCAACTTTAATCGTGAAAAATGATCATGGTTTGCAAATAAAATAAAATTAACAAGTATAAGGCGAGAATTTTAATTGTTCTAACAGTCGAGTGTGAAAACGTTTTACGGGAAAATATATAAACTGAGATAGCATTAATTAGAATTCAAAGTAATGAATCTATGTTAGAAACAAATTTTCCGAGCATACAGATTTTTATTTCCCATATTTTAATAGTAATTGTGCTGATATTTGAAAATACAGATATTTGTGCGTCGGTCAATATGTGAACAGGATGATTATATATCTTGTGTATATACACAGATTTATTTTAATTCCAAATTAATATAAGGAGTGTTTAAGTAATTTTGTGTTGATGGTACACACAAAACTTATTAATAGACAATACAGTAATAATGCCACTTTTTCTCGTTTACGCTGAAGTGTATCGTTCTTTAAGTATCTTATACTTTTAATGGAATCCCATTTCCAATATGTCAATAGGTGTTTATCGCCTCTTTATGACGATAGTCCCCAGGAATCTCCCATTAAATAGAAATACATTATATACGCGCTACGATTTCGTAATAACAACCGCCAACAACAATAACTGTATATAGGTTGAATAAACTTATTTCTTATATACATGTGTGCATGTACGAAACTCGGTTATAACGAATAAATGATTTCGTTTAATTTGATTTAAGGTATAATATACGTACGTGCGTATATATATATATGGACTATACCGGATATAACGAAACAATTTTTCGTTTTCTAATTTCATTTTTACATTTATATTAAAAATAAGACACTACGAAACACACCCACACAGCAAACTTCAAATGTCAGTTGCATTCCAATCACTTAGGCATTGAAAACGGAACAGATTCTTATTGTTGTGCCTGGGAAATGGATAACTTTAATAATATATTTAATATAATAATTTAAGCAACGTAAGTTTTGCCTTCAAAATTAATCGCATTTAGAAACCTTAAAAATAGTAGTGGTTGATTGAGTTCCTTGTTTTATTACATTATGCATGTTAACTAGTAACAATTAGACGAAAATACAATTTTCTATAAATAGTTATTTTGAGTAACAATTATGGCGAATAACGATTATGACGAATAAGGGTACGGTGAATAACGATTACAGCGAATAACAGCTGTGACAAAGGAAACCCTTTTGTCTCTTGGCGTTCGTTATAACCGAATTCGATTGTATGTGGAGCTGTAGCCCTACAACCCCCTTTATAAATTTTCTGTGTACGCCACTAAGTAATGAATTCAAATTCCAATTTTTGCAGTTGGCTCATCTTTAATCATTTGATTTTGTGTTGTTTTACATATTTTGTGATAAGCAATACATTATCTTTGATTTTAATAGACTTTGATGGCTTTTCTATTGGTTTATGGCAGCGTTTGAGAAACTGAGATAGGATAGAGTTGTCGTATGTATGCTTAGTTTTTGAGGGAAAAGAAGGTGGGGGTTTATGCGCCATTATTTATTATTTTTGCGGTGTTATTTTAATATGTTTCGTGTAAGTTAATGCTATTTTCTACTCCGACATACTTTCTTCTATCGCTGGAAGAGGGAAAAGGGTTGAACATTACCTTGTGAATATTGCAGTCTTACTCAGAGGAAAAACACATCGTGAAAACAGCTTTTAAATACTTCTTTGTAATTGGAAAATTTCGTTTGTTTACGTTTTTTTCTAGAGTTGACCTTCCGATATGCAACTGACATCCATTCCACTGGTTTAAAACGCTTCTTAGAAAGCCTGGATCTCACACTATGCACGGTTCCAAACATTTCGGCAACATCTTTCACTCTGTGGTCTTTTTTCAGTTTTCCAATAATTTTTTTTCTCAAATAAAATCCTCTAGATGTTGTCTTTAAGTCCTGACGAAAATTT
>QLNU02015360.1:301598000-301640080 GCA_006491805.2 Dysdera silvatica | reverse complement strand
GATTTCCGTAAGCACGATTTAAAAATTTGCATGTGTACTATCTTTCTGCTAAACTTTCACAATCATGCAAATTACCACAAACCCTTTCATGGATGTAAGTAATCTCTGGAAATAATGTTGGTCTGTAGGTTTTGGACACCAGGGTATTATAGATAAATAAATAAATTATATTTAACAAATAAATATGCTAAGAAAATGTATTGAATGAGGTTTCGTTCTTTCATTTTTTTTTCCTCTCCCGTGAAGAAGGGAGTGGGTTGAAAAAGTCCTCTGTATGCTTAATCTGGACCGCGAAGGGTTCTTAACTTTCTTTTGATCTAGGAAGTTCTTAATGATAAAACTTATATTTTTTAAAAGAGCAGTTCCTCATTTGTGGTTGGCCAAAGTTTGTTTTTCTTTCTTTCAAAACATCATTAAAAGCTGTGGTTAAGAAATTATTTTTTCTGCAGCTTCCTTCGCTAGATGGCGCTCGCTTGCTCTCCGAAACCAGAACTAGAAACGTGGGTGCAATGAATTTTGCTTCTGTCGTCGAAATGAGTGCGGCAACATTAAAAATATTTTTATGGCTGGAAATTTGCAACGCTAGACTCGTAGAAAAATCGAGAATTGATTTAATTCGGTTGCCAATTAAGCTTGCACAAATCTCTTCAAATGTTCGAAGAATTTTTGTGATTTGCCCAACCAATTGCAAATAAATAAAAAATAAATCAATTACACGTAAAGCGACTCGGTATAAAATTCTTAGTAATTTAATCATTAAAAAAAAAAATGATGTGCAGTTCAGTTAGAGTGGCTTTAAAGCTTGACCGTTCATAAATTTATTTCGTTACATTTTAAGAATTTGAACTGCTTATGAATTTTGTAATGAAGAAATATGTATATTGTATATGAAGCTTCAGTAAGGAAAGCGGAAAATATACAGATTATATGTGGGATTTTATACGTCTTATACAAACAGTTTTGTATACGAGATATCAACGTAGAGTTTTCAAAATTATTGGGGAAGGGGCCAAACACACATTCTGTATATTTATATATTACAGTATATGTAAAATTGCAATTTATTTCAAATTATTTTTGGGGGGGCCCATATAACCCTACGCCTATGATACGAGGTTTGTATACGTGGCATAAATGCAAATCAGGTGTTAATTAAACTCATTAATAATATTAATCGAGTAAGTGGGCAGTGGGGGTAGATTGGCCGGCTGCCCAATCTGCCCCTGTAAGTGGGTAAATTTTTTGTGTGTTCTTTCCGAATAAAAAAAATCCACTACCTTCAAGCATGTCTATTTCCATATAAAAAGTACTGACAAATGGAAAGACTGCTAAAATTGAAACCGACACCGCTTTAAAATTACTTTTCCGCCATTCAGCACTCGTAATCAGATTTTATCTAAGATTCCAGGAAACCATTGAAGAATTATACGAAAGCAAACAACACTACGTAAGAATTGCTATCAGCTAGCGATTACATAGCGAATAAAGTACTCAGAGACCTTCAGGAATTACTTCGAAGGAAAATAAAAAAATTCAGATTTAAACTCATCGATAGAGTACGAAAGAAAACTACCATTCTAAACTTTGTCCCATGAAGGAAGGCCCCAGCACATAAACACACACTCACAAAAGAGGCACAAAAACCCATTGGTTTTCAGAGCACGTTTCGGCCTTCCTGTGTCCCAGGACATGGCATTGTCTCGGTCAGCCGTATGGAAAAGAAAAACGCCAGAGACATACCATTAGCATAGAATATATACTTCTTCTCCTCCCCCCACCACATCCAGTAATTGCCAACATTAATAAAAACTCGACAAGACAATAGAAGGAGCAGGACGCTGAACGAATTGCCTAGCATCTTTATATCGGAAGCCCTTCATGAGATCGAAATTTCGCGCAACCTTTTCCTTTCGACGGTCCTCTACACCAATGTCAGTTCAATTCCTATGAAATGCTGTTCACAAAAACGACTTCTTGGATCTAGGAGTTTCGCTGAAATTTGAGGGAGGTGAAGGGACTTTCCCATCCTGGTGTAGCCACCATCACATCCACAATTTCCTTAATGCTATCGTTTACGGACTTCTTGGAGTTGGGTACCTTTTCGCACATAGCATCGAGGAGGTTACCTGGGTTGAAGGCCTATCTTTTTTAAAGGAATGCCACATATCTCTTGCCATCTCTATCCGTATAAATAGATTTGAGTATTTGACCTCCAATCATGTAGGGCATGTTATCTGAATGTATGGAGGGACACTCCGTAAGTTTTGCCTCGAATGTCGAGCTATTGTATAGAAGATTCGTTTTCTTCGGACATTGCTCAAATTAGCTTTAGGGGAGCTGTTCGTGCATAATATGATCTTTAATACATTCGGATTGAAGTGCGAGGCTGCCTGGTCTAACTACTTTTTAATGAAGTTGCGAATATATAGAAAACAAACAATGGAAAGTTATATTCAGAACAAGAGTTTCCACAACAGTCTTGGAAAATGAGAATAGAGCGGTAGTAATCCGTTTACCGTAGAGATTCGTTAATTCGAACCACGCTAATCCGAACCTTTTTTCAGTTGACTGGATGTTTTTTTCAGTGGCAGACGACTGATGTGACGTAAACAAACAGCGCAGTGTGTGTTGCCAACTAATTGAAATTTCCCATAAAGTAAGGTGGGATTGCGTCGTCTGTTGTCTTCCACACGTACACACCAAAACACACACATCAAACGATTACAACTTACAGTAAATTCTATAGTAAAGATTTCGGTTACTCCGAAAATTCATTAATCCGGACAGGTCTCGGTCCCAAATAGTTCGGATTAAGGAGACTTTACTGTATTTATTTCAGATTTATAACTCTAGCGATCACCTCCTCTTCTTTAGCTCCCTTTTGCTCGTCTAAGTATTTTATACAAGTATCCATGATTTGTAAGAAGAAAGTCTTTTTTTTTGCATTTCATCCACTTTTCGAAATTTCCTGAGTGAAAAGGTAATTAGTATAGCCCAGGCTGTTGAAGGATTGTCTTGCTGCAGGATCGCACTTCTTGTTGAACTTCCTCACTGCTTCTAGAGAGGTAGCTTTCAACGCTTTTAAAGAAAAGCGACATGTAGGCCTAATTTGAAAGGTCGAAAACAGTGGTATACAAGGGGTGATCAAGAAGATTTTAGCTAAAATCCCTCAATCTTGATTCCCATTCATGTTTCCCTAATTGCGCGATCATCACATTTTTTTTTTTGCAACATCCAAAAACACACTGCCTCATTATCAACCAATTTCGTCCAAAGCACATGCCCACTCTTAGAGGATAGGTATACAGGTATCTTTGTTAGATCCTATTCACAACATATGAATGTTTTCTTGTTGAAAAAGCTCAATTTTTAAATGGCAAATGGATTTTAGAAAAAAAAAATTCTCTTCCTCTTCATTTCTCTGGGTTGCGTGATGGAGAGGGAAAATTTTATAACTATTTACTATTTCTGGGATTTATATATATATAAAAAAAAAGTCAGTGAGATAAAAGTAATTTTAAAGGATGAGATCAGTTCGATTTGAGAGGTGAAAAAATGAAATTTCATGTTCATACGACTACAAAATACTCTAGTCCTTAAAACTGTTCAAAGATACTAGTCATTCAAACGAAATTAATTGTAGATTTCGGAAGCATTTCATATATAAGAAACAATAATAGAACACTTTCAAAAAATAAATAAACCTTTCATTGAATGTACCACGAAGGGCACAAGTTTCTTATTTGATACATATCAAGATTCTAGAGCAGTGGTCATTCCTCATATACGAAACAGTCGCATATACCAGGCTCACTTTGTAAAGGTACAATCATTTTTTACGATCTTGGTAGATTCTTCAAACTTTTTTTAATTTTCTCTAGCTGTCCTTTGAAACAGAAAATGTTATTCGATACGCGGAGAATATAATTATAGACTACGATGGATTATCATGAAAGTTTTCCATATTTTTATTGCCAATAACATTTAATATTCAATTTTAAAAAAATCGCCGGACGTCCCTAAATGAAATTAATAATTTATACAGTAAAATTTTCACAATATTTTAACGCTATTTTCATCTAAATCAATGGTTCCAAACTCAGTTTAAGTCGTGGACCACTTTTGTACTTCAACTGTATCCATGGACCACTTTTAACAGCTCAAACTAGAGCTTATTCGTTTTGGAGAAAAAGAGACGCTTTCCCCATCCTGGATTCGAACCAGGGTCCCTCCGTTTAGCCCGGAGTGTCTTGGACCGCTAGACGAATGAGGACAGGAAACAACGCTCTCTTTCTCCGTATGTAAAGATGTTAAGGTATTATTACCCTCCGCAGGGATAACACAATTGCCAAATATGGTCAACACAAGAAAGCCTCCGGGGCGAGATTTTTGTGAGTTTTCGTGGGGGAATTTATTATACTATAATTTTTGCCACCCACGTATTAATTACAGCTCAAACTAGAGCTTATGTAATTTTGGAGAAAAAGAGACGCTTTCCCCATCCTGGATTCGAACCAGGGTCCCTCCGTTTAGCCCGGAGTGTCTTGACCAGACGAATGCTGATCATCACCACTCTGAGCAAATTAGGAAAGTTTTGATTAATTGTTTATATATATATATATATATATATATATATATATTTAATTTAAAACAGCTTGCATCCAGGCCAGAGGTGGACCAACGCTTTATTGACTTCCTCCCTTTGTAACGGTCAAACTCTGCAATAAATCATTCAATTATTCTGAAATTTTAATCTTTTTTTTCCCTATGTATGTTCTTCATATCCACTAATTGTTATCTCAATCAAAAAAATCAACACACCAAGAAGGGGTGTGTTGATTTTTTTTGTTATAGGGTGTATTTACGGCTAAATTCACTTATAGCCCCCCAAAAAATATTGGATCTTCCACTGATTACTGAGAGCTCTGTGGTAGTGCACTGGTAAGGCGTTCACTTAAACGACCGCCACTCTGGATTCAACTCTCAATCATGCCAAAAAAATAAATGCTTACCGATTAAATGCTTGCTACGATTCGGGAGTTGGTTCCCTGGATTTGAAAAGTTCAACTTCCTCGGAAAGATGTAGAATCACTGCAGCCTACAGTGGCAGGTGACCCATGTGTCTATAGGATCATTTGTCCGGGCTTGACGCCCAGTGATATAGTAGAACGCTGTTCGTTTTTTTTTCTCATTGTGGTCCGGGATTTGAGTTCCTTGGAAGCAGAGGTTCGGATTTTCGGAAAACTGCAGGCTCTTGCGCCGTTTGACCTTTGCCGTTCTTGCGCCATAAAAATTCGAATAAATAAACTGGTTACTCTGACCTAATGTATACTTCCAATGACTGTGGATGGCATTTCAGTGAATCGAAAAGAGATAATTTCTTCCTTTAATTTTATGAGAAATTCTCTTGATTGTTTAAGTTGCATCTCTACATTAGATCGTTTCGTAATCTTTCGTCAGTTTCATATTAAGAAAATGATCAACTTGTAAGAAAAAGATAAATTTCAAGTCAATTTCCGCATCGGAGCATCTTTAGTTGACTCATTATCATGCATTGGAAGTAATTATATAGAATTCGATTTCTTCGTTTTTAGAAAATAAAGTTAAAAAAATCAACCATCCTATTTCTCTAGTTCTTTAGTTAAAGGGGTAAAACACAGTCAATTTTCTTAAGAATAAAAGTTGTACGCAGCACGTACTTATATCTCAGTAGTAACTTAAGGTATTTTCATTCCTAAGTTTCAAAATTAGCACGCAGTACAAGGTATCTATTTATTCTAAAAAAATATACTCGCCTCTCTGCGTACTTGATAAATAGGTCTAGGAACCACGCTAGGGTGCACTGTCGATTAATTCGCATTTATGACGGCCGTTAGCTAGTTTTACCCTTCAAGCTTTCTAAGGCAGAAGAAAAATCGAAGTAAAAAATATCTCGAATTGAACGCAAGGGGAAGGGATGTATAATTTAAATTTATGGCTTTATATATCTAAAATATAACTCCCTTATTTAGTCAAAAATAACTAGCAAATATGTATTTGTGTATTGCAAAGGAGGAGGAGTATTAATAACGGGGAAGATATTTAACTATTATATTTAATCGGGTTGGATAGTATTTGGAAGTTTAATGCAATGAATACTAAACACTCGGTAGGACGTATTTAAAATGAGCTCGCGCATTTAGTGAGTTTCCGCATCCAACGAAAAGAATATGGATTTTGTTTGGTACAACGATTAACTGCAATATACAATTCAATCGTTTTTAATGAACAAAGCACTTTGTGGTCCCTGGATTTGACGAGAAAAAACGGTGACTTTTTTAAACAAAATGCAGAAAATTCTAAATAGCGTTAAAAAATCGGCGATCAAGCGAATCTTCTTTTAACTGAGGCGAACGTGATCAAACCAACTTCTAGCATGTGAAACTGACGAATTTCTGAGAATTGTCACTTTCACTATGGTAAGTAAAGATTTCACAATAAACGCTCTTTTTAGGCAATGGATTACATTGATGACAATGCATTTAATACGCCAAGTATTTTACGACAAAAATGAAACGAACATAAATATTGCAAAACAAAGTAAACAACTATGGATCGTCTTTTGAGCATCTTCAAACAAAGCCTATTTTGGGAATGATTGCTAATGGAAATTTCTTTACAACATTTTTTATTATTCATTTAGCTTATTACACTGAATTGTAGATGGTAAGATACAGGACTGTAGCCAGGATGAAGGGGCAACTGGGGCAAGTCAAGGGGGCACAGGGCACCCGAGGATTGTTCTATATGTGTGTAAATAGCTCGATGGGGAACTGGGGAACAAGCATGGGGCAACTGGGGTCACCCCCCTGCTGGCCCCGGCTTGGTTGCAGGTCTGATAAAATAAAATACACTGCTCGTTAAATTTGAAGCGAATTTAAAGATGAATATTATTGTATGAAGGTTGCATGCACACATACGCTACCTATACAGACTTCATTTCCCAAGTCTGAAATTTTAAATTCCATAACGGATCCAGCGAGCGACCGGATTTAGCGAGCATTTGCGTTGGTCCCAAGCCCTCGTTATATACGGGTCTTACTGTATGGGCGTGCTTTAAATATTGCTTTATTTTACGGTATAAAGACTGTCGACAAAGCTAAGTAAATTGGATTGCACTCTTCTAGCGTTTCTTCGAAGCTCAAAGATTCAAATTTACTGCAACGTTTTATAATCCAGATAAATATCTTAAAATTATTTATGATATACACGATCCAATAAAAATAATTGCCCTGGGATCTTATTTGGTGATGAAGATGCTCCCAGATTCATGACATTTCGTTTCGACGATGAACGTTGGGATGTTAAAACCGTATTAAGCTGAAGCAAGTAAGCTTCAAACTTTATACAAGTGTTCTAGATATGTATACTACTTTACTTGTTCCAGGAAAATAATAGTTATGGATATGTTCTTTTCGCTTTATATTTATAACCCCCCATACCTCCTCGATAGTTGCCTCGACCTACTATAACTAGTAGGGAGGTAGACTGTGCAAGTCAGATCGCAAGCCCAGTCATAAACTCCTCCTTTGACCAAGTAAAACGACAATCGGGGGTTCGTGTGGGGGTTTGTTCGTCTTATCTAGAGACATCTAGTCCTCTTGTTGGTGAATGTCGCGCGCCGACCAGGCTATGACAGGGAATAATCTCGTCGCCATATCTTCCGTGGTTTCTGCACTCCGTTCTAGACCTGGTTGTGAGTCCTGCCACTAGGCACCAGCGAACAACGATTCCTTGCTACGAGGTTCACTCAACTGACGAGGATGTCTGTCGTCTCCAACATGTCAATATCGCCTCCGAGACAGAGAAAGTTTTTTCGAATTTCTTCCCCACTCCTGATGTTACGACCTTTTCCTTCCGTCCATGCCCCATGACCGAGAGGTCTTCTAGACGACAAAATGATGGGGGGACGAATTCTGTCAGAAGTTCCGAAAATCCGTTGGTCTTCAATGCGACTTGTCTTTTCTTGTGACAATTAGTGAGTGGTGCTGTACCATGATGTCGTCGCTTTCCTCTGAGAGTCTATTCACGGAATGTTCATTTCTCTTTAATTAAGATATGGTTTTACATGACATTTAAGAGATTGTGGATTTTTCATACCATTTTATCGTATATATATATATTGTGGTTTATTTAGGGTATATTTTGTGATTTCATTTTTTTTTTTTTTGCAACTTTTCAGTTTCATGGTTCTGGCTTTCACATTCTTGTCAGTTTCCCTTTTACTTGTTATTGACGAATGACAGAGAAAACCAGTGTTGATATTTCTCCAATAAAAAAGCAAGATAATTTTCTAACTGCCCAGTCTTAATCTTTATATGCACAGAATATCTGCGTGAAGACGAATTTTTTACGTTGTTTTCTAATACATCCTCATGATGCTTACACGTCAAAACTGCCGAATAGTGCAATTGATTAGCTTGATCTCGATTATCCTAAAAATAAATTGCGTATGAAAACAAAGTTCCTTTGATCACTTTCATTGGAGTAGCGTGTTTAGGAACAGACATCTTTAAATCTTACTTAGTAAAATTTATATGCAGTCATTTTTAGTTAAGAAAAAGATGAATATAGATATAAATAAATTGATTTAAAAATATATTATAGACGAAATGTAAAACCATATTCTGGTAAATGACATAATCTGTTCTGTAAAATAATCAATCTAGAAATCAAAATTTATGATTACAGAAATGGAAAATTAAATTAAACAATAATATATAATTTTTATTTATAACAAAATATTTTCATTGTTTATTTTCCAGTATTTCCTGTTTTGCATTTTTTAATTTTCTGTGTAGATTTTATTTTTTAACTTCTCTTACTCCTTCTCTTCCTTGTTTCTATTTTTGATTAAATTTTACTTTTCGTTTTTCTTGCCTTTTATGCACGGTATATTTATTAACTAGTACCTATCTCCCGCTCTATATCACACTTCCGCCAAATAAATCAAAATGGAAAAAAAGAAATATACAGAGAATACAAAAACGATCGCGAACGAAAAACAGAAAGCAATTTCTGAAGATAGCACAAAGAGGAAATGGTCTCAGACTTTTATTTTTTAAGTTATAGTTTAAATGATTATCATCAATATGTTTAAGATGATTTTTATTTATAGTTTCTAAATTTCAGTTTGAGAGGCTTTTGATAATGTTAGTGGGTAGTGCTTTGTCGAGACCCATGACAGACATGAGTCAGTTTCCAGATCGATCATCGATAACAGCGCGATTAGAAAGATTTTGAAAAATTAATGACATTTGCCATGAAAATATTAAAATATGATATAATTAATATTATTTTAATTCCCCCAGGGGCAAATACCTGCTTCGTCCTCCCCTACCAGAGCCCATGATGATGCTTTCAATGGGGGCTGAAAACGCATGATTTAATTCGTTATAATAATATTGTTTTTTTTAGAACCAATGTAAGTTGCATCCCCAGCATCCATTTTTGTTGTTTTCTTTGTATGTTTCCCTTAGAAAGCGACAGTACCTTGTCATTTTCAAACAGCAAAATACTCAGGTGACCGGAACTTTCATTTTAGCTAAATAGTGTAGAGCATATACCTTTGTTTGCGCTCTTATGGCGCAAGGACAGCACAAGTCATGCTGCGCCGGGACCTACAGTTTTCCGAGGAATCCGAACCTCTTAAGGCCTAGGGAACCAAACCCCGGACAGTTATGGGCGGTAAAATGGGATCATTCTACAATAACACTGTGGGTCGAACCCAGGTTGATGGCACGATGGACGAATATGTCATCATTACGCTACCGTATGCCGCAATGGACCCACATTTCCCCCTAGGAATCCGAACCTCTTAAGACCTAGGGAACCAACCTTCGGACTACAGTGAGCAGTTAATCGGTAAGCGTTCTTTTTTTTTTACCACCGTTGGGAGTTGAACCCGGGTTAACGGCACGCTAGGTAAGCGCGTTAATCATTGCACCACCGCAGAGTCGGATACAGGGTTTAAGCTGCAGTCGCATTTTTCGCAAAATGCGACGAATTTCTCGAAAATGCGAAGAAAAAATTATTGCCCATCGCGAAAATGCGACAGGCATTTTTAACCACAGTTTATTCTCTGAAAACAGGATTTCTCGATTCCAGAATATCCGTTTTGCACTTCAGCGATCTTTTCTTGTTCCTTTTTGTTTCCTCTTCAAAATTCTTAACAGCACCTGTTAAGCATTGTTGATATAAATAATTTCATTGATACGATTTTTCGAGCAACGAAAGCTACTAATATTTTTTAGCATTTTGCTACAAATTATTTTCCCATTTTAGCATTTTTGCGACAGCATGTTTTGAGCCAGCTTAAACCCTGATCTGATATATATATATATATGTATTAATCAAACGCATCGCCATTAATAATTAAGTAAGTAAGGAAGGCATGAAGGAATTAACCACTACGATTAGAGCTAACTCTTCACTTTTAATCAGTGATCAAGGCACTGAACTGCAACCCAGAAGTCGCTAGTTCGTATCCAGTCTGAACACGTGACAATTTTTTTTTCTAACTATTATATGCCAGAAATAATTTCTAGCGTCAACCACAGAAAAGTAATCATAATAAAAAAAAATATATATATTTGCAAGTACGCAGGGAGCTCCTCACGTCCACCTACTCGCGGTAGATTATTAATATTCTAATTATAATTAATATTCTAATTAATAAATTACTAATTAAAATTATTAATTAGAATTAGAATAATTGCTATTATTTATCGCTTGAGCGTTCAATATTCTGCAAAAATGTACTGTTTGTGTACAATAGTTAATGCGCCCAAACAAAGCAATAATGATAAGTGACACCTATGGCCTATTTACCTTAAAGAGTTGAATAATGTGCAGGCGGTTAATGGTTTTTCTGAGAAAAATGAGAAAAAGAAAGAAAGAATTATAATCTAGTAATTACACACCTAGCCCTACCTTCAAATAAACAAATCGAAATGAGTTGATGGGGGGCGTAATCCATTACTCAACTGCGGTTATACGCTATTGCGTCAAAATTGCCCATTACTTCTCATATCTTGGAAAATGGAGTGGTTTGTCGTGCTTACAATAGGTCAGTTTCTTCGTGACTTGCCGAATACATTTCAATTTATCAGTTCGGAAACGCTGTCCTGAGGACGTTAATGTATTTATTAGTTTTTTGCTCATAAACTCCGATTGGTCCATATTTTGAGATTTGTACTAACTTCTATTGTTAAATTGTGTTCGTGTTTTGATGGCCCGACCGATACAGAGTGCTCTGTTTACACAAATCTATTGTTCCAATTGCACTTGCTGTTGACTTATTCTGTCACGCGGCTCTCGAGCGTTTGCGAGCGAACTCCATGTATTTTCTATTTTATTACATTATAGTAGTTTTCTTTGTTCTCTAGCAGTAATTTGTTTTGGTTGTTGCCCCTAAAGAATGATTGATGTTTACATAAATGATCGACTATTTGGCTATGATGTTAATACTCTTAAGTAGTATTAAAATAGTGTAACGGTGGTAGAGGCGTATTTTAACCAATGACCTCAGCAAACCCCGCGACACGGGGTCTTAAACATATAAAATCTTATCCTAAAAGCTATGCTAATCGAGTCAGAGATGTGGGAGAATATTCATGGCCTCTTCCCCTCATCCTCGCTTAATCCACGAAGGCAGGTGATCATTTCATATTTTTGAAATTGACACTATCACAAACAGAAATTGATTGTTTTGAAAAGTGAACGCGTTCTCATATTTAGGTGATATGGAAAAATTTTATATAATAGAAATGCAACAAAATGCTCTCGTTTATATCTCGTTATACTTATTTACTGCAGGGCAGTGGTTTTCATTGGGGGGGTAGGCAAGGAGGAGCTTCTGAGTATAAGAAGCGCAAGGAGGCGGTGAATCGGTAAGGGGGGCGACAATGCACTGGCGTACGCAGAAGGTGTTGATGAATATTGCACTCCTGCTATGAAATTTTGTATACTTTCATACCAATATATGGAATTGTAGCTCTGTAGCCCCTCATTGAGTCTATTATCCCCATTATTAACTTTCCGCGCACGCTCATGCGAAAATCGGAAGCTACACAAATATATTTCAGTTTAAGATGAGAATTAACGTTTGTTGATCATTGTAAATTAGGCGACGAACACAAATCAATTTCATCCTAGTTACACCGAAAGATTATCTGTGTTTTACGGCGCAAGGACAGGAAAGGTCATGCTGCACCGGGACCTATAGTTTTCTCAGGAATCCAAACCTCCTAGTGGAAAAACCCCGGACTACCATGAGTAGATAGTCGTTTGTTTTGTACCGTTGGGGTTCAAACCCTGGTAAACGGCGTGCTAGGTGAGCACGTTACCACTCAGCCCCTCAGAGTCGCGCAGTAAAAGAAGAACCTATAAATATATTCTGCTTCAAATAAGATCGATTTCACTAACGTAACTGGGGGGGGCTAATGGTAGTTTCACCCTTTTAGAAAAACCATCCCCCCCCACGAAAACGAAAATTACAGATGAACGATATGTGCGGGACATTGGGGAGCTTTGCTCCCCTCCCCCTCGCACCAGGCTAGTTGCGTCAATGACCGAGCTGAAGCCGAAATTTGGAAAACCATGTCAGGACCTTTGATTGTCGAAGGAAATGTTTAACGGATGTCTATTACATTGGGCAGTTGGTTGAATGTTGATGGCGCAAGGAACAGGTTGCTCCAAGTACATTTACACTGGACAGTTACCAAGAAATTCCTTATTGCCGTCACAACCGCATACTTTGTCTGGCGCAAAATGACCCCTGATGTCCTTGCACCATAAAAATACAACCGACCAACCAACCCAACCACGTGCCTAGATGAGCGTTATTTCTATGCGTTGTTCAATTGTGCTCCAACCAAAGTCAGGTCGATTTCAGCTGAGTTACAACCCAGCATTCAGCAATTGCTATCAACCCATCCACTGCATCAACTGTATTAACTAAATGCACGTATTAAATGTATTAAGCGCATGTGCTAAACGTATAGCCCATTGACGCCGACGGCATAAAATATTGGGGGGCTGTCCGCCCCCCAATATGCCACTAGAAGGCATTTTGTTTGAAATTGAAGGGTGATACCTTCCCCTATACACCCCCTCCCGCTAACGGCGCCCGTAGTATACCCTTTTATACGAGTCGTAACTTCTCAGTGTTTTAAATTTTAATGCATTATTATGCTGTTGTTTCGAATGACATAAGGTAAGCTAGAAGGATATGAAATTGATTGTGGGAGGATTAAAAGGACGTTGGGGCAAAAGTGGGTGGTGGCATGAAACAGGCTAAAAACAACCGTCCTGGAGGTTAAAGAATTACCCGAAATCAGTTCTAAAAAACAGAATAAATATATTTTCATCATTTCATTATATAACCTGTAGTACATATTAGTATTTTCAATTAATTTATGTCTTTCTATTAAAAAATTTTCGATTTGGTGTGTATATATATATATATAAACCGGTAAAAAAAAGAACGCTTCGATACCCACAAGTTGCGTATCCTTTTCGCAGGTACAGATTGTCAGTAAAGGTCTTTCTTCTATTTCTTTAATTCTTAGGGAACGTGGGGCCTGTTCAAACGATCTTCATTTTCCCCGGCTTTCTGAAAATCTCTTGAAGTCTCCCCATATTTTATCTCCTTTTTAAACTTGTTTCACGAAGTTCTCCTCCATGTGGTTCTGGGTCTACCACTCTTTCCTTGGGGGTTCCAATCTAGTGTTTGTTTACAGAGTGAGTGTGTGTTCTAACCAGATTTTTTTTCTTTGCTTAAGAACATCTGACACAGGAGGGTCTCCTCACTCCCGTCTCTACCTAGCTACTGCTCTTAAGCGCGCCGCCCACGACCAATCGTGAATAACAGCGATCTGAGCTGTCCAATTGAAATGAAAGCATGTCTGGACTTAAAGGGAGGGGCTCAAGCCTCCCTCCCAATGGATATTAAAACACATTATTTTCTTACATTTCGTCACATGAACTTCTTTAAAACCATTTGAGCCCCCATAATTTTTAAATTGTTACGTTACTGTTTCTGGGTTCTATATTATTAGTAGTGGTTATTTGGCTGCCCCCCATTGGTTTATTAAATGGTAATTAGTTCTTAATTGGTATGTTGTTCCTAGCCAGAAAAAGTAATTATGTTAATCATAAACTCTATCCTAGAAGAAATCTCAAACCCTTCAATTCAAAACGCTGAAAACATTTGAACCAATTATATGAAGAAAAAGAATCTAGTTAAATCAATTTAAAAAATGGTACTTTAAATGAAATTAAGAACCTTCTTTTAAAGAACATCGGAACAGAATCGAACGACACAATTTCGAGATTTATGTGAACGAGTATTTCTGCACAACTTTTGATCTGTTCAGTCACCTGATCGAACTGAAATTGATTGAAACTGTATATTTCCACGGTCGTAGTCCCTTTCCCCCCTGGAAATCATCTTTCTGTCCACAATGCAGAAAAGAATTAGGACCTCTTGTACTAAACAATTTTATCGCCTGTAAAGGAGAGTTCAAGTATTACGTAAGCACCTTTGGGGTGGGGTTGTTGCTGTTGTGCTTATTTTCCTATGTTAGCTAATGTTAATTTTTTGCTTACCAAGGTGGGAGTGGGGAGAGGGGTATAAAATGGCCAAAATATTGCTTACGTAATACTTGGAATCTCCCTAAAATTAAATCCTTTATAAAAGAAAATATCTTTTTCTATCACCCCCCCCCCAAGTTTAAAACCATGTGTATGGACCTGGGCCCACTGACCCACGATGGCGTGCAGGTAACGTATTCGTCTGTCGTACGCTTCACCCGGGTTCGATTCCCAATGGTATCGGAAACGGGTGCTGTTTTTCTGCTCATCGTAGTCCGGGTTTTCGTTCCTGTTGTAGCAGAGGTTCGGATTATCGGAAAATCGTTGATCCACGCGCGACATACCCTTTGCTGTCCTTGCATCGTAAAAACTAAACAAATATGACACACGAAAATTGGGGTTAGTGATACAATTAAAATGACAACCTTCTTGTAATTGCACTTCGTGTGCGATGCCCCGCCCATTGTGCTTTATACTCTATCCGGGTCTCTTTACAACTTCCGAAATTAAAAAAAAAAAATTTTTTTTCAAAATTTGTTTAAGAAATGAAAAAGAAACATTATTTTGATTTTCCTGTAACTTATTGATGAGTTTTCCCTATATGGTTTTAATGAAACCTAAAAATAGAATAATTTATCATTTTCCTTCGATTAAATTAAATTTTATTTTAATAATTTCAAAATGTGATTTTTTTGATTCCTTTGTTTCATTGGCAATTATTGTTTCACTTAATTCACATAACACTCGCTTTCCATATATATTCTCTACTTATAATTATATATGGAAAACGGGTTTAAAAACTAATTTATCTGTCAATTTCCAACAGCACCCAACAACAAAAAAAAAAAAATAAGCAAAGAAAGAAGCCGCTTCTTACCAATTAACTTCTCACTGTAGTTCTGTAGCTGGTTTCATAGGTTTTAGGAAGTTCGGATTTCTCGAAACATATAGGTCCCGCCGCAGTATGATCTTTAATGTCCTTGCGCCATTAATTAACGCTTGAGAAAAAAAATGTTTAAAAACGTAGAACTAAAATTCCTAGAAATGAAATTTTACTTCAAATTATCTGCGTGCCAAATAGTTTAATAACCGAGACACTAAACAAGTTTGCTCGTTTATGAACGTATCAAAGCCCACTCTGTCTTCCATATTTTTCTATGACAACCCATTGTTGTCACACACATTATTGAACCTCGTATACGCTCGTTTATGAACGTATACGAGGTTCAGTAATGTGTGTGTGACAACAATGGGTTATCATAGAAAAATATGGAAG
Organism: Dysdera silvatica; assembly: GCA_006491805.2. Taxonomy (NCBI): domain Eukaryota; kingdom Metazoa; phylum Arthropoda; class Arachnida; order Araneae; family Dysderidae; genus Dysdera; species Dysdera silvatica. Next base: position 301,624,170 of record QLNU02015360.1, on the reverse strand, counting down.
ACAGAGTGGGCTTTGATAACGATACCGAGCCTACAGGGAATGTTTTCAAGCAGTTTTCATGATAACAAGTAGCTGATATTTTACGCCAAATTCTTCGTTTGAGATGTATGAATGTATATGTAAGCACCAGGCCTGGAGCCAGGATGAAGGGGCAACTGGGGCGAGGCTAAGGGCATATGGGGCACAAGGATAAGGTAATTGGGGCTACGCTTTTGCTGGCCCCGGTTTGACTACAGGCCTGATAAGCATCCATAGATGAGTAACGCGTATACCTGTACGGATACGAAGGCAGACTTTTATGTCCGATTCTGATTCGCAAGAGTGCTGCCAGTTCGGCCAACCTTTCCATACTATTTGCAAATTTGAACAATTAACAACAACGACTAATTCGCAGGAACTTCCATTTCCCAACTCCGCTGTTAGTTTGAAGGTCAGGGAGAAACTGCACCGTTCTGTACTTTCTGTGAGAATGGTACAGTCTTTATATCCAGAAGTTTTCATAATGAAATCTCGTTATTTTATATGTAAGGCATGCGGTGTAAGGCTATTTTTTGCCTATAGCAGCGCACGACAATCAGCAATTTTTATGAGTCAAATCAATCGACTGAGTTCCTTCATTTTCTATTGTTACTTCGGGTGCCTATGAAGCATATTAATAACAAGGAAAAAATATGCCACGAACTATTGAATAAACATTTATATCCTTCCTTAATGGATGTACAAGTAAAATAAGAATTTGCTGGAAGTTTCCCTCCCCTCCAAATATTATCTGTTTTCAAACACCTGTTTCGCAACGAAAAGAATCGATCCAATCGTCTGGAGATCTGTACGGAAACTTAAAAATCGAACTTTGGCCGATGCACTTCCTGCATCTTAGTTCCTCCAGCTTACAGAACATCGATTTCACCACTTCTCCCTTTGGGGAGAAAATTCCTAGCAGGGAACCCGGAAAATCCCTTAGCATATATATATATATATATATTGAAACCTTGGCTGGGGTGGGGGACAGAGGGGAAAAGAAACGAAACAAAACGTGTGACTCCTCTTCTTCCTTGGACTTGCTTCATCAGCGGCATGAGTGAACGTGCCTTGGACAAAGGATTGAACCCCTCTTCAAAGACCACAATGTCCTTTCTATCGTAGCCCTCTCCAACTTCAATTCCCATTACTGAAGTATGGCAGGCAACGGCAAAGCACGCAGACCCACTCCAGCTTGCTCTTTTGCCTCAGTACTACAGAATCCGCAGATAAGGCAATCGGCAAACAGGAGACAACACGGCTTCATTTTTGATCGACAAATGACTCGATCGTTTCCGATACAGCATCGACTGGTTATCGATCGATCGGCAGAGTGTGGTAATCCACGGTGGGAAGAGTGTTTTTTGTAGCGATCGATTCTTACTGTGGTGGAATGCACCATTCTGCAGCGCATTAATCAAATTGCATCAAATTAATTTACTGAAGATCAACTTCAGTGTATTGGCTTTTCTAGTTTAATCCAACGTCTCAAATGTTTTGATGCGTTTTTAATCATTTCCTATCTCAGAGGAGATGGAGGCTTCATTGTTGTTGGATTTAGAAATTCGTCCTCCATTATCTACAAATTAACGAAAAGAAATTGAATACGGGCAAAATCTGAAAGAGAATACGCTTCTCGCTTAATTAAATATATCATCGGGGAATGACAGCCGCTACGTCAGTTGTTTGAGAGAGAGAGAGAGAGAGAGAGGAACACTTTATCCATTGAATACAGGAAGTTCTTCCCGTAGATGGGTATCTTTAAAGCGGTTGCACAAAAGCCAGCGAAAGATAGTTATATCAACGCGCAACATTGATGCAGCAATTGGAGAAAAATACTTAATTGAACTTTTATTCTAGACAAGCTTGTTTGAGAGATAAAAAAAGTATGATGTCATATTTGAGATACCATTATCTTATGTGGCTGGCGACATATCGAAACTTTTTTCTGGTTAAATTTATGTGAAAAGGTATGCATGATGATTCATCATTCGATGATTTTAAAGGTTTTTCGTAATGATGCAACGAAGAGAGAGCGAAAAGTTTACGTGTATTAAAATAAAAATATACGTTTTCTAATTAAGCTCGAAGAGCTTTTTACTAAACCAGGATTTCTTAAATCGCATAATGGTTAGTTCCCACGATGAGGTATTAGTTTTATATCAACTCCGGGAAATGACATTTGAAATTCACAACGCCTCGTCTAATAAAAGACACTTGTAGGTTCATGTCAATTTCTGTATCACCAAAGAATTGCTTGCCAATCTACTTGTGTGTTGATGCGTATAATTGTCGGCGGGTCCATGAACGGGATTTCAAAAAGGGGAGGGGGTGAGTTGTTGAAAATGGAGGGCGATGGAGGGAGGAGAATTTTTTTTATCTCATATAAAGGATTTGTGATAATATAGTTCTAGTGAGGGGGTTGACACCCTCCCCCCCTTACGCATGGCCTTGGCTGTCGAAGAGAACGCTGTTGTAATTTTCCAAATCAAATCTTTTGAATTTGCTTTATTTTCTAAAATGCAACCAAAAATCAACCACCATCTAAGATTGCAAAAAGGACCATAAGATTCCAAATTTGTTTTCTTGATCATGCATATATGAACTCCGAGATCCCTGTTCTACTATAGGAATTCAAAGTTCCTAATACTCCAACAGAACTGTAATACTGAGGAAGTAAGGGAAAAACGATAATAATAACAGCATTCCCTCATCCATTCCGTTCTGTACAGGAACGGCTCCCTTCCCTTTTCTTCGGCGAGCAATTGATAGCGGTGCCCCTTCCGTATACAGTTCCTTTTCCATTATCATTTGTGGAGTTATGCTGCCACCTCCTTCGGGTCAACACACACAGAGAGAATCTCTATAAATGGCCAGACTGGTACAGGAACTGCGCCATATCTTTTGTTTGGTGCTAATGACTGCTAGACTTTTTAATGAGAGCTATAGGCCGAAAGGAAGAGTCTTAGAATAGTCCATAATTGGCGATCGTCGAGGTCGAATACCTGTATTCGCCACTGAAAGCAACAAAATCGGCTCGCTTTCAAGAACTTGATATGGGGGTGGCGAGGCCAGTTCTTTTTCAATTGAAAAGTTTTCCATTGATTCTCGATTACCTTACTTCCTGGTCAAGAACTTCTTCTTTTTCGCTTCTCTCTTTTTTTTCTTTTCTTTTTTAAATAATGATGTCTATAGGAAAAGGTGTAACTTTCGGGGCTGTGGCGGTTCCGATGTGAGCGAAGAAATTGATTGAAATGACAGGCGTTTACTTCGTTTTGTGACGATGTAACATTAAAGGGAAAAAAAAACAAAACAAAAAAAAGGCTGCATATACATGTCAGTTGCTAATCTAACGCGAGTAGCATCTGCATATGTCCGACTCGTCATTTTCAACCAGAGTTCGAAACATGTCTTATTATCAGAAATTGGCATATCATGATGAACCGTATTCGTCCACCTCACAAAGGGGGAAAAAAATTAGGTATATTCCAAACGAATAGTAGTGGTATGGAATTTCTTGATTTTGAATAATAACCTAAATTGCTATAATAAATATAATAAAAACATTTGCTGACTGCAAAAATCTAGTCGCCAAGGCTTCCTAAAAACTCAAGCCAAATTAAACGCGGCGTAAATTTAACTTCTACCTAAATATTGCTGAAAGTAAAGATAGTCCAACTATATTTTAAGTGTCGACTTTGGATCGAACTTGCTTTACTTATTTAGAAGAAAATGCACAGATAGTCACAGTTGTAGCTAAACTGACTATCTGTGAATTTTTAGCTAATATGAATCTTGCAGTGTATTTCACCTATACTATTACTCGCTTTACTTAATTGAAATTCAGTGTGCATATGTGAATATACTGACCATGTGAAAATTTGAAAATTCTAGCAAAATTAGAGTTCGTGGGTCGAAATCCAGAAGGGAAAACGAAGGTTGGTCCATATCTCAACATTATAGAATTTTGAACATACAATAGGACTTCAATTATCCAAACTTCACTTGACAGACCTTTAGGTTAATCGAAATTACCTCTTACATTCATTTTATTTGTTTGTATTTGTTTTTAGTAGCGAAAACGCTCCTATTTGATTTCGAGCATACTCCCGCCTTAAGAGAGAAACCAATACATACCGATATTCTCCATAAAATGTTTCCGAGAACTGGAGAATTTGCTACAATTCTGGCGCTAAGGTTCCTGAAACTGCCCACTGTCAAACCGTTCGTGTCATTTTCCGAAGAAAAGTAGTCTAGACTACTTTTCTCCGCAATTGACATGGAAATGAACAAGTGTATCAGAAAGATTCCTGGTATGGGCTGTTAAATTTTTAAATGTTTAAACGCATGGGCGCCGACGACATAAAAATATTGGGGGCGGGGGGACAATATACCAGTAGAAGGCATTTTGTTTGAAATTGGATGGGGACATGGAAATCTAATGTCAACATTGGGGGGACGGGTCCCCCGTTAACGGCGCCCGTGTCTAAACGTCATAAAGAACGTTCGAAAAAGGTATCAGACTATTACGAAATCTGTTAATTACTTAATTAACACAAACGTATGCTTCGTGACCTTTTCACTATCAATACAAACAAAAGAGTACTACGACTAATAACCAGGGCTTGCCCTAACCAGTAAAATTTTGCCACTGGTCCAAGTAATAAGAAAAATTTTACTTGTTATACTATTAATACAATAGTTTAGTAGTATGAAATTGAACGGTTTTAGATAAATGCTGCAGTTTCTTTGACATTTGCAGGAAAAGTGGGATTACCGAAATTTATTCGAAATATCGGGCCCTTTCCTTTTATTTGATAGAATCGTGGTGCTACTGCAATTCTATACACACGTGTTTACATTTTTTAGACTGGGCCACATACCCATAATTCCTCCCTTGGCCTAGCAGTCACTTTCCATTAGAATAGTGGATAATTTCTGCCATTATAGGACTCGAAAATACATTGTTATTAAAAAGAATATAAAGTGATAGTAAAGAATACAGTGTGAATAACTTAAAGTTCACGTTAATTATAGAGCACATGTTACTCGGTAACTTCCAACGAAGAATGTTTACAGTTTATTGGCTCTACGGTTTTGTTTCCTCACTCGCTGTTGATATCAACTTTTTCCCAGTTGGCGCTGCATATTCGTTTGAGCGTTCAATTTAACTTACTGAGTAACTAGTTGTTACTAACTAGCGCTGACTAGCAGTTTTTCCTCGCGTGTCACTAAGCAAACGTGTAAGAAAATGAATGTGTGGCACACACGCAACATTACGGTTGGTCCGTCTCTTTCGTGTGGCGTTCAGCTCTGATTCGTTTAATAGGACTGAAGAAAAAAAAAAAAGAAAGAAAAAAAAAGAAAAAATTTACCGTTCGGCACACTAAACGTTTTGCAAACTTGTAACAGTTCCTTGTAGTGTAAACTTTTAAATATTGCCTTTTGACAGAAAAGTAAACCTTACATTTCAGTACATAAATCACGAATACTTGCTATTTTCTCTCTCTCACACATGAAGTGCAGAAGCAGCACTTCCCTTTTCCATTTTAACAAGAAAATCGTTTGATTAATTTGAATGCTTCATTTGTAACTGATTTTTGGGAAAATTTTACAATTTGAAATAAATAATTTTTGGGAGAAGAATTTTCATCATTATTATATACAGATGTACTCATCTATGTGTAAATTTTAGCATTTGCGGAAACAGCTCGTGATGTCGTGCGTTTAATTCTGTTTTCTAATCAAGCAACTCGCGTGAAATTTATTTCCGTTATACACACACGTCACTTTCACTCGCTAAATTTTCCTCCACGAAAATATTTTCTAATCTAAATATATTTTTTTTTCAAAATGGTAATTTAAATAACTCTTAGAATGAGAGGTTTATAGAAGTGAAATTGACAAGCCGTAGTACATTGAAACTGACAAAGGCCTTGCTTTACAAACAGAGGTGGGAAATCTCGTCAGTGTCATATTTCTTTTCGATCATTTGCATCACTGATAAAGAGTCTAAACATTTATATTAGCAAAAACTGAATATTGCAAACGGTATGAAAATTTTCCAGCGCGTGATGGCGGTGGCTTTTTTTCAGCAATTTATCATTAAATATTTTCAAAGAAAACAATCAATTTTTCAAAAATCAATTTTTCATTACCCGATCAAAAACGCTTAAATTTTAGAATTGGCCAGATTTCTTCGCACTATATTTCGCTCCTTCATCTCCACTTTTATTGGTCACTACTGGTTATCAGGCAGAGACAAATTTTACGTTTTTTTCCTGTCTGGGATTACAGCGCCGCCTCCGGCGGCCACCCTTCCCAATGAAACCCAATGAAAAAGAAGAAGAAATTTTACGTTTTCTTTGCACCACAATAAATGCACGTAACGTAACAGGACCCAGACGTTTGTAAAGCAAGCTCATTTTGAAGTTCGGAAAAATAAAATAAATAAATAATAAAGGTTTGATATGCCGCAGGCGGAAGCAAAATAGGTCGTTCATAAATCATCAAATGTGATGTCGATTAATATTCTATTTGTCGTTATTATTCGTCAATATCGAGCCAACCCCCAATTTCATCATACTATCTGCTTCTCGTTGACCAAGCAAAGAAAGACTGAGAAATTGCCCGTGGCAGCTTTTATCCCTACGAAACGACTGCAGAACATCACGGGCTTTATAGCAATAGGAGCAGCGCTTTCCCCTATCCCCATTTATAGCATTATAATTAAACGGAGACTCAAGCACCAGCACGTTGTCTTTAACAACGAGGCACAGGTCGTTAAAAAATACCCGACGAGTAAGAAAAAGACGTTTTGGACGGAGCTTCTCTTCAAGGTTCTGCAGCGTGTTGGCAATTAAAGCCCAACAAGGCCCATGCCTCAGCTTTTTCGGGACCTCTTTTCAATGGCCTCATAATAAGCCAGCTAGACCCTTTAAGAAAAAATTATTGATGGTTTTAAGGCTTTAAAAGACACAGGCATACTTAATGGGAACCAGTTAACAAAACTATTAATTTTTTACCATCTCATCGAACTTTTTGATTTTTACAATAGATGGCAAGGCCTTTCAGAAAGTTTCGGAGCAAAGGGCAAAGTCTCAATAGAGGAAACGGGCTTCGTTCTTTGTGCGAACTGCTACTTCTTCCTTCCACTCCTTTTGTGGCTTTATTTTACTTATGAAAAAGTTGGAAATTCAAATGAAGAAGTAGCAGCAGGAGTAATGACATCTTTGTTTACTACTTACAACAAACTAATGAGTTGTGTATGGTTAATTTCATTGAAGGCTGTTTTGATGTGGAAAAAAAAATTCCACTACGAAGGAAAGAGACGAGTTTACTCTTCCTGGTTACACTTGAAGTCAATTTCGTTAGGCGATAGTTTTCGTTCAGTGACAACTGTTAAACTCGCTATATATCAGTGGCGTAGCGTGACAGTGGGTAATCCCTCCCAAAAAAATTTGCCCGTTAAATGCGGGTTCCAAAAATACATGTTCGCTAAAAGCGGTTAAACTCTGTTGCGTGTTTGAATGTATTCAGTCGAAACTACGGAAAGTTAAATCAAAGAACTTTTTAAAACAACGTTATACGAGTATATGCTAACATATAACGTTGCATATATATATATAAATAATGCTAATATATAACGAGCATATATAAGTTATTTTAAAAAGTTCTTCTATTACGTTTAATCATTACACCAAACAAAATGCACATTTTCCTCGATATATATATAGTAAATTAATAATAAGGAAAATATGAAATAACATAAAAATAAATTTATATACATACATATATATTAAAGGAATTAAAAAAATTAAATGAAAAGAAATATAAGCAATTCATAAAAGGTGACTGCGCAAAAGCAAGTGCATTTTTTATGATGAAAACAGTATTTTTAAAAATGTAAGAAAGTCACTCTCTTCCGTTTAAGCCTAACTTTGTTCACACCTTGTTCGCTGTATCGTTATTCCGTCTGCATCCCAATGTATATCCCCCAATTTTTTATCATTTTCATAAATTTTATTCGTTTTAATTCGGCTCGTTTTTCGTTCTTGGAATGGGGGGTGGCATTTTTTTAGCTTAAACTAATTTCCATACAGAAACATTCCATTGCTGAAGGACCACGTGCTTGGAGCCTCCCTTGAAAAAGTTCCTACACGTGGAATCCCGTTTTTCATTTTCCATTTGTTATGATATTTTCGTCAAATTATCTCCGTTTCTTATCTCAAATTGCTTGTTTTTACTTACTGACTCTATTTTTGTATTTCCTATGAAGTTGTTAAACTTATTGGTAGTGAAAATATTTTTGCTAATTTATTGTTATTCTGTTTTTATTTTTTATTTTTAATGTTTTTACTGTGTTTCTGCTATCTCTATTTCTGTCAATTTCCTGTCATTTCAATTTTACATAACTTTCTTACATTGTTAAAAATACTATATGTATATATATCATTATTATAATTATAATTATTATTATTATTGTTATTGGGGAGGGGGAAAAATGGTGAACTGAAGAATGAATACAGATAAAGTTGGGGGGAAAGGAAAATACAGTGGATTAGTGCTTTTACGAACAACCAATTTACGAAATTGATGCTTTCTCAAATCATTGGGTTGGTTCTGAAAAATATCCTGTTGCACTAATTTCCATTACCCGATTTACGGACTAAAATTACATATTCCTTCGGTTTTACTAATTCCATTTCTTCACTTTCTTTGCGCTGATTTTCTTCGGACGCCGAAATTTTTAAAAGAAGAGTTGTGGAATTTCCTCAAACTGGTTAGACTTCGGATTTCGTTGTAAGGAAGTTGTAAGGAAGGGGTTGGGTGTGAAAGGAATTTGCATTAAATTTTGTATTAGTTTACACATTTCTGACAAAATGAAGATCAGCGCATTAATTAAACGTTGAGGGAGTGAAGGAATTGTTTATGTTGGTTTTTGGCCTAATTCGAGAAACTGCTATATAGGACAGGATAAAAATAGATTTGACACATATGTTTTAAATTTGGAAAGTAAAGGCATGTGAGAGTTTTGGTACCGGAATTTATCGATGAGTTACAGTGTTAAACTTTAATTGTTATGTATGAGTTAAATCTATCCAGGAATCACTTCAGTTTTCTATTAGTAAGTAAAACGCAATCAGTCGCAGTTATACATTCACAATTGTTTCGAGGGATATATCCCTCTTCTTCAGTTCAAATACGTAAGAGGAAGGATATATCCCTCGAAACAATTGTAAACGAATTTTGAATATATATCTGTAATTGACTGTGTTTTACTTACTAGTATACTTGGCACGCCAAACTTTTTTCTATTTCAGTTGTCTTTAGTAAAAGAGAGAGAATGGGAGAAGAGAGATGCTTATTTATATACAATGAATATCGTATTTTTGCCTAGGAAATGTGCATATTTACAAATAATTTTTAAAGCCTTCCTTGTAATTAGAATTACCTGTTTTATTTTCTTGATATCGTTCCCATTTACGAACAGAGACGAATTTTTAATTTTGCCTTCCGTCGACTGAGATATTTTGCCGCCTTCAGGAAGAGACCTTTTGCCGCCTAATCTTACAAAACATAACTAGGGGTTTTAACAGAGAGGACGTAACAGATTTTGGCGTTTTTGTCAAATTCTTAATTTGACGCCACTGGCCAGAGTCGCTTCTGGCTTGTTGGTCATCCAGATGGCCAAAAAATAAAAAATAAATAAATAAATATCGCCACTCTCATTAATTTCATGTTTTATTTAATATTTAACTTTTTATATTCATATATACATATTTTTAAACAGTTATCATACAAAAGAGAAATATTTTTTAATTTTCATTTTCATAAAATGAAATATAGATCCTTGATACTGATTTTGGTCTAAAGATGAAAAATATAATAATAATAATAATAATAATAATATAATAATAATAATAATAATAATAATAATGATAGTAAGCAATTTGCGGCCGCCCTCGAATTCAGCCGCCGAGGTACGAGGGCACCTATTGCATCCCCGTCAGGAAAGGCCCTGCCCCTGACGGTTATTTCAACTTCATTTTTTGGCAAGTATTCGTAAATTTGGCGCCTTTTGGTCCTTTCTCAAGGCGGCGTCCATGGTCACTCTCACTTTGTTATTGCTCAGTTACGCCTCTGAAAATAACAATTCGAAACCAATAACTCAATGGGCCACCAAAAAAATTTAGCCCCGCTTTTACAAATTTCTCGACGGCAAACTTTTCGTCGAAAATTTTCCATTATAGGCTTGAACCCACTTAGCCCATTATTAACTACGCCACTGCTTGCGAATTCTTGAATTTACGAACTTTTGGGGGTCCATAAGGGTTTGTAAAAACGCCAGTCTACTATGTAATCGTTTGTTAGTAAAAAACATTAAGGAAAAATTTCATTTTTTCATGCCTTCACGATCTTTGGAAACTTTCAAAGTCAACAGATATAAACAACATTTGCTTAACTGACATTTATTGGAATATAAAATCTACTCGTTTTGCCGGAAAAAAAATTCTCATATTATAGTTTCCAATTATTTCTATTATGCTCGAATGTAGAATTACCAGTTATCCTAAATCCGGAAGGAAAATTCTACAATTGTAAGTACGCATTTTCGGTCCTACACTGATAATAACTGCACATAAATATATCCTACATGACAATGTCCTACATAAATTATAATTACACCGAAGGCAGAAACCGATTTTCTGTTGATTTATGTAAATGAGAATTAACGATTACTGTAAGTTCCCAATAAGATTGCTTATCAGTTTTGTAATATAAAAAAAGTAATCTACCCTTATTAAAATATACCAAAAACAACTAAAACTATAAGTTTCTATACTGATTATATTATTTGGCCAAGATTTAATCATGTTCAAATTTATTTTATTTCACCGAATAATGTTTTATGTAATCAGAATCAGAATTATTATAAACTCGTGTTTGTAAAAATTGCAACACCATGAAGGAATCACTTGATTGAGCTGAAACTTTCAGGAAATGCAAATTAGGGTATGCTATTCAAATGATTAGAATTTCAGAGTCATCACGCATGCGTGGGCTGAGCAGCGCCCTCTGAACTGCTGATGGATCCGTATAAATAGAGGGCTGTAGCGGGGCGTGTATGGCTATCTGCTAGTGGTAAACGTTACATGAGACGTCACTATGCCTCTACGACGAAAGAGGGCGACATTTCAGCAAGTTACGGAGTTTGAACGGGGACGAATGATCGGCCTTCGTGAAGGAGGGTTTTCTTATCGTGCAATAGCAGCTCGTATGGGGCGTAACAGCAGCACAGTGATGCGAGTGTGGAAGCAGTGGGTTCAAGAGAACCAGACAACTCAGAAATCCGGGAGTGGACGCCGAAAGGTGACGTCAGCACGGGATGATAGACACCTGGTCCGCATGGCGGTGACGGACCGTTTTGCTTCATCTGGACAGTTGGCAGAATGTTGGTGCTGTAAGCTTAGGGTTTGCTAAATGACCTCTACGTTCCCCTTTGAATGGGGGGCATGACTTCCCGGAGAACGAAGCTCACTTTAAAAAAAGGCTATCTCTGGCCAAGGGGAGTGCCAGGTGACCACTAATGGCTTGAAAAGAATGCGAAGTTTTAAATATCTTAATTTCTGACATAACTAATTAAAAGTAAACGCAAGTTGAAAAAATAACTGCAAGTTAGTTAATTAATAACTACAAATATTTATTACTGAGACAAACTTAACAAGATACTCTACAAACTACGTAAGTGAAGTCTTGATTAACATTTCAATGATTGCCTATAAGTGCATTCACGTATAATATGAGCTCACCTGTAGTGAAACTTATCATTAATATCGAGCTTGCACATAATTGAGCCTTCGTCGTGAAAAGGAGCTTCATAGCCCTCAAATATTTCTACAAACATGATCATTTTTAACTGCAAATATGCGGCTCAGACTATCTTTTCAACACATATACTATAATCAATATCAACACATAGCAGAACATAATATTAAATAAATACAATATTCAAACGAAATACTGGCATGCAAATTCAATACTTAGAATGGTTATAAGCTATTTTCTATATTCTAATCGTTCATAGGGAATGTGATTTTAGAAAGGGCCTGAATGAAAAGAATATTTTATTTCTTACCAAACAGCCGCTTGTAAATACATTTGACATCACGGGATTTGGCTCTGGCTATCCACATGTTGACAATCATCTCGTATAACACTGACTATGGGTCCCATCTCACTAACTTATTGATTCGGGTTCAAACTTTGCATCTTTCTTAGCGGTTGCTCTTAGGCAACCATCGTGAAGAGTAGTTCCCATCGTCTCTCGCTTAAGACTTAATATTCTCAACTCATCTCGTTAAACTTTTTATTCAAAACTGATTAAACTTTGACATTTTCAAAGCTCTGAGATGGCGTCTTCGACCTGCGATTGGTTATTGGCTTGACCAGTCAGAATCGCATGCATGTCTTGCCGTTTGGTCGGCATGGAGGTCCAGGTTTTCCCCTGCGGCGGTCGCTTCCGAAGAAAGGCAAGAATTTCTGCTGACATTTACGAGTTTTCTCGTATAGTGATGTAAGGCGATTTTAAGGGTATCTTTGTACGTCCTGGCCTTTGAAAATTCCAATTAGCAGACTTTTATTGTACTGACGCAACTCCAACGAGACGGAATGACCAGGCGCGGTGATCAAAACCAGGGCAGTCCTTCTCCGTCCGTTCTTTACTTGAGCCATAAAATCATGGACTATTGTAGAGATTTTTAGGTTATACAAAAGGATGAGAGTTATTGCAGGAAGGGTATTGTGCATGAGAACATCTGCTTGGCGCCGTTGTTTGTAAGGGAAAGTGAGTGAGTGCTTTCTTTTATGGCTTAACGTACAAATTTAGAGGAAACTATACAAATTAAAACAAAACTTTGTTACAGAACAATCTTTCTGTAACAGTGCACTGCTACAGATGTATCATTGTGTGCTTCATCAATTCGTCGGCGTCTACTGCACCGTGGACTGCGTGCAAGAGTTCCTTTATACAGGATCCTCCTGACGCAAAACCATCGGCGCCTGCGGCTACAATGGGCTCATGGACATAGAGACTGGCGTGCTGATTGGCAACAAGTGGTGTTTTCTGATGAATCCCGCTTTAATTTGGGGTACAGTGATGGCCGCATCCGTGTTAGACGCTATACCGGTGAACGCCACCTTCCGGAGTGCATTATCCAACGTCATAGTGGACGATACCCCAGAGTTATGGTCTGGGGTGCGATTGCGTATCATGGACGATCTCAGCTGCTACGAATTGTGGGTAATCTTAACAGCAACCGGTACATCAATGAAGTTCTGGAGCCCGAAGTTGTTCCCTTCCTTCAAGGCATTCCCGGAGCTGTATTTCAACAGGACAATGCCCGCCCACATATTGCCAGGAATGTTCAAGACTTCTTTTCATCACAACAGATACAGCTTCTTCCTTGGCCTGCCTATTCGCCGGATATGTCGCCGATTGAACATGTGTGGGATTTCGTTGGTCGGCGTCTCGCTCGTGATCCTCGTCCCATAGCTACTACAGATGAACTTTGGGGTCGCATACAAGCAATCTGGAATGCTCTTCCTCAGGCACACATTCAACATCTGTTTGATTCCATGCCACGTCGTATAGCATCACTTATTGCAGCGCGTGGTGGCTTCACCAAATACTGATTTTCGACATGTAATATTGTTTTTTTGCTTTGTAATTTTAATCGTTTATTTGTATCAACACAGGTCGTTTGTACATTAAATTTCATTCAATTCGGACGAGTCCTTCATGGTGTTGCAATTTTTACAAACATGAGTGTATAATGGAAGTTATTTAATTGTTATTAAATATATATTTTTACTGTACAATATATCTCCTGAGCTAATTTTAAAAATTTCTTTGGCGAGTGAAAATTTCAGAAAAGTATTTTTTTTGCGACTTCGAGAAATCTATTAATCCTACCCGACTAGCTTTTATGATGCAACTTTCTCTGAAAAGTGAGGACGACGGCTTCAACGGGAGCCGGGAAGTCTAATATGGATTTACCATGATGCATGCCTCCTTGATTTGCCATCGCAGGAAATTAGAGAATAATTTGTCAGTTTCCATCCAGTGGCTATTGCTCTCACAAACAGTAATGCACCCACGTAGGGGGCCCGAGCCCCTCCCTTGTGCTAACAAAACGAAAAATTATTACGCCAACAGACACTGGTAAATTATTTTATTAAAAGATGTAAGATGAAGGTAGTGATGGTCCCAACATTTCCCTCAACTCCAGTGACATTCATGAAACTGCTGTTGAGGCAAGCAATATCAGCAGAAGCCTGGGACTGTCTTCAAATGCTTTCCAGGAGGTAAAGGTAGACTAAAACACAATATCAAACGCTGTTGAAATAGAAATTCTGACTGCAGATATTTGTAATTATGTCAAGAAATCTAACCTCACTGATGGAGATAAGACAAGAGTGCTGGCCATTGTAAAATTGTATAAACATAATCTACTACTTCTAATTATTTAAGTATGTTGCATTATAGAATTATTAGTAATTCAAGAATGATAAATGTATACAAAATGGCAAACGTAATTGATATGGCGTCTGGAGATTTTTTTCCCCACCAAAAATTTCTTGCAACACTGGCCCCCACTTGGGAATATTCTGGGTGCGCCACTGCTCACAAACGTCTTGAAAAAAGGGCCAGTTTCTCTGTTTCCGATGGAAACTGTTTTCGAATATTTGTTTCTTATGTATACCAAACCCTTTATATTTTTCTAAATTTTTTTGAATTTCTTCTAAAACACTACATTTTTCTAAGAAACACAGTTTCTGAAAAAAATCTTTAAAAAGCAAGAAGACAGGTTGATCCACCGGAGATTACTTACATCCCCTGAAATATACGCCACTGCTATACACATGTCAATTTCCTTACTTATTACTTATAAACGAAAACAATGTTTCGAAGGAGAACGAGTCATATATGCTGATACATTGGACTCGTCGATTTACGAACTCCCGCTTTGGTCCCAAAAGTATTTCACTAAACTGATGTTAATTTCCATTTACGAACTCTTGATTTTACGTACTTTTGGGGATTCCCACGAGTTCGAAAAGTCGAGAGTCCACTGTGTAAAGTGCTTTATTATCATATGAGGGGTTTCAGAATAAAACGAATCAAGTCAATTTTTTTCATTTTATGATCGCAGTGATTTCAATTTTTACTTTTCCCCCCGCAAGGTATTTCAATGGGTTTAATCCATATACTTTATACCTCCGAAATCTCCATATTTAAAAATATTCTAAAAGCATATATGCATTTAATACAATAAAGATTTGCCTATAGCGACATTGTCTATAGCGATAATTTGTCTATGAAGATATTTTCTCCCAGTCCCGTCAGATACACCTCGTTGTCAAATTCACCCTTGTGTATAACGACATCTTTTTCCCGGACCCTTGAATAACGCTATAGAAAGGTTTCACTATGTGATTTATTATATTAGATCTAGGGTTCTTAAACTGGGGTGTGCGTACCCTTGGGGTACGTGAGAAAAAATCAGGCGGTACGGAGTTTGCACTTTGCCTCTTTTTATGATTTGAAGTTCATAGCCCTTCTGTCCCTTTTTCAAAATGGAAAAAGAGGCAATTTGCTTTCTAAATTCGTTTCCCTAGCCTCACTCCGCCCACAGTGTCTTTTGATGTTCCCATTGACTTGTTGCGAACAAAATTTTTCAACGATGTATATGATCAAAATCAAATATCGTGCAAAACTGGCAATTGAAAATGACATGCGTGTGTGGGTCTCTGAAACAGTTTCCAGAATTGAGTTACTTATTGAGAAGAGTAAAAAAAGCCCATCCATCTTATTAAAGGTGTAACTGTGTATTGACTAAAATTGTAAAGAACTACTACTTGTCTGTTATCTCTTCTATGGCATCTATATATTTTATATCATATTCTTCTCAGAAGGTACGCCAACACACTCGAACAGGACGAAAGGGTACGCGGGAGAAAAAGTTTGTGAACCCTACTGTATTAGATAAACGTTACATAAACCTGTCCTATTCGGGCGCGCTGATAAAAGATCAAAGCCATATTGCATAATCAGATACGTAGACAGGGGGATACTCCTAGCAATTAATAGTTCAAACTTTAGTTTTTTCTGCACCTTTGAAGATAAGCATAGAGTTATATGTACCGAGACCCCAGCCCTCTTTCCGCCAATAATTTTAAATAATTGTTACATATAAAAATATATTATATCCTCTTAAATATTTATAATGTGATTGAGCCCCCAAATAATTTTGTAACTTCTAGGTTGATGCTTTGAATTACCTGTGTGTTTTATAAATTTCTAGAATTCCACAGTCATATATATCTATTGATTTGTACAAAAATTATGTATTATTGAAGAAGGGATAATGTATGGTGTAGTTTAAGTTAACTTACTATTTCTTACACTCATCATTACTTGTATTGCTGTCATTGCACTCACTTGCAATGGAGAATTTTAAATTTTGTTCTGCAGTGGTGATACATTTTTTGTATGGATGTTGAATTTTCTGTATGAATGTATGTTTGTATAGACACTCAGTTTCACCCATGTTCAGGGGAGGATTTAGAGGTCATTCAAGGGTGGCGATTAATGACTTGATTTTTGAAAATGATACCTCATTGGACCTTTACCTTGTATCTTTTCAATGTTAAATTTTCATTCAAGGAGCGGGTGATCGCCACTCCCGCCCCCCCTATCCGTTACCGCCCATGGTGTAATAAAAGACGAAACATGTGTTGTTTTCAAGGTCATTGAATGACATTTAAATTCGTATACCGAAAATAAATGTTCTTTCATTGCAATAAAGAAGGGCTTTGCGCCCATTATAAAAATTTTACTAGTATGATGGCCAGTCAGCTTGATGTCTACAAGAAAACAATCTGCTTATCGCACAAAAATTTGATGGGAATTTCTGTTGCGTCATTAAAATCAGACACAAAGACGCCAGAACTTTTAAGATGTATAAACAATTGGTCTTGCCTAAACGCGCACTGCTGTTACCCAACTTCCACTGGAGAGCTGTAAGGAAGGATGAGAATGTACACAATCTGATAATAACAAAATACGTTGTTTATTAAATTTTAAGCGAACTCAAAGCCGAATATTATTGTATGCACATTACCTACACATATATTATGTATACAGGCCCGCATGAATCCAGGATGAGGACGGCGTCTCTTTTTCTCCTAAACAAAAATAGCTCTAGTTTGAGCTACTAATACGTGGGTGTCAAATTTGTAATAAAAAAATCCTCCACGAAAAACTCGCAAAAATCTCGCCCCAGTGGTTTTGTGTGTTGACCAATATTTGGCAATTGTGTTATCCCTGTGAAGGGTAATAATATCTTACAACTTAATATACGGAGAAAAAAGCGTTTTTTCTTGTTCTCATTCGTCTAGTAGGTCAAGACACCGCGGGCTGACCCTGGTTCGAATCCGGGATGAGGACGGCGTCTCTTTTTCTCCTAAACAAAAATAGCTCTAGTTTGAGCTACTAATACGTGGGTGTCAAATTTATTTGTAATAAAAAATCCCCCACGAAAAACTCACAAAAATCTCGCCCCGGTGGCTTTGTGTGTTGACCAATATTTGGCAATTGTGTTATCCCTGTGAAGAGTAATAATATCTTACAATCCTTAAATTATCGACAATTAAAACACGCATCATTTGCAATGCGAATACACCCTTAATCATAGCGTGAGGGTGAATTAACACCGAGGGCTAGGTTTGATGATTCTTTGATGGGGGGAGGAGGCAGACGTAGTGGTTGAACAACAGCACTTCCAGTGAAAAGCGCGATCTGTTTACGAAGATTTGATATAATCCTTTCACTCGCTTTCGCCAAAGCGCATTGATTAGCTTTAATGACAGATTCATCGATAAACAAATATACAAAATGATGATTAGGAGGGGAAAAAATCATTAACTGATCGATAACGAGCATCCAGAAACGACAGAACTACTTTTAGGGATTTTTCACCAGGCGGAAAATCCCTCGACTAATGAAATTCAACGATACGGGGAAAAAAAACACTGACCTTGGAGCTGGTTGACAGTGATCCCCCGAAACGGCTTAGTTATACATACGGTAGCCGGCTCCGCATATTAACGATGGGTTTAATGCTCGTAATTCTCCATATATCTGCCGATAAATTAAACAGAGAAATCCAAGATCTAATGAAGCCATTAGATCCACAGAGGGCTTCATAAGACCTGAAATTCAAAAGCGCCCTCTGCATGGTTTTTAGGGCTGAAACGGAGCAGGGCAGAGATTTTTGGGGGATTATTTATGGTTATGGCGTGCGAAGTTTACGATTGGGAGTGGACAACTTAACGACGAAAAAATTTTTCTTTATTCCCCCCAACTTTCGCGTAGGGTTTTTTCCCCCGTTTTTAAAAACCGCGTATTTTTTTTCTCGAAGCCGTCGATCGGTGGGCCATTAAGACGTACGGCATCGACAGCTAAGTTTTTTTATTTCGCTGGATTGATAAAATGGCAATTTTGTTTAACTAAAGCTGGTTTGTTTTACGATGGCACTATCTTTAATTTGTGACAGCTTCAGTTTGTCAAGATTAGAATAATTAGGGAGGGATTATTAAGGAATATAAAAGAAAAATAGATCTAGTAAATAACTACCCTTGATTTTACAACGAAACAAGCAGGAAGTGTGATCCAAAAAGCTAGGTTTAGCGACCCCAGTGAAGAAAACAAAATGCAGTTTTATTTTTAACAGACTATACGTAAAATGTATGCAAGCTCTTTAATGGCATTAGATTGTAGAAAACCCGAGAAGACGTTCTCTACGAACCCTTTTCTTTAATCACTGTTTTTCACCCCATCGGTATAGTAGTGCGATATTACCGCTGAAAAAACACGGTTTAAGATTTTGACGGATCACAACCCGGTGGATATCAACCCACAAATTTCCTTACGAATCTGGCTGAAACGTGACGAGTAGTTGTCCAGTACACTTCTTGATCAAATATCTTGACACTTTCGCGATCATTCAAACACCACGCGATAACCATCATGACAATTTCATCGCGTCCTTTCCCGGTATTTCCGAGCTCGTTGAGACAGCTGCTGTTATCGCTGTTCACTGATTGGGGTTTTAGCACCGAGACCTTATTAAACAACCACTTTTTGCCTGCCACGTTTCGCGCGCATGATGGTAGCAAACGATTTTGGGGCGTTAATTTTGGTTTGGGGCAAATTACATCGAGTAAGACAGGTTAAACATCAAAAACTTTTCCATCAGAGTGATGACGATTTGATTTTTGCGATTGCTTTTGCACTCGACCGAAGGTTTCAGTTCGAAGTCGAAACGTTCCGAATGTGGAATTTTTTTTTTTATTTGTATTCATTAAATCCACGGTTGTTTCTACCATTAGGCCAGAGTAGGCGACCGCCTAGGGCGGCAAAATGGCGTAAAAAAATAATTTCAAATCAAACAAAGAAAAAATGAAAAAGAGGAAAAATTAAAACACCGAACTATTTTCAAAAGCATATGAAACAATTACTTAATAAGTCTTTACTTCGACGAATGTAAAATTTTTTTATGTGTTTCATTGTTTAATTTTACACACAAGTTCTTTCATATCTAATACATTTAAGCCTTCTAGCTCTGATAATACAACGTTGTGTTTTGAAATATTACTCCGTCAATATTACAATTTTCAAAAATATAAAATGTTGAAATTAAACAATTATAACATGTAGCAATTGTTTTACTATTCACAATATTCTAATATTACAAAATAACTAATATAAGTTTAAAATATAAATATAATTAACGGGTTTAATGATTAAAAGTATAACAGAAAATTTACATTGTTGTACCGCTGGATGTTGATGGTGGTAGAGAGAGAGAGAGAGAGATACAGGCGAAAGAGTGATGATAGTAAAAGGGTGGGGGCGGCATTTTTCAATTTTTGCCTAGGGCGCTAAAACACCCAGAAACGGCACTAATTAAATCCCAGCTTGATCAACGAGTGATAGAATCGAGGCAAGTATTAATGTAAAATAGCATTAACCATTTCGCTTACCAATGTAAACTCGAAACATTGCAAAAGAATTGCCGATTTTTTATTTCATTTTCAGATACAGGAAAAAAAACAACTTTATATTGTAATATATACATACATACATACATACAGAAGGACTCAAATACGACGAAGAACTTGGGACCAAAGAGAACGCTTACTGAACCTAGTTCTCACTAAATTCGTTTTGGAATTTAAAATTTCAAACCTTGAAAATAAAGCCTGTATAGATAACATATGTTTATGTAATATGCATACAATAATATTCGGTTTTGAATTCGCTTAAAATTTAATAAACGACGTATTTTGTTATTATCAGATGGTGTACATTCACACCCTTCCTTACAGCTCTCCAACGGAAGTTGGGTAACAGCATTGCGCGGTTAGGTAAGACCAATTGTTTATACATCGTAAAAGTTCTGGCGTCTTTGTGTCTGATTTTAATGACGCGACAGAAACTCCCATCAAATTTTGGTGCGATAAGAAGACTGGCCATTTTTCCCCGTTCGATCCGGGGAGCTCATAAGTCTTGTTCGCTTAAAGCGATTAAATTATACTGTACTTGAACAGTATACCAAACAATATTTATATATTCCTCCCTAAATCCGAAAACTCGTTACATACGGGCACGTAATAAGTGGGTACGACTGTATATTCACAACATTTTAATATCCTTTTTCTTCTATGATACGATTTCATTCAGCACGTTTTAAATCAGGTAGAAAAAGGCATCATAGGTGACGTTTAAGATATCCAGAAGGCAATGAATAAACAAAGTGACTACAGTGTGTTCAATTTGTGTATTACACTAGCAAATATTCGACATAAATGTTACAGTGGGCACAAAGACGGATCTAGCTTATCTGGCGCCCGATGCAAACCCGAAATTTAGCGCCCCCAGGCTAAATATTAATTATTTTCGAAATAATTCCTTCTGTGGAGCAGATTTTTTAAGGAATCTTCTCAATAGGCTACAAGGCGGAAAGCCAGGAAAACAACGTAACTGAACAATAAGCATTTTTTCTGATAAGCCAAAAATTAAACTGTTTTAATATAAAATTAAAACCCTTACACGAGTTTCGTTAATCTGAAATGTCTTCTGTACAGTTAAATAAATTCATCCATTTTAATGTAATTTTTACTTTCCTAATTTCTTACTTGGAATGTCATATGGTGGTTTTGTTCGAAAAAAGCGTTTTCACTGCCTTACACACTAACTTAAACATATTATAATCAAGAATAATTTATACAAGCATTAAATAAGGGATAATAATAAAAGGATAATTAATTTATTAAAAATTAAATAAGGTTTAAAACATTTTATGTTTTAAAAAGTTAATAAGGTAAATATTTGTAAAATGTTTTTGCACTTCTGGGTCGTTAGGTCATTTTGGTTTCCCCCTTTGGCTTGGCGCCCAGTACGAGGACACCGGTCGCACCACCCTTAATCCGTCTCTGTGTGGGCATTACATTTCTTTCTTGCGAAAATGACTTGCTCAACATTTCTGCAGGTTGGAACACCAGCTCACATTGTAATTCCAATGAAAACAGTTTTGATCGACGCCTTAAATGGAAACAGACATACTAGCAGGCATTACAAGATCCTGTGGCCTCCTTGGTCCCCAAATTTAGCACCAGTTGATTGCTGATTGTGGATTATTTGAAGTTTCGGCTTTTTCACTATCAGAGCCCTTAACATTGTCGAAACTGAAAGCTGCCATTCAACGTAAGATGAGTTCTATCCATTCCGATATGCTTCACTCTACCGTCACGAATATTGTCACCATGCAGCCGGGGAGTTTTGGGTTTATACCACCCCACCTTTGCAATGAAATTCTGTATATTTAACATAAGAATATGAAAGCCGCAGCTCTGGCGAGCCCTTTCTCATCCTCCATAACCCCTTATGAACTTTCTACCTATGATTGTCACTCGCCTGAATTGGGTCGAATCTTGTAGTGGAGAACACTCATTGAACACGTAGTAATCATTTTTATATTCTCTTTCAAATCTCTAAAGCGCCACCTACCGGCAAATTTTGAACAATAATTTTTTAATCTCTTAATAAAAACCACGTTTAGACAATGTTTATCGTACAAACCGCACTTTAATAATTGATTTTCCCTTTCTTTTTTTTTTATGAATTTTTAAAATTTGTACTGATTTTTGGTAGACCCGGTATTTATTTTCGTAAAATTTAACGATACGTGTTAACTCGAGACCAGTGGCGGATTTAGAAATTGCAGCTCCTGGGAATTGGCTGTATAGCCTTCCCCTTCCTGCCTAACAAAGTAGGGAATACGTTTGGAGAGAAAATATTGTGCCTGTCGTATTCGTAACTTTTTATATGTAACGATTCTTTACATGGAAATTCAAGCTAATATTTTAGCTAAGGCTTTTATATAATAGCTAAGAATTCGTTCTTGGGTTTCAGCTGCCGCCACACAGCAGCTGCCTTCCCAGGTATTTGTCTTTCTTGGCTTACCTAGAAATCCGTTACTGCTCCGGATATCAACGAAGCGATTTCAATAAACCCATTAATGATGAATTCAATTCCATAAGCCCTTATGTGTGTTTACACTTTTCGATTGTCATTTTCGTATGTCAGTTGCTTTTAGAAAAGCATAGAAATTTCGAATTGAGCAATATCACTTTAAATAAAAGTGTCTTCTCTTAGCCTGAGTGGAAAATTAGAAACATCTTGCTGTGCGAAAAACTCTTTCTCTTACGATGGAGGAAAAAAAACCACAATTCATCCAACATATCGGATGCAGCATATGTGTAAAATCAAGAGTGTCATAAATTCCTTTAATTTGTGAGTAGGGTCCTCCTTAGGTAATGCGGGGTCTGGGGTAAAACATATTTCGGGGGCCCATACATATACGAGTAAGAAAACAAAACGAAATAAAAAAATGGAATAATGTATGATCAGAAGCAAAAACATTTTTGGGGAAATTTTCAATATTGCAAAAATTCAAAATTTGAGAATTATGCGTCGCGGGGGGCCGGGAGTTCGGTCCCCGCTCGCCCCTGCTTAAAGACAGCCCTGATTGTGGGGAATTCCTTCTAACAGCAAGAATCTTCCTTTAATTATTAGGACCCTTCCTGTAATGCCAATGTAACTTTTTATATAATTTATAAATAGATTGTCTAAGAGATTGTGCATTTCTTAAACGATGTGGCCAGGAAATTTGAATTTTGGATATGGAGTCGACATCTGTCTTTCTCTCTCTGGCCAGGACACAGTTCCGATGGAACCAACAAAGACCCTAGATTTGTCCCTGTTTAAAAAAAGCGGTCAAAAACTGGAATCGACCAAGTTCAACGTCCTGTACGAAAAATCAATGCCAAGTTGAATGTTTAGTTATTTGATGTCACCTTGATTTATTCACACCCGTCAAGAGAGGTGTTCTTCTTTTTGGCGAGAAGACCCAGAAAAATACGACACCTGTTAAACTAAGAAGAAGAAGAAGAAGAAGGAGAAAAATCGGGCGTCGATGCGATGTCACATGCGCCCAAACATTTTCGCACCCGGAATCCATAATCATTTGGTGGATAGCCCAAAGCCATTTGCAATTGCAAACGTGGTGCTGCGGCCTTGTTTTTCTTTCTCTTCTTGCTCGGAGTGTTCCTTCGCCAAGGTTGCGCAAAATTTACCCTCCGGCCTGCATTCGACCCTCCTACAAATCTCCGTTTTTAAAACATGTCCGCTACCTAGACTTACGCTTCCGATATCCACCTCTTAAATAAAGATAGTCGCGTTCCTCGTACCAGGAGTCGCCCAGTTGGTCCCTTTTGCGCTAAATTTGACACTTTTTTCTCCAACATCATCATCATCCTTTCTTCTTTCTTTTTTTTTTTTACGTATCTTTCTTGTGGTTGTAAATCTAGAGCTACATTTAAAATGCTCAGCATACGCTACTCCGTATTAGCTTGTCTCTCACTGTAAGTAGGAAAAAAAAAAAGAATGCGATAAATATTAATTTTTCAAAGAAATTAGCCCTGCGTAACAATCTGTGTTTTCTTTCCACTTCGTTCCATCTTTCGAAGAATCATCGGTTCGTCGATGTGCTTGAAAAAGTGGAAATGGATCTATTCCCGTTTAGAGCCTAATTTGTGTCAGTTGCATTTTAAATGCATTGACCTTCGTGTTCGTCCGCAAGGATAATCCTCTTGGAGAGCAGACTGGCAACTAAAGATTAGTCGATTTCCGACGGCACAACTTTGGCTACTGGTTTTTGGTAGCAGCGGTTGTACGCCACAGCCTTTGGAGCACCCTAGGGTTACCATCTCTTAAGCGTTTGTGGCGCGCACACACACATGGACCTACAGTATTAAGAGACCCGTTCTGATGAACGACTTTTAAAGACATTTCCACAACAGTTTGGGAAACGACTTCGTCGCCGACGGATATCATCATGCAACGGTGTCGATCAGGTGCGAGAAATGGATAACATTAGCACACACACACACACACCATTCTCCAGTTTAAAGTGCGCGTTCTTCAAGTAGACATTCCCCTCGGATTTTCTCCAAGAGTAAAATACATCCCAAGGAATGTTTACAAACATCTGCCATTTAAGTAATTGCGTTGAAAAGTGTTTTGTGTGCAGTTCCAGACGAAAGTGGCGAACTTCGAAGTCCTTCAGGTTATATACATATACATATATGTTCTGCGACTTTTCAAATCTTCTTCAGCAATTCTTACTCTGCCCCAATCCCTTTGAATGTGTATTTGACTGACGTACAACCATTTCTTTGGCAGATATAAATTGCGTGTGTATGCATAAAGTTTCTAACCATGTGGTGTTCGCATTGAAGCATTTGATATATTCTGATAAACGTAAGTAATATAGATATATGTATATCGATGTCATAATTCAAATACAAGTGTGCAGTCGATGTTTAAGCAGATGCTAAACTATACGTTCGCATATGTGTTCATATATGTTGTTGAAGAACATTTACTACAGCAAACTTGCAATAGAAAAACAAAGCCAATACTTATAATATTTCAGTACATCTAAATTGGCGAACGCTTATATAAACTCATATATAACTAAGTAAATTGATGTGATTAGATTACCGTAGGTTAACATGTATGGTTAGTACATATAATGCTTCGTCTAGGAAAAAATTTGGGCAGGGAACATGGCCTGACAAAAGGGCATTTTTTGGCGTTCTAAATACATAGACAATCATGCGATTACGTCAGCTGTACTGCTGCTAATTCCTTTAAACAACGTCTTAATTTGTTTAGTTCCTATAGTTGCTTTCTTTAAATTGCTTAGTTTTTGTTTGCAGGTAACCATTTTTTGGAGGATTTTTTTTTTTTTTTTCCGAGTTAAGTATATGCGAAAGGCGAGCGGAAGGTGTGCGTGATTGCAATCTAATGTCAATGTTGCCAGATGGCAAGATTAAAAAATCTCAACTTCATACAAAATAATAATTAAATTAATATAACTATAAAATTTAGTTAAACAATATCCTATAATAATTTCATTTATTCAAATATTCTATACCAGCAGTTCTTCAACTGTGGTCCGCAGACAATCCTAGTGTTTCACAAAGGTTCGGAAAAATACTAAGGCAAGAGCATTTACTGTTTAGTGATAAGAATAAATTATGAGGGGACGAAAAATTCTTTCCTTAAATGGTGAAAATTAGTGATGAAACACTAGAAATAAATATGTATGATGCAAATTCTGGGTTTTAAACTTTGAGTTAATTCTTGGGGGTCCGCAAGGGCGAGTGATCTCTGAAGAGGGTCCGCTGTCTAGGAAAGTTAAAGAACCGCTGTCCTGTACTATATGTGACAAGTAAGCTTCATAAAATAGGGATGTAAAACATGCTTAGTTTAGAGCTTAAAGACAAACAAATTGATTTTAACAAAAATTTGATCTCAAAAATACGTGGAACCGCTAACGTTTATCGCAGTAGTCCGTGGTTGAAAGTCTGCAAACCTGGCAACAGTGCTTTGTTTACAAATATTCGTCTGCAATCTCGTTTTGCCAAAACCATCAGTGTTATTACGGAAATGAAATGC
>QLNU02015360.1:301559461-301579272 GCA_006491805.2 Dysdera silvatica | reverse complement strand
TTGATTGACAAGATAGTATGAAATAACATGTGGAACGATACCGTTAATCTAAAAATACTTCCTAACTACAACAGAGTTATATATCGTAAAGGCTACAGAGAATTAATTCCAATCCCTGCAGACAGTGTGAAGGTAAAGACAGTGGTCATATCACCCTGTAATAAATTTATATAAAGTATTATGTAAGATATTATTACCCTTCACAAGAATAACACAATTGCCAAACATTGGTCAACACAGAAAAGCCTCCGGGGCGATAATTTTGTGAGTTTTCGTGGGGGAATTTATTATACAATAATTTTTGCCACCCACGTTTATGTTGCTCAAACTAGAGCTTTTGGTTTCGGAGACAAAGATGCGCCGTGGCTCAAAGTGGGGACGCTGGTTCGAATCCAGGATGAGAACGGCACCTCTTTTTCTACAAAACCAAAAGCTCTTGTTTGAGCAACATACAAGTGGGTGGGGACAATTATGGTACAATAAATTCCCCCACGAAAAACTCACAAAAAATCTCGCCCAGGAGGCTTTTCTGTGTTGACCATTATTTGGCAATTGTGTTATCCCTGTGAAGGGTAATAATATCTTACATCCTCATATACGGAGAAAAATGCGTTTGTTCTTGTCCTCGTTCGTCTAGTAGGTCAAGACACCGCGGGCTCAACGCGGGGACCCTGGTTCGAATCCAGAATGTGGACGGCGCCTCTTTTTCTCCAAAAACAATAAAGCTCTAGTTTGAGCTACGTACACGTGGGTGGCAGAAATATTGTATAATGAAATATTATGCAATAAATGCATGATAACGTTCTATAATAAATGTACAATAATAGAAATATATTACTTTAGAACCATATGTAATTAATAAATGAATGAAATGAAAAAAATTCATTCCACTAATGCATTTATGGCGCATGTTCGCTCATTACATCCACATAACACAAATCGATGTAATGTACGAACAAATTGACTAAATGCCTTCAATAAATGCTGACAATATAAATAAATATTAAAAAAAAAAATGGGTGGATTACAGAATGAAATGAATATTTTTTGAATGAAACGGATGAATATATTTTGTATAATGTAAATAATATAAAAAGAACAACTGGCTTACGACTCCTAACAAATTTTAAGGCAGCTTTTCAGATATAAAATAACTAGTATACATGCAGTACAGGCGACGTATTTAGGAAGTTGAATGAAACCAACTAACTCGTTTGCATCTGTCCACTTACTGCTGAAATGTTTTCCTTTGAAATTTCAATCTCGCCAAAATATTCTCACCAAGAGTTGCAATTGGTGATTTTTCTACATTTTTTTTGTATTAATGTTTCCGGAGTTCATATGGGAATTCGGCTGCTGATTTTTACGTAATGGGGTTATTAGGTACTTTTCACCGTATTTTTTTTCTAAATCTGTCGGTCAAAAGACCTTCCTTGTGAGCCCTTCAAACAATAAATACCACAAGTTATGTTATTATATCAGAGGTATAATGATAGTATTCTACAACTACCGCCTTGCCGGGTAATGAACTTACAACGTGTTTTAACACACACAACTTACAAGGAGAGGGGGCAAGGTTTTTAGCTAGGCTTCCGTATTCTATCTATTTAAAAAAAATACCTAGTTCTTCTAGGTGAAAATGGAAACAAAATGAAAGATGAACTTGGTCCCCAATAACCCTCTAGTTCAAAACTTAAATGAAATTAACAAACTAATTTATTTACCAAAACCTTTCTGGGGAAAATATGAGCAATCATGATTGTCGAGAATAAAAAGTCACGAAAAAGTCATTCAATTGAAAAAGGTTTAAAAAGAAATGCATAATTTTTATTGATTCAGTCTCTATTCTCCATGCGCAATAAACTTTAAGTATTTACTATTACGCTATTTTAATACGAAAGGTGTTTAGGTGGTATTAAGTGAGGTAGATAGTGTATAGGTATTGCGACCGCCATGTTTTATAGCAGTTGTTCAAAGTGCCCCCTCCATTATTCGGCACATGAAGGCACGGTATTCGATCGGCTGCTGCACACGCTGCAAATGGTTGCCATTTATCGTGGCTAATGCAACGTGAAGTCGGGCAGTCCAATCTTCCACTATAGTTGGGAGTATCCTATATACATGTTCTTTTAGATGCCTACAAAGGAAGAAATCTAGAGGTGTTAGTTAGGTCAGGTGACCTAGAAGGCCATGCAATTTCCCCCTCGCTCCCGGCCAATCCACCTATTTGGATAATTAACATCCAACCATTGTTTAATCATTACTCTGAAGTGTGGCGGGGCACCATCGTGTTGAAGCCGTAAATTTCGCCCTATAGATAACGGCACGTCTTCCAGCAGACTAAGGAGGACATCTCTTAAAAAGACGAGATAAATGTCGGCATTTAATTCATCTGGAAGCAGATATGGCACAATAATTTTATCGCCTATAATGCCAGCCCAAACATTTATGCGCTATTCCCACTGGTATCGCCATTCGCAGACACGGAAAGGATTGCTTGTTCACTAGATGTGACTGTCATGACATTCAATATCCCACTCCTTGTAAATCGGGTTTCGTTGGTCTGCAGAATGTATTTCAAAAATATATGTGGCCTTTGGAGCATCCATTCACAAAAATCCACACGATGACTATAATCTTCAGGCATTAAATGTTGCACTTGCCTGAAGTGATAAGGGTGTAAATTATTAGCCAGTAAAATAGAGTGTACAGTTGATAAACTCAGTCGGAATTGGCGGGCCAGAGAGTGTACGCTTATTTCAGGATTCTCCTGAATTTCATCTAGTACTGCCTGTTCTAGTTGTGTCATCTCAACTCCACGAACGCGATCACTATCGGATGTCCACGTGCAAAGGACGGAGCCTCTTTGTCTGAGTCGAGAATCTAATCTCCGAAATACATTGATATCTGAATGCCTTCTAGTTGTAAATCAGGCGGCGTATAATCTAAACGCAGCAAGTGCATTACCACGGCATTCTCCAAAAATAAGGTGCTCGTCGCAATACCCGTTTACCATGTACTGCATTTTGAACCGACGTATTTTAAAAATTCCAAACTTTAAAATTTGATTTCAGCAACTTCGAAGAATAGCTTGGCTTTAGCGTTTCCAGATGTTATGCCACTTTAGCGCTTTGAAGCAACAAGCAAACATATAATAATTGCTGGATTCTCGGGAAAATAACAATTTCCCCCAAAATCGAGGATTTCCTGCCAAACTCAGGTACTCTTGGCTTCATTATTTGTCGCCGTTAGAAATTGCACTCCAAAAGATGAAATCCCTAAATTACGGGATTGAAAAATTTCAAATTCCGGAATATAAGTTTTTACTTTATTTATTAAACGAAATGCATTGCTTTTGGGGAGTATATTGCAGATAAACAAATTACATGCCTTAGTTATGTGACGTCATATTTTAAATCAATGCATACGTGATTAAATATTTATTTAAATTATTATGTGAAAATATTATACCATAACCTTTCACTGTGGTTTAGGAACCCCTATTTTAGGACACCGCAAGCAGTATGGGGGGGCAGGGAGGGGAAGGGGGAGATGGAGAAAAGTTGTCTCAGAATTCAAACACATGACAGCTCATGTCCAGTATGCGCTAAAACCTTTATAAGGAAGCGTTTTTATGAAAAAATAAATTCCTGCTTTTCGTCTTCGAATTGATTAAAGTGCACTGTAGCCACCTATATTAGTATTTATTTATATTTAAATAATATGCCCCCACCCACTACCAAAAACAGACAATTTTTACAATAATTTCTTTTAGTGCAGTTGCCCTTATTTTTTTATGAATCTTCTCCATAGGTGCATGGCAGAGGCACCGATTTATAATTTGCCGGGATGTATCGTACTGAATTTTAAAAGTAGTTCCCGTAATTACCGAGGTTGGCGACCGTGGATGTAGTGTTTGGCGACCGTGGATGTAGTGTTTGGCGACCGTGGATGTAGTCGATGTGGATCCAAATTTGTCACCTAAGTTGTAAATGAGAATTTTCCCTTTTGTATAATAAATCTTTCTTTGTAATTAAGTGAAATGGTATGACGTTATTTGCACACGTTTTATTTTTAAAAACTTCAAACTAAAGTATTTTAGTTTGTTGTTCAAAGTAAAATAAATTTTATTTTAAACTAAAATAAAAAAAAATATAGCTAAGTTTAATATTGTAAAATAAAATAAAACTTAGCTCAGCGTATTTTCAGAGAAATGTGGCCTTTAAAAATCATCTTCTTATGTTTTTAAATTATAAAAATAAAGAAATTTAGAATTGGAAACCCCATTTTACCCACCTTCATGGAAGTGGGTGGACGCCGGAGCCTTAATTTGCCGTGGGTAACAACAATCTTAGCTGCACCACTGCTACCATATACATTGTAAACGTGGAATTTAAAAGTATAAGTATTAGTAAGTGCGGCATCGCCAAATTTGGTAGCACAGGCTAACCTTTACGTAGAATGACATAATTCTAAAGCAGGACCGACTGAAATTTGCGCGCTAAATTTAAATAGCACGTGATGAAGAAATTTCTTTCTCATAGCGAGTTAAACCCTTTTTATTCTAGAGGCGGGGAAATCAAGGGACGTGGCTTTCGTTATTGGCTGAAACAACGTAGAAGCATGCTCTCTTGAAGCACTATTGTCTCTCAGATAGAAATTTTGAAGTGCTTATTATTCATAAACGAAGTCGTCAATCAAAAATCATCACTCTTGACTTTCGTCTCAGAATTTATCATAGAATCGCGTGCCAGAGAGTTTATGCGGTAGTTACGGAACACCCTGTATATATAATTAGCACAAGAAATATTACAAAGGAACAAATTCAATATGAAGAAAAAGATCAATGTATAATATATACCTATGCAGAAGGGCTTTCTCAA
Source organism: Dysdera silvatica (assembly GCA_006491805.2). NCBI lineage: Eukaryota > Metazoa > Arthropoda > Arachnida > Araneae > Dysderidae > Dysdera > Dysdera silvatica. Next base: position 301,574,389 of record QLNU02015360.1, on the reverse strand, counting down.
GGGGGGTACCCCCAGCATAGGTAAAAATTTTATACTTATGAATGGTAATTCATAATTAGTTATTGATATGCTACATTCTTGTTATTTTACTTATTATTGAAATGTCAATTTGTTTTTGTTTTTACTTTAAAGTGCTAAATTGGTTGCCTACAGTAAAATGGTCAGCTAGTTACTTTAACTAGTTTACATACTTGTTTAAATCTATTTAAATTATTTATTATACTTTGGTTATTTCGCAACGTTTCCAATCTAAGTCTTCATTTGCCGGTTTTGCTTCAGGCTAGCTTCAGGTTATTTTTTTATTTCATATAATTGTTATATATCTATTAGGTGTTTTGCAAGTTTTATTGCTGTTATTATTATTTTACATTGAAATTCCTCTTAACGGACACCTCTCAGATAAGGTCACTTCGCTTTTACGGTCAGATAAAAATTGCCCGGCAGAGACTAATTTACGATAATGAATTTCAAACGTCTGCTTAGCGGTCACTCTCATATGCGGACGCGGACACTATTTTTGATTCGTTCTATTAGACTAGATCCCTTGTACGGACAGAATACGTTTGAATGTCGACCTTTACGGCGTTTTTCTCAACAGGAAACTAAGAATAAACGGGACGAGAGCTAAGGAGAATTTCCCCTCCTATTATCGTAGAGTGGAAATTGACTTGGATTCGCTGATCCAAATGACTCATGCTTAATAAAGACATTGATAATAAACAAATCATGTAAGGATACACTGCTCGAAACTAATAAACAATTATCAACACAAAATTATCGCAGTTCAAATTTATTATTATTGTTTACTCGACTACCACACAGGTTTTGTAAGGATAACGACGGAGTAATCTCACAACTCAGAATGCATTTCAAAAGAAAAGGACTGGTGAGTAAAACACATCAAACAGATATTGATCGATTTTTTTTTTCCAAGACAAATAAATTTTAATATTTAACGTTTTGTTGTAAATTTACTTGTTATATTCAACGAAAGTATACTTTCCTTATCTTGAACTTGTCTAATATGCTCATAATTAAAAATAAGTTTCGAAATTAAGTACAGTAAAACCTCCCTACAACGATATCCGATATAACGATAAATCCCTCTACAACGATAATTTTTCTCGGTCCGTATAATAGTGTTGCAGAAAGGTTCTACTGTATAATGAACCCTCCCTTTAACAATAACTCTCTCTACAACGATGATTTTTCTCTGTCTGTATAATATTGTTGTAGAGAGGTTTTACTGTATTTAAGTGACTGAAATGCAATATTTCAGCTACTTTATAATGACCCCGTCTTTTACGGTCACCCCTCTTTTACGGCCAAATATTTCTGTCCGGCGAGTGACCTCTAATGGGGGGGGTTTCACGGTGATTATATTTATATTTTACTATATATATATATATATATAAAGCTGAAATTTACTAGTAGCTATTAGCCGTTGCAAAACTATTACCGATTAATTTATTGAGTTATTTATTATTATTATTATTTTAAATATAAACATATATAAGATGCGATTTCCCCTTGAAGGTGATTTCATATTTAAAAGCCGCAGCTCATGCCGCTTAACTCAGACCCTTTTTCTGTCTTTTACTATACTCACTTACACGCATGTATCAAACGAATCATGACAAATTTTATTTAACTTGCGTCGATTGACTTGGGAGAAAGCGTACAACTGCTTGTTATAGCACAGGGTACATTTCAATACAAAATAAGTTTATTTTGTGGATGCTAGTCTATTTCGGAAATTTTTTAAATGTCGGAGTTAAAAACCCGGAGTGTAAAACTGAGTACGCGATATCGACGGATGGGTTGGTGCCAAATCGCAACATTTAGTGAAATAGATCTATACTCTTGTCTATTTCCATCTTTGCTCCCCCACCTCAGCATTTTTTTAAACCAGGTGAAAAGTTATTTGCTTGCAAAATGGAAACATTTCGTCTTTAAACACCAAGCGCTGTAATTGTAGATATACAAATCATGGACAACCTTTTTAATGTTGATAACCTTCGACCTCTCTGCTTCTCGTTCCAGAACAGGTCTTAAAATTTGTTTTTAACTAATCCAAAGAAAAACAGCTCGTCTTATATATTCTGGTGTATTTAATTTTTATTTTAGTTCTATGTCGCACGCATTCAGAATGACAATGAACTTGCACGGGATTGGAACTTATTTTTATGGATTTTTCGGACCCCTTTTTTTTTTAAACTTGTTAGGTGAGAACTTATTCTTGCCCGTGGTAAGTTATTCGTTTCAGCAGCTTGTGGTTAAAACCAGAAACGAGAATTAAATACGTGTCCATTTCTTACATCGTCAATATCTCATCATGGACCATACAAAACAATTACGTCAATTTCAGTGATTTGAACTGTAAAAATAGCAAAGTAGACTGTCATGTAAAATAACCAGAGTTTAAGATAGGCCTGGAGACTCGTCACTCGCATATCAGGTCATTTTCAAATCCCATGAAAATGATCGAATTAATGATCAGTTTCAAAGATCATTGCGTTCAAGTTGAGAGACCACATTAGTGGTCGAAATATATGCACCGAGAAATAAGTTAGGGGTTAATTGCCAAAGAAGTAATGAATACGGCAGCTTGTCATTTATTATGCTTATTAATTGCTCTGTTCGATACAGACGCGATTAATCTGATTTTGTTTAATTGCACTCAAAGAATCATTGTTAATTAATCTCCGAGATAAAGTAACTAATTGGTAATTAGATATGGACAGCTATTATGGCTGATAACAGATTTTGTTATTCGAGATATAACCAAAGGATCAAGATAAACCCCTAATCGCTATATTGAAGGAAATTTTGTCCCTTGCTTTTTATGTTGTTTCCATTTGGGTAATAGATATGCGGTCACTTACACATAGGACTGGGGCCCACAGAATCCACTGGTCTACCATGGCAACCAGCATGCTAAAGAAATAATATTTGTGTTTTTGGAACATTTCGGTTAGATGAATTCGAATTAGATTTCCACTTCCGAAGTCCGAAAGCATTAAAAAACAATTATAGGCTACACGTATAATAACAATTTATGCAAAGAGAGAGAGGGAGAGAGATCAATAATGCGCAAAGACAACTTTTATCTCCAGCCTTTTGTGCAAAGTTTGTGCTTTTGTTGTTATCTGCTGAATCGGATCTTATTGCAAAAATAAAAGCTAATTCAGCAGACATTATTAAAAAATTTACTGCAACCAAAGCGCGCAAAGTACAAGTTTACAAGTATACTTTTTATTTATTTACTGTATAAAATATCGGAATTAGTGAAATTACAGAATATTCAGTGCATTGTGGAGTCTGATGGAGTGAACTTCGTCTATGCAATTCGAGAGGGGGGTAGGGGTCCATCTTTTCCCGTGTGCCCTGGGGTTCCCAAGAATCTTTCAAGGGGTCCCCGAAACTTTTTATTTTATATTACCCTTTAGGGTCCTCGATAGTTTTTAAGAGTATAAAGGGGTCCTCTGACACAAATGTTTGAGAAAGGATGGGTAAGGGTGTCAAACGTCGGATAATGTGAGCTGGTGTCGCTTGGATAATTCAGTTTATAATAAAATTGATTGGATTTCGCAGGGGCGGACTGGGCCGCTGGCCACACGGGCGCCGTTAACGGGCAGACAGGGGGGACCCGTTCCCCCAATGTTGGTATTAGGGTTCCATGTCCCCCTCCAATTTCAAACAAAATGCCTTCTACTGATATATTGTTCCTACCAATATTTTTATGCTGTCTGCACCCATGGCCGGCCAACCGGCCCCTGGGTCGGTGCGCCTTAATAAGCGATAGGACTTGCGTCCTCATGGGCTATAGGACTCGCGCCCTCCTATAATCCAAGGTATGCGCCCTTTGAGAGAACCCAGTCTACCTCTCGGGTTTCATGGCTCAAGAAGGGCGAAAGTTAATACCCAAACACGAGAATCGACGGGTTTCTTAGGGATTCGCACCTCAATCACCCAAGCATTCAAACTCCGAACTACGGATCAGTAGCAAAAACGATAAGGATGTTCGGTATCCAAACCAGGGTTTTCTACACAGCAGACAAGCGCATTACCGCCATGTTATCATAAGAGCTATGTATAGTAAGATTTAAAAAAATTGTAATAGACAAAGAAATATACAGGAAATTTATTGTAATAATAACATTATTTCAGACGAAGTTTAATTCCATTTTCTTGCTAATTACGGTGTATCTCAGTTAATCCACCTGGATAGACGTAGGTACAAATTTTTATACTGTCTGAAAAAGGCCATAATGCCCCAGATGTGTAAAATTGATCATGAAAGAAAATGACATAAATTTCATTTTAGTTCTAAAGAGTTGAAAGTATATTTTTAAATTTTAGAAATAACGAAATTTTAAATTAAATAATAAAAGTTATATTTTCTTCAAATATCGTCAAAGGATATATATTTTTTTAATTTTAGTATTTTGTGTGAGTAATAATGATAAGATCAACAGAATAGCAAATCATTTTGAGGTCCAAGAATGGCGAAAGATATAAATCATGGAGCGAAACAAATGTTAGTTTTTTCTTGTCAGTTTCTCATTTTTAGATTCATGTTTTCTTAGAAAATATTTTTTTCGATGAGTTTCTGAACACCCATGATTAATATGAAAAAAGCTTCCAATAGTTTAACACTCGTATTTTTAATTAATTGATTCGCAGCATAATCTTATTGATGAATGAACATTGGAGTTGCGATTCGTGTACAATTCGTGAAATTGGAATTACCCCTTCGAAGAAGGGTGAATCTATTGCCGCGACAATTAGTAGAGACGTAGTACAGAAAAATGAACATTTATCTTTGTAACATTTTTAGCCAGGGTCACCAAAGGCAAGAGATCTGTTCAATAAGTGGTTATACGCGGACGAGTCAATTTCTCAAGCAATGTGTTTAAGGACAAAGAAATCAAACATTTAATATTTAAAAAAATATGCCATCGCTATCTCGCATGCCATTTTCAGGAAATGAAACTGACAATGACAAATGGAAAAAACACAGTGTCAATTTTATCTAGACTTCCATCTTGGTGATTGACGTCTTGTTTAACTTTTGTCATTTATATAGCATGTAGAATATTATTACCCTTCTTAGGGATAACATAATTGCCAAATAATGGTCGACACACAAAGCCACCGGGGCGAGTTTTTTTGTGAGGGATTTTTTTTTAAGATAATATATTGACACCCGCGTTTTTAAAAATGTGGGTGTCAGTTTATTGTCGTAATTATATAGGATATTATTTCTTGTAATTTACTTTCATCTGTTGATAATTACCAGCAAACTTCTAATTAATTTTCCACTGACTTTTGATTTGCCTTATTTCGTTCGACGCAGGGTAATAAATCAAAAAACAATAAGAAATAGAAATAAAAATTAGACAAATTTTTATGGTGCAGTTATTTTATAAAACGTCATAATAACAACATTGCTTATAGCTATTTCGATAGAGCTAAACGGCTATCATCGTCAGAGCACTGGTAGCTTCTGTTTATGTCCGTGCTGTTGATCGGTGTTGCCATCACGTCAGTTAAAAGCTTGATTGGGTGGAGGAGTTAAGCATATCTGTGGTGTCGTCTCTAGCCGTGAAACACAAAAGATTTTCTCAAGCGGGTGAGATAAAGTTACTAAAGAGTTGATTAACTGCAACGTTGATGTTTGATGGAATGATAAATGCCTCAAAAAAAAACTGACGTCAAGTGTTAAGGTGACTTTTTTAATAATTTGTGCATTGGATAATAAGAACTTGTGTCCGAATTTCCATAAGGGTTTTGCCAGAGCCGATTTATCAAATTTTTGCCTTCGGGCATAAGCCTCACGTTCTTTTGACCTGAGGCGAAATGCTCTTCGTATTTGGTCAATATAAATTTGGCCACACTGGCACGGAATGGAATATATGCCGCAGCTGTCAGAATCCGGGATGGTGTCTTTAAAATGAGAAAAGCCAATTTTGTTGATTGGAGTGAAGGTAACGCGAAAGTTGAATTTGTGCAAGGCAGCAGCAATTTTGGTAGAAATTTTTGGAACATAAGGAATGCAGACAATGTCCCTAGGAGCTGAAGAATCACTGGAGAGAGAAGAGGCCGGTTTAGGTTTAGTGAGTTCTTTAAAAATATGATCAATAATTGTTGGATTGTAGCCACGGTATGAGGCAATTTTTCGAATGTAGCTGATTTTCTTAGTCAATGCGTCACTTGTAGAAGAGAATTTGATGGCACGAAACACCAACCAATAAAACGAGCTCATTTTCTGGCTTTGTGGATGAGCCGATAGAGCGTGAGGAAGAAGACTAACGGAATTAAGTTTTCGGTAGACACTGGTTTGGACGCTAGTAGGTGTTCTATGAACTAAAACGTCGAGGAAAGGCAGCGAACAGTCTTTTTTCTTCAAAGGTCCTTTTCTCCTTTTCTTCATCTGCAAGTGACGTGTTGACTAATGAACTCCGGTACATTCAAAAAATTGCCTCATACGGCGGCTACAATCCAAGAATCATTGTTCATGGCTTTAGGAGACTTACTAAACATGCCTCTTATCTCTTCAGAGATTCTTTAGCACCTAAGGATATTGTTTGCATTCCTTATGTTCCGAAAATTTCTACTAGGATCGCTGCTGTCCTGCACAAATTCAACTTTCGCGTTACCTTCACTCCGATCAACAAAATAGGCTTTTCTCATCTTAAGGATAACATCCCGGATTCTGACAGCTGGGGCATATATTCCATTCCATGCCTGTGTGGCCAAATTTATATTGGCCAAACACGAATAGCACTGAGCATTAGATTAAAAGAACGTGAGAATTATGTAAGAAAGCAAGAATTTCATAAATCTGCTCTGGCAAAACACTCATGGGAATTCGAACACAAGTTCTTATTCTCCAATGCACATATTATTAAAAAAGTCAACTCAACACTTGATCTCAGTTTCTTTGAGGCATTTCACATTCTAGCAAACATCAACGTTGCAGTTAATGATCAACTCCTTAGTAACTCTATATCATCCACTTGGAAAAACCTTTTGGGTCTCACGGCTAAAGGCGTCTCCACAAATACGCTTTACTCCTCCGCCCAATCAAGTTTCCAACCGACGTGATGGCAACATTGATTCACGTCATGGACATAAACAGCAGCCGCCATTGCTCTAACGATGATAGCCGGTTAGCTCTATCGAAATGGCTGTAAGCAACGTTGTTATTATAAAGTTTTATAAAATAATTGCACCATAAAAATTTGCAAAATTTTTGCTTCTATTGATTAGTGCAGTGTGTCGCCATTAAACCGTTAATATTGCGAAAGTTTAAAATAATAATGATATCTCATAGCTGCAATGAATCTCTTTCTTCTACGCATTCATTTTCTTTCTTTAACTGATCAATTTCCTTCTGAAATAAGATCTGCAATATCTGAAAATTCATATTTCGAAATCTCTCTGAATGAAGCAAATTTTGGTTGATCGAAAAATTATTTTTCATCGATCGCTAGCGGACTCTTGAAAGGAAAAGATGGCGTATGAGATAGTGTAGGATATTTTTTTATATCTTCTTCCTCGTTATCTGTGAAGCTACATGTATGTTTTCTGAAATATATGATAATTATGCACATAAAATATTATAAGATGCTTATTACGGCTATTTTTGATGGACATATTATGTAATGATCCCGATACTTGACAATTACTGAACTTGGAATTTTGACGATTTCTAAACTTATTGCTATAAAACTGACATTTTTTATTGGTGAAAGACATAATATCAAATTGCAATAGACAGACAAGACAGGTAAACTTTTTTTTTTCATTTATGCTTCTTCTGTGGGACAAACTTAAGTCTGCCTTTATTTATTAATAGTCAAAATAAGCATATGTGTGTATGTTTTGGCAGAAATGCCACTGAAAGTAAGTACTCTATGTTATGTTGCACGCATTAGATGCTCTGTATTAACGTAGAATTTTTCTACCAGTAAAAATACCATAAATTGCTGTCTTTTAATTTTTGTGAAATTGACAACCCATGTTAATATATAGATAATCACTTGACATGAAAATGTGTCAGGCAATAATAATTCACCCGAAACTGGCAACAAAAATTCTGTGCCTTGAAATTGATAAAAAAAAAATCATTTGTTATTGGACGGAGTTTTAAAATTGAATAATGTATACTATTCATTCACATGGAAGTGACCGGAAGGCCCATTTTCTGTTTTGTATAAAAATAAATACGAAAAACGTTATGTAGTAAGTTTGTATAAGGCGTGTAATAAATGCGCATTGTGTATATTCCTTGGTATTGCTTTCTCATGGACTTGTTAATTTATTTAACAGTGGGGGAGACTGGGACCTTCTGCATCTATATCGGGTAAGTGGAAACAAATTTAAGCAAAGCGATGGGGATCCATTGTAAAATATTATAAGTAATTAATCTTTAGGTAAGTAGTTTATTAAAACTTTAACAGATAAAAGCAATGTTTCTCAAAATCTTGTATCTCTCCATCTTCTTGGTAGTATTGGTACTCAAAATTAAAATAAGCAAAATTTGTTGTCATCTTTGCTTAATTTTGACCACGATGTTTTTGACAAAGTAAAATTTCCCCTAAGTTTAATGCTTTTCAAAATTATGTAGAAAACTTTAAACATACAATAGTACACTAAACATAATTGGATCCCCCATCGCTCTCTCCTTTAGTTCATTAATTTATTAACAGATGGCACACTGTAGTCTTTTTCACGCATGCGTACAACGTTCTCATCAGGAAGTTCGGGCTTCATTGCTGCAGGACATAAAAAAAATCAGGTAAGAGTTTCAATTTTAGCCGCGGTGCATTAAATCTTTTTATTCAGAACATATAATAATAATAATAATTACATTAAAACCTCACGGGTGTGTATAAAATTTGAAAAAAAAAAAAAAGCAATTCTGTTTGCACTTCTAATGTCGACAGCATGTAAGATGAAATATTTAAATAACATTAGATCAGTGTGTCTTGATATGATGCATACTTTTTCAATACTTTTTCTGTAATTGTATTTGTTAATTCATGCTTCTCGTACTTATAGGAAATGCAGTGGAAGGTGCGCACCAGGCTTCTCTTTGATGTTGTGAATTGGGTTACATACTGAACCTCTCAGGACACCATGAGGTTGATTCGTTATGAGTACGGTCATGTGGAAAGAACACCAACAGATTTTGGAGAAAATTTTCGTAATAGAAACTCATAGATATAATAGAAACCTGTTCCATATCTCTTACCACAAAACCTCTGCTGTAAAGGGATGCGGGTAAATATCCCTTTCTTGTACCACCGTGTGCGACTGCGATCGCCAAATTGCAGACTACTGAGACAGATCTGGCAACCTGAAGATCATTGGACCGACTTCTGTACACCAAGACATTGAAAAGGCGTTATTTTGACTTCCAGAAGCGCTCGAAACCTTGTATTGTTAAAGACGATGGACTTGAAGATGTAAAGGAGATGGAATTGAATATTTGAAGACATCCGCTGACTGAAAGTTTTTTAACTCACGACTGTCATTAATGCTAAAACAAGATCCGTCCTAAAAATCCATTCTACATTCGTGTTGCGCTATAAACTGTTCGCTTCTGTATCAAAAAGTAGGCGATGCCATTTCCTCTTGGTGTTTATGTCAGTGGGCTGATTTAGCTACAATTTATAGCCAAATTTATAACACCCCCCTGTAGCAAAAAGATTTTATAACTGAACACGTTCGGCAAATTATTCGATATTGATGGAGTGAAAAATCAATCGTTGAATATGTCTCGTTGACTCGTATTTGTTTCAAGACGGGCCGGTGTAGCGACAAAGTACTGTGTAAATAACAAAACAACAAATTTTTGTAAAAATTTTGACCCACAAATCTTTTGCATTTTATGGGCTTGCACACAAATCCATAGGCATGAAAGCTAGCACACTTTTGCTTCCATTACTAAAAGTGTGGCGAATTCACCTCTGTTACGAAATATCGTTATGGAGAATCATTGTTTACAACAGAAGCTGCAAACTCAATCGAAATGTCCTAATGATATCTAGTAGTTAAAAACTTGACTATTGACTATGCAAATTAGTTTGGCTACTCAAGTGAATGTGGCGGTTAGACTAATTGAGCCTGAAATATGGGGTCTTATGAAGTACGAAGAATTTTATCAGAAATTTGAAATTTTCATACGTGGCAAATTTGTGGTGGGTTTCTCACCTCAACCTGGCGAAGTAAGGTTAATTATGTTGATTACGTAATATTGATTAGCTTCATGCCTTATAATGTTAATTAAACGCATTACTCTGTGTGCTAGAAAATGCATGTTATGGTTCTTAAAATTAAGGAATAAGAGCTCACCAATCTTTGCTAGTCCTAGCCAATAACAAGGACTAGATGATGCAAGTCAATTTCTGTTTGATTTAATAACTCTTCCGTATAGCATTATCTATGTAAAACTTCTACACAGAAAATTTTAAAATCTTACTTTTTTTTTTTTAGCTAATGCCCAAATTTTCTTTTTAGCAATAAATGGTACTTACTGCCATAAGCATATGCAGAAAGTTCATGAGGGTGTCACAGGCTTATAATGGGGGGTTATGGAGCTACACTTCCAGATATTCATATGCATATATGCAAACTTTTATCGTAATGGTGGGAGGTTACAATCCCCATCAACATCCCCTGCGTACGCCAGTGCTGAACATTCTCTCTAGCGAGAGCAGAAGATATAAGCATCGAATACACAAAGTGTGCCTATTTCTACGACCCTACAGGCAGTGGTGTAACGTAGGGAGGGCCACCAGAGCAAAAACCCCGAGCGCAAAATTCTTAGAGGCGCAAAATTTCAATATTGGACTGGTGGAATGGGGTGCTAACAGGTTTTAACGGGCGCACTACTTAACTTGCTCGAGTTCTGCAATCCACGATACGCCGCTGCCTACATGATATATCGGTCATCAAAAAGCCTCTAATATTTATGTTAGAAAAATACTGGGAAGTTCACAATTTTCAAATTTTCCTTTAGAAATCACTAAATGGTAGGAGAACCAACTCTAAGCGACCCAGGTACCTACGGGGCTCCAAATAAATATTTGGGAAGAGGAGTCGGTGCCTCCCATAATCGATAGAGAATAAATAAAAAAACTGAAAACGTAGCTGAGGGGGTAAACATATATAATATATATTAATTTTATCTTTTACGTTAACTCATTTGCGGATCCTTTCATCCTGTGCCCTTCCAATACCTTATTGAAGTTGGCTCCCCTAATGGTTGGTGAAAACATGCATTAGTGATTTTTTGCAAGAGTTCAGGTAACGTCTTTGTAGGTCAAAATATTATCTCAGGCACTTTTCGTTTTAACGCCGTAGAATAACAATAACCGATGAATTAGTGTATGTTAAGGGGTAATTCAAGTATTACGTAAGCAATATTTTGGCCATTTCAACCCCCAATAAGCAAAAATTAACATTGGCTAACATAGGAAAATAGGAGCAAAAGGGAAATCCTCCAAAGCATGTAATACTGAACTCCCATCTATGGTACTTAATCTTGTTTATATTTTATATTTATAACAAAAGAATTAAGCGATAATTTAATTATAAAAATTAATAAGCTCCCAGTGTCTGGTTCTAGTGCAAGCTGCCTTTTCACGTTCGTAAGCATGCCATCGAAAATATCAAATCTCATTCTAAAAGTTCTGTTTTGGTCAAATATTTATTTTTTGGTAACTTCTCTATGAGCTGCAATTTTTCCAGTCATTTCAAAAGCGCTTGCTTTTCTTCTGATGATTCCCTTTTCGGCTAAGTTTTGTACATTCGAATTCGATTTTCCTGACTCTTCACATCAATACAGTAATCCATTTTAACATCAATAATTAAATGGTTGACTTCGTAAAAGTTTTGGAATACATATGTGGAATTTATGTGCTGTTGATACGTAGACGTATCATTGAACAACGTATCTTTGCTATATAGTATTGTAAATTATTAGTAGCATATTGAACTATATGAATTCGTATAATATTAAATAAAATGTTATAATGTAATACGTTGTGGGTACTGGATACTGAATTGTATCTGGTATTACAAAAGAAAATTAACATTTTTCTTATTTTTGCGCACCCATCATGGAAATATAAATTAGGTCTTTTATACGATCTCAGTTTTCCTTTAAATTCAATTATATATAATATCCAATATATATATATTTTATATATAATATTCAATCATATATAAAATTATATATAATTTAATACAAAGTTATTTCAAATATGGGTTCGCGTATTAGGATTCAATCTCTATTCCCGGAAAATAGCTTTGAAGGGATGTTTCGATCGTACCATCTCATCATTCTATTTTCCTTAATTCGAATGAGTTCTTCCAAAGATTTCAGTTCGTTTCAGAAATGAATCTCAAATAAAATGGTTTCAGTTCAGTTCAGAAATGGAGCGTTACCCAGAACATGAAAACTCGTCTTGATTATATAGGCTACTTCAGTAAGAGTGCGTCATTCAATACGCTTCTAACAAATATGGGCATGCATCTAAATCCTTGATTTGCATTTATGTTAGGATAACAAAATGGATAATATTCAAGCACGTCTGAAATACATGGTTAACGTAAATAGATGACCGGATTTTAAAAATTTATATTTTCAAAACTACTACACATAATATAATCAGTGCTACATGAAAATAAAGAAAACAATTCCAAGTTTTTTTTCAGTTACAAATATTCGATATGTTTACATCTCATAATACGACAAACATCTAATCTGTAATCAAGTTCGTTCTAGACATTTTGCAGTTTTTCTCTGCCAACGATTGTTAACGCAGCAGTGATGCGTCCTTTGATTTCATTTAGTGTTTTCGGCCATGGTGGTTTATAAACAACATCGTTGATGTAACCCGTAAAAAGAAATCGCATGGCGTATGATCCGGGGATCTTGGTGGCCATATGAATAAGGGTGAACCATCGTTACCCGCACGTCCAATCCAGCATTGTGGAAGATCCTCGTATAAGTAACTATAAACATCCAAAGACGAATGGGGTTGGGCTCCTTCTTGTTGAAACAAAAAATTCGTACTATCTTCACGCAGCTGTGGAAATATCCATATTTGCAACATGTCCAGGTAATTACTACTTGTTACCGTTTTCTTGGTGTAAGACTTTTCGGTTCGCACATCGAACATTTGTAACTGAAAAAAAACTTGGAATATTTTTCTGTATTTTCATGTATCACCGATTATATTATGTATAATAGTTTTAATAATATAAGTTTTTAAAATTCGGTCATTCGTTTAAGCTAACTCTGAATATTCTGATTTTTATGACACCTAATACATTATACTGCATGTTCTATGTTCGGTATCTTCATTTGGAAAATTTAAATGTAGTCGCACTCTATTTATTTTTTGGAATAAATAATTTCTTTTTTTACTGTAAATCGAACAGAGGAGACAGAAATCTTCATTGCAAATAATTTTAGAAAACTTCCACTCCGTAAAAGAATTTGACCATATGTACTTTATGAAATTCTTTCCAAATACCCTTACATCCATATGCACCCACACATTCCAAAAAAATAAATAAATAAATAAAATAATAATAATAATAATCTTACTATTTTTATTTTCTCAAACTTAATGTCAGTTAATATTTCTTGAAACACTTTTCTTAATTCTGAACCTTTTTCTCACCCTTATATTATTATTCCCGCACTACTCTTATTATTTTCGTGAGCAGCAATTGCTGCAGCCAAGGGTGGTGGTCGCTCGTGGGAAAAATCGATTATATGACCTGTGGAAAGAATTTTGTACATCGTACAATAATTTTCAGCACCCATGTATAAATAGCTCAAACTAGAGCTTTTTTGTTTTAGGAGAAAAAGAGACGCCGTCCCCATATTAAATTCGAACCAGGGTTCCTCCGTCGAGCCTGGAATGTCTCGACCGCTAGACGAATGAGGACAGGAAACAACGCTCTCTTTCTCCGTATATAAGGATGTAAGATATTATTAATATTATAGTCTGAGATATTTATACATAGGTGCTGAAAATTATTGTATAATAAATTCCCCCACGAAAACCCACAAAAATCTCGCCCCGGTGGCTTTGTGTGTTGACCATTATTTGGCAATTGTGTTATCCCTGCGGAGGGTAATAATACCTTACACCTTTACATACGGAGAAAGAGAGCGTTATTACCTGTCCTCATTCGTCTAGCGGTCCAAGACACTCCGGGCTAAACGGAGGGACCCTGGTTCGAATCCAGGATGGGGACGGCCTCTCTTTTTCTCCTAAAATGAAAAAACTCTAGTTTGAACCAGAGCCATATATAGGGAGAGTTCGGTCATGTATCATTGTCGAGCTCACGCTGCTGGATTGGTTAACTGGTGGGCACGTGACAGACAGCGGCCATTATGGCTCAATGATCGCGCGCTCTCAGCACTATGTTAGCATATTCTTGGCTGGTAAAAATAACGAGTGTTTTAATATTCAATATAATCGGAGGCTATTCATTGTGAAAAATGGTTATTTGTTGCACTGTAAATTGTAAGAATCGAAGTGGTCAAGGAGTAAAATTATTTCACATTCCAAATGGAAAAAATGATCAAGAACGGCGCAAAATTTGGTTAGCCAAAATAAAACAAAAAGATTTTGACTTTGTGAAAAGTGCCTGTTTGTGTGAAGTAAATATTTTTTTTTTTAAATTGTTTTTGGGTAGTAAGAAATATGCCACGCTTTATAATTTGTTGTTCACATCTGAGAGTATTACGATATGAGATAATATCGGGAATAAGTTTGACCCGTAATTTAACCATGTAAAATAAAAGTGTCAATGCCTATCATTAATGTTTTAAATAACTTTTTAGTTTCACATTTATTTTTTTTTAAATAATGGCAGATTGAAATTACGTGG
>QLNU02015360.1:301544783-301559361 GCA_006491805.2 Dysdera silvatica | reverse complement strand
AAATAAAATAAAGTAAATAATAAGTTTAAAAAAAAGTTAAAATATAATAAGTAAATTTAAAGTGAAGTAAACTATAAATAAGTTAGTAGTACAATAGTTAAAAATATTTATAAAGCAATAATAAATAGTTAAACAATTTAAAACAAAAGTTACAATAATACTTTCTTTTAACTACCAGCCTTTGAGGAAATTGACAGTTATCCACCTGAAGGTAAGTGCTTTTTAAGAAACCTCAAAATTATCACTTCTAAACGCAATTTGAAAAATCTTGAGCTGGTATTTACATGTTTTTAAATGCCCTTGTGGAGAAAAAAAAATTCGCAACCCTATATAAAAGCCTTTACGCGCTAATTTAAAGTCCTTTTATGTCTTATTTTAAAGGTAAAATACAAAATTTGCTCGAAAAATGTAATATTACTCTTCATTCCGTTTTGAGACTAAAAAATACGCAGATTATAGCAAATGCAACAGTGTGACGTTGTTCTGAACGAGAAGTGAGATGGAGCGAAAATGGCGTTATGCGTTTCCCGTGACCGAACTCTCTCTGTATATGGCTCTGGTTTGAACTATTTGCGCGTGGGTGCTGAAAATTCTTGTATAATAAATTGCCCCACGAAAACTCACAAAGATCTTGCCCCGGTGGCTTTGTGTTATCGCTGAGAAGGGTAATATCTTGCAATCTTGTACATGTTTGAACTTGAAGCAGATTTCATATTATTTACGCCTTGGTGTTTGCTGGCGCATTTTGACAATGTGAAATTCTTGTATAGAAAAGAGTGTGGTGTTTCTGTTTACTGTCAAAGCATTTGTCTTCGTGGATTGAATGAAGTGCCTCAGTATTTAACAATGCTGACTTTTGTGTCAGCACAATGCTGACATAAAAGCTTTAGGATTTGCTATGTTCCAGGTGACGAATATGGAGCTCTTTTATACGTAAAGCTAGGTGTTTGTTCTTCCAAGAGGAAAGACTGTAGTGAACATAAATAACCCAATAGACTATATTTAGCATGTAAACGTATAGAAGAGTATAAACGTATTCATGTTCGCAAAATCGTAAGTTTAGCTCGAAACTTACGATTTACGAACGTTATAAGTTTCTGCTGCTCTTTTAAAAGAGAGAAACTTACCAAATAACTGCTCACTCTGGGCCGTAGGTTGGGATTCCTGGAGTAAAAGTCCACCACCCTAAGCTTGGTAACGTGTACATCATTCGTGCCACTAACCCGGGTTCGACACCAATCGTGGATGCGTGTCGTTTTTTTGCCCACCGTAGTCCGAAATACCATCATAATAAATCACCATAATCATAATCATCATAAATCATCATAAATAATTACCATAGTATGAAATGTAAAGATTTTATTAAGAACCTCCAGTAATGATTTTGTAGAAAAATTAGCAGAAAAAAAGCAAAAAAAAAATAATAATAAATCCTTTCACTCCACTAAATTACAGTCATTGAATAATTTTCAATTCATAATTTGTTGATTTGGGGAGTTAAGGATAATTACATTGTAATAATTTTAAATAACACAATTGAAATTTTCGTGATTTTAACTACCATAGATCATTCTTTAATAAAATGAGAATTAATGTCGATAGTTACGAGAAATATTAATTAATAGGAATGTAAATTATTTCCTTGATTAACATTGACCAATCATTCAATAATAGTAATGTATCACGATTAAGAAAGCATTAACTAAACCTCTTTAAACGCAACAAAATTTCTTGAATTATTTAAAATATATATTTGGATTCATTCTTTAATAATTTAATCTATAATCAGAATTAAAAAATGATCATATGAATTTCATATAAGAATAAAAACACGTTTTGTACTTACTAATAAACTTGTTTCATTCCCTTTGTAACTTGTATTGTCCTATAGTAATCATAGACATAGAGTTTTTTTTAACTATTAGGAGGGGGCAAGTGCATATTATGTACATTTATACATTACAATATATGTAAAATTGCAATTTATTTCAAATTATTGGGGGCCCCCACGGGCCCATATAGCTCTACGCCTATGATTGGAAGAATACTCTAAATTTTCCCCACTTAGCTTCAAATTTAAAAGTAGTAAACAAAAGGAATGCTCCTCCATTGCCTTTTTCTGTGCATTACCTGTAAGTTCAAAACACGGCACTATCGCGATTGCTTCAAGAACTATCATAATTATTCGAAATTATAGCTTTGTTCCCTTTTCAAATTTAATATATTATTAATTTTCATTCTGATAAGTCGTTTACAATAATTGTATATTTCATAATTAATTTTATATTATGCAATAATCCCGTAGTCTTTGTAAATAACACACACACACACATGTATGAGTGAGCTGTTAATCAAAAGTACTCCTGACTCTGCTGTCTACAACTATGTAAGATATTTTTGGAATACATCGTCTGGGTTGGAGGACGTGGTATTAAGTACAGTGCTGAAAAAAAATGATCTTATTGAAAATACCTCCCTTCCCCCACACTTCCGAACTACAGTACATTCAGAGAGTGCAGTGCAAGGCTAGTTGATAGGTAAAGTATATAAATATGTATAATATTTATATTAGTACGTAGAGCGCATACAATAGGGAAATGTAGAGTTGTAAGGCAAGACATTTTGGAATACGTTTTATCTAAAAGAAGAACTAGAGTTGAGCGACTCCATAAACCTCCCATTCTTCGTATTAACTAAGTATGGGGTAGATAATCCCCCAATCCATATACTAGATGCACTTATTCTGAATTATTACATCTGATAGATGAGCATATTCTGAATTATTACATCTGCGAGATGAACATATTCTGAATTATTGGCTTATTATTCTACGTCTTTCTACTGCTTGTGCACTTATTCTAAATTATTGCGCTTATTAGGTAAACTTATTCTGAATTATTATATCTGCTAGGTGAACTTATTTTGAATTATGATATCTGCTAGATGACCATATTCTGAATTATGATATCTGCTAGATGACCATATTCTGAATTATTGGCTTATTATTCTACATCTTTCTACTGCATACGTTTTGTGCACTTATTCTAAATTATTGCACTTATTAGGTAAACTTATTCTGAATTATTTTATCTGCTAGGTGAACTTATTCTGAATTATTGGCTTACTATTCTACGTTTTTCTACTGTATACTCCCTGCGCACTAATACGTAGAGATGATACGTATATACGTATACAATCATAGGCGTCGACTTGAAAAATAATTGGGGCCCCAGAAATTTTAAACCAAATGACTCATAAAATTTTCAAAGGAGATAAATTTAAATTTCATTCAGTTGGATTATCTGGCAGAATAAAACGCCTGAAATGTTAAAACAAAGCAAATTATAGTTTATTACAGAAAATATTTTGTTTTTCTCTAGATCATTATTTATTTCACTTACTTTGCCTTCGCAAAAGGGAGAGAGAGAAAGAAGTGCAACATTATATTATGTGTGAATATATATATAATTTTACGATTAATTAATGCACAAAAAATAAAATACGTGGTTTTTCTCACGAAATGCGCTCAAAATTATCCGATGGAGGAGTGGGGATTTAAAAAAAGTTTCTCGAACCCACAGAGTCCACGTCTATGTATATAGTTAATAATCCATTTTGAAACTGTGGAACGGAAAACTGTCATTTGGCTTAAATTTCTTTAAAGTCAAATTTGAATTTTTGAAAATTTTTTTTGCAAGTACTTCAAACGTCTTTCGATGCATTTTGGCAAAGGAATTAAAGTTAAAGGTAAATATTTGCAGTTTTCTTGTTCATTTGGCATTACGTTCAGTAGAACGTTTCCAAAGTTTGAAGGTATATTTCAAAGTTCACCCGGTTTACGGAAAAAATATAAACGTAACTGGATTTAGTAACGAGCGTGGCGTATGTAAAATTGCACGTAGTACCATCAGAACTATAATGGGAAAAAATAGTCTTCGTATTATGAGAGATATGCTTAAATTTTGCAGTCACCTATTTATATTTGTACGATAGTTATTATTTTCGTAAGGTTTATCAATCTTTCTAATTTCATTTTTTATTTATCGATGGTTGCAATTATACATGCTGAATGAAAATTTATTTTACATGCATCTCTCCTGAGGTGCTTTCCTCCACATTAGTCCAATATACCCTCCCGATTAATTTATCCCCCTTATTCGATGTCGTTTTCATATTCTTGGTATCTAAGATGCCCTGTTATTCATCTTTGATCTGTTTTCCCTTTAAATATTCGGTCCAATTTAATGCTTTGATGTCAACAATGTCTTTAATATCCATTTGCCTCCATAAAGCTGTTCCGAGAAATTCTCGTAACTGAGACAAACATAAAATGGCGCCCTTCCCCACATCAAAAACATGTCAATTACATATCTAATTATAATACAGGAATGTCTGATTAAAACTGCAATATACTCCAATGTTATTCCATGTGGTGTCCCCTTAAGCTTTTGATCTGGGGCAATTGTCTCAGTGACCAAATCCTCGTCATGATCCGGTACTTCCATTAACCAAGAGTATATTTTGGTTATTGCGACGGTGCACCTTTCCATATTTCTTTGGGCTACTTATCATTTTCGTATTGCTTTCTGCTATCTATAAAAAAAGGGTAAATACATATTTAAACAGTCTTTAAGCCCGCAATAGTAACTTCCTTTGTGGGGTGTATTCGCTCTTGATTACAATTCGGCCAGGCTTGATGAGCGTCTCTTTCTTCTGTCCAACATGCTGTCTTCTATAGATATATCTGTGGCGTCTACTAGCTTATCTCTCCTTCCTCTCTTTATAAATTTGCTGAACAAACATAAGGTAAGATATGTTAAGGTAAAAGGTAAGTGTATATAATTTTTTACAGTTCCAAGACTATTGGAAGTAAAGGAACTTCTTAGGGAAAAAGGACAAATGTGACTAGGCTTATGAAATGGCTTTTCCCCTGCCAATTATTGTGATGTATTTTACGTACACCAGGGCGAGTTCCTCAGTGTGGTTTAGTACGTCATAAAAGCCAGCGCACCGTGCTGTTCACAACCAACTTAAAAACAGATAAATAAGAAAATAAGGACAGGTACTACGACACAGGACTCAGCGTCGCCAACGTAATGGGGGCCCTGCTCCTCTGGGGGACGCAATGTGAGGTTTCACTTAAAGATTCTTAGGGCATTTTTTACCGAGAGAGAGAGAGAGAGAGATGATGTATTATATTTCATCTTGTGATCGTTTTCCTTTTCAATTTCTTCTTTCTCAAAAAATATACCCATTCGCAGAAAGAAGGTTAATCCTTTTCAATTTTCTACGTTTTCAAGTCCGAAGATCAAAAATATCCCACCAATGAAATATACAAGTGGGTAGGCGGAACAATCAAAACACCGATAGATTATTTCCGTTTCACGTACGTTACTTCTTGCACTACAACATATTGCGGTACTGCTTTAATATTATTACTATCATTTACCGTACACATTATTATATTATTATTATGATGAAGATGATATATAAAACTAATTTGAATTACACGATGGTTATTGCAGTTAAAAAAAACTGTCATGTTTATCTAGTGTTTTACTTTAGATTTTAGTTTTACCTTGAAATACGTATTGAAACAAATTAGTTTAATTAATTAAAATGTTAATTCATTTAATTCCAGTTAAAACATTTTTGATAAATACATAGGCGTAGAGTTATATGGGCCCGTGGGGCCCAAGCCCCCCAATAATTTGAAATAAATTGCAATTTTACATATACTGTAATGTATAAATGTACAAAATATTTGATTGCCCCCCCACCCCAATAATTTTGAAAACTCTACGCTGATGGATAAATATCATATTCTGAAATTTTTTAAGCAAATTATGAACTCGTATATTAAAATAATTGTAAACATTTCTATTTTTCTAAAACTATATATATATAATTATATTAACCTACCTATATTTGTAACTTTGGAAGAAAATAACGTACCATTTATTCACTGAAGGGCTTCATAATAGAATTGATACGTTAAAAGACGAATAAATAAAAACAATTATGTGTTGAAATAAATTAAATTCAAAAATGATAAAATAATTCGATTTCTCGTCAATATTTCATATAATAGAACCAAACCGCGTAGGCCATTCGATATTTTCCGAATGACAGTTACTGCAATTTTTCATTAATTTCCTTAACAATTATGAAAACGACACGTAATATTAAGAAAGGGACACCAATCAACTGCATAATTGAATTGATCGTTCTGCTAAATTTCTAGTTATTTTATTGCTTTGCTAAGCTTATATTTTTGTATTCGTTTTTTCGTCCGGGAGTACATTTTTTTTTTCGGGCGAAAAATTTGCGACCCAAAGTAAAAAAAGTCGCCTGTGTCGGCTCCTAGACCTATTTTTCAACCTTTCTTAACAGTGCCTTGAGGCCAGTGAGGGGTCTTTCACTGAGAAAGGTGAATCGTGAAGTTGTTTCAGAAGGCAGACGTGTGGACAAAAACAAATATAAAATACTGTTGTGTCTGTAAAATTCTTCCTTTCCCTTCTTTTCACTGATTTTAAAGTTTCAACGAAATTGTGATATTATTATCGTTAAGTATTATGATTATATATATATGTTGACTCTCATCATGAATTAAATATAGAGCGTTTTATTCATCAGTTTCCGTCTACGTTTCTAATAATGAAGAGGAATATTTGTAGGTTTTGATTAAAGTGTTTTCTTCATGTCAATTGCAAAAAATCGTTGAATAAAATTATCTTGCTTAATTTGCTAATTACTAATTATTAGCAATATTTTCATTTTTCATTAATGATCAGTTTCATTGCCTCACATTTGATCGTCTAAATAATAATAATAATATTTAAAGTTAATTTTATGATAAAAACGAAATTTGAATATTTTCCTGAGTACTAATGTCAAATTTAAAATATATGAATCCTAGATGAGTAAACTATAATGAATTCAAAAATTATATTTAAGATATTTGAATTTGTATGTTTTTTATAAAAAAAACTTTAATAGAAATATACAAACATAAACTTCACTGATCTTTTTCTTCATTTCTACCATTTGGTGTAATACGCGCCGTAACAATATGCATATAGGAGGAAAATTAGAACCCTTCATGGAAAAGCTAGCCTCCCGAAATTTCTCGGTCTTAGCAGCGATTTAAATACAACTGCATGAAATGGCACGATTTCTGCTCTAATCCGTTTGTTCAGTATCCATTTCAAAAGGGTTCGCAAGATCATGTCATTTTCAACCGAGATGTGTATGTTTCAATACTTAAACTTGTTATCGCTCGCACTGTCTCTCGACTGCATTATAATCCGGCAATCGTAATAGCGGCGTTTTAGTTGATTTTGATCAAGCAGACCTTCGATGATGTTAAATCCAGAAGATTCTTCGAAAAATTGCGTACAAAGTGTGTAATCCCTAAGTCCTGAAGTCGAACTATCTTCTTTGATCAGGCCCTTTGTGAATACACATCTAGCTACGATTTAATGGGTTACGTTCTTGGATATATATATATTTCACCTGCTATTAGATTAAGGAATCTGATTTTTTTTTTCATGTGGAATGTGAAGCCATATATGTCAATTAAAACACACTGATGACTTACATATTTAAAGCAGCTATCTTGGGATAGAACCAGGGTCGGACTGGCCATGGAAGTGACGGGCAAATGCCCGGTGGGCCATCATGGAGCTCTGCTTTTGATCCGTCGTATCAAGTTATTTTTTTTTCAACGAGTCCAAGCAACTTAGGAATAATGCTGGAGTAAAGCAACATATATTCATTTGAATTCTAGATTTCCACTTTTTCCTCAAAATTTTCTACATAAGCGTTTTTGGGAAAACTGCAACAGCCGTTAACTAGTTGAATAATAAAAAAAAGCATAAGGTTGCCATCACAAAGGATTTGTATCGATGACCATTTGGAATGTCCAAAGTTTATATAGAGCTGGAGCCCTAGAAAATTTGAAAGGTGAACTAAAGAAATGTAAACTATATTTCGCAGCCCTACAAGGAATCAGATGGAGAGGTACAGCCATAAGTGATTCCGGAGATTACACAATTTTTTTGCAGTGGAGGGAGTACCAATATATTTGGCACCGGATTTATGGTTTCAAAAAAAATAAAACAGGCCGTTTTTGGATTTAAAGCCATCAATGAAAGAATGTGTTGAAATCCAAATTCTTTTATATTACTTTGATGTGTGTACATGCACCGTCAGAGAATGTAGAGGATGAAGCTAAAGAAGAAGTCTATGCAACACTTGAACAAGCCTACGGTACGATCCCAATGTACGATGTGAAAAGCGTTCTAGAGGATATGAATGCAAAACTGGGAAAAGAAAATCAGTTTAGACCAGCACTGGGGTATCAAAGTTTTCATGACTATAGCAACAATAATGGGCTACGGTTCATTGATTTTGCTTCATTGACATTGAAAACATAAATATAAGTAGTACCTATTTTGATCATAAAAACATACACAAAGCTACATGGGCCCCACCGAACGGTACCACTGAAAATGAAGCAGATAACTTCCCAATAGAGCATAGATATGGTTCAGATGTCATGGATGTCAGGACATTTAGAGGAGTGGATATTGACTCCGACCACTTCATGGTCAGAATCTTATATAGACAGAGGACTGCAAACACTCGTGAGTCCTTCCTCAAAAAAAATTATTTAATACAAAAACACTTAAAGACAACTTTTTAGTAAGAAATGAATTCCAAGAAGCTATTCCTGAAAAATTAATTACTCGGAATAATATACTAGAGGAAGGAGAAATGGACCAAAAATGGATGGTACTTCATGTCATAATTAAGACTTCGGCGTCGGTGATCATTAAATATAAAAACCCTGAAAAAAAACTAAATGGTTTGATGATGGTGATTGCAAAAAAGTGCTAGAAGAAAGGAGTAAGGTGAGATAAATAATTATTAAGGTAATTATTTAACATGAGATAAATAATGCTTCAAAGGAAAACAAGATCAACGTATGAAAATTTCTTAAAGTGTTAAAAGGGGAAAAAATACCCACTTAAAAAAAATTAAAAAAAAGGGAATGGGAAAAGACTACTTAAGTGAGAAGAATTTCACCAAAGAAAAGAGACAAGAAATCTACAAGTTTATAACAGCTAGTGAATTAAAGAGAGGGTTCTAATCGAAAAATTCACTGTATAAAAATAAAGAAGGAAACTTGATAGGAGAAGTTGATAAAATATTAAATAGTGGGCACAGAATATTTTGAAGAATTGTTGAACTTTGAGAAAGATAGAGTTATCGATAAAAAAAAAATGCAAGAGACAAACCAAGACCAAGTAGAAATTAATATTGAAAGAGAAGAAGTAGATGAAATGATACAATCTTTAAAGAATAATAAGAGCTCTAGAGAAGATGGCATTCAGGCAGCATTAATCAAATACGGAGGAGTTGAACTGAGAGACAAAATGTATTCACTGGTGAAAGAGGTGTGGGAGAAAGAAGACATGCCGACAGAATAGAGATGAGCAATCATTCATCCCATTCATAAGAAAAATTACAAAAGTAACTGTGCTACCTACAGGGAAATCTCATTACTAAATGTTGTATAAGATATTTTAAAAATTTCTTTCGAAACGTCTGGAAGTTTCTGCAGAAGAAATTATAGGTGATTACTAATGCGGATTCAGAAGAAACAGATCAACAACAGACCATATATTTTCACTAAATATTATCCATGAGAAACGCTACGAATTTAATATCAGCATACAACAGCTATTTATTGATTTTAAACCAGCCTATGACAGCGTCCAAAGAAATAAACTTTTCCAAGTTTTGAGAGAACTACATATTCCCTCAAAAATTATTAATTTAGTAAAGCTAAAGAATACCAAGGCCAAAGTAAGGATTCAAGGACAACTGCCAAGTGAATTCGGAGTGGAGTATGGTCTAAGACAAAGTGATGCCCTTTCAACGTTGTTTAATTTAACGCTTGTGAAGCCGCTATAAGAAAAACGAGCGTGTACTAAGGTGACACGATTTTTAATGGAACCTCGTAACATCCAGCTTTTGCAGATGATAGGGATGCATCTGTGTTAAAAGAAGCCCTACAAGATTTTGAAAATAGTGCTAAAGAGCTAGGATTAACAATCAATGCAGATAAAACTAAATATATGATTAATTCAAGGGATAAAAGAAGGTTTCAGAATGTGAATGGCTTGGAAAAAAAATAATAGGTAGTAGTTTTGAGAGATTTCATCAATTTAAATATTTAGAAGCTACGATAACAGACGATTGCAAAACATGCGCAGAGATTAAAACGAGGAATAACAGCTGATAGTAGGTGCTACTTCACATTTGAGAAAGTTCTAAGAATGTCTTACGAAAACTAAAACTTACTATTTATAAAACAATAATAAGACTTATAGTTTTATACGGAGCAGAGACATGGACATTAACAGCTAGAGAGCAAAGAAGTGCTAAGAATATGGGAGAGGAAAATACTCCGGAAAATGTTCGGGGCAGTTAATGTAAATGGCGTATGGAGAATTAGGAAAAACAGGGAAACATAGCATTTATATGGAGACCCTGAGTTGGTGACAGAAATAAGGAAAAGAAGGCTTAGGTGGCTCGGACATGTAGAAAGGATGGAATAATCTAGCATGGCTAAGAAAATTATAAAAACCAATCCAATAGGAAGATGGAAAGCGGGACGTTGTAAGAAGTGCAGGGACTGCAGCTCCGTCGCCGCAGCAGGAGAAGAAGATCATCATCATCATCATCAAAGTGGGCTGCATTAATTAAAAATGCCAGGGTTGTTTTCTCTCCCCAGGCCACCCCTGGATACAACGGTTTTTTACAAGGATTCTCAATATAGCAGTTGAACTTAAAGCTACTCAAATACCAAATCCCCTTCCCAGAAAATACTTTAAGGATATTCTCGCTCGACATACATGATTCTCTTCACTTTCTGTAATGTTTTGTCGTTAAAACTACTTTTTGGTTAAGAAAGTATTCCCTAAATTGAGTTTGCTTTCTTGAGGAAGCTAGTCAACACGAATATAAAATGTAGAATTTCGTAAAGAGCTTTCCTGTGAACAGGAATGCAACAAATTTGAATTGATTACTGTATTCTAAAATTTCAGGAATGATATTTAATTTTAGAAAAGGATATAACTCCGGATGGATAAAAACAAAGAGATAATGGGTAACAAGGGAGTTAAGAACTATTAAAATTGGACTTCGCATTATTTATCGTTGCATTGATTTTTTATTATAATAATAACGACCTTTATTCAATACTGGCCCGATTGATATTATTACGTATATTAACACTGACATGCAAATCCATAGTAATAAATACCTGATTATGCAGGTATATATAATATCAATACATGTATAATTATTGACATAATGTAGAAGGTCCATAGGATATATACAAGTATAACTTGCTGCAGGCCTGGGAGAAGATAAATATATGCAAACACACACACTCCCTCATCCCAGCCTCTTCCATTCTCACTCTCTCTCTTTCTGACCAGTGGTAATTTCTTCAGTTGTGCTTTGAATGAATTCCAAGTTGTTTCTTATTTTATATTCATCTAGTAGTGAATTCCAGAGTTTCTCTACCTTGTAACAGACATTGTCTCAGTTTAATACAATTCTAACTTTTCGTAAATTTAAGCTTCCATCTTTTCTTAACCATATGTGCATGTTCCTTCGCTATATAGTTATAATAACTGCATGTTCTCGTTTTACCATTCCTTCACACATATTAATTATCACACGATATTCGTGCATTAACTGAATACATTAACATGCATTAATTGAACACGTTAACATGCATTAATTGAACACATTAACATGCATAAACTGAACGCATTAGTATGTACACACTGAACACATTAACATGCAAAAACTTAATACATTAATATGTATGAACTGAACACATTAACATGCATTAATTGAATACAGTAACATGCATTAACTGAACACGTTAACATGCATTAACTGAACACTTTAACATGAATAACTGTAAGTTTCATTCCGTGCTGTGTAGTACATCCCCAATGTAATTTTAACGGGCTTGCCTTCTTACAATAAGTGTTAAAATTTCCATTAAACTATTTAACTATATATATTGTAGAGAAAGGGGCTCAAATGTGGGGTGGGGGTCGTGCGTTTTGTAATTCTATAACTGAGCGATTAAATGAATATTTTAGAAGATAAATGCATATTACAGATTAATTTAAACAAATATAAAAATTATTTATATTTACCAAACTGATGTTATTAATTTCTAACTTTTTAACAAAAGTGATGCCTGGAATTTCACTCTACAACCAAACTAGTTTGATATTATTATATATCAGAGGTTCTCAGTCTATCTTCCATGCCCCGTATACATATGAAATATTTTATTAGTGTATATGTGTATGTTTGCACACCCTGCAATCACATTTAAAGGTGAAGTCTAATTATTGAACAGCATATAATACTGAACAAATTGGGCTTAAAAAATAAGCTTTTAACTCAGTCAGTACATTAAATACGAATGTAAATTGAGCAGCTAAATTCCAATTTACTCAAACTAATTGCAACTAGTACACTGGATGATGATCTGTCACTCAAATATACAAACCACTTTTTGCCCCACCCACTGAAATTCCATTTCACAGCTCTTGAAAGCTCTTGAAAGCTCTTGAAAGCTCTAAATTAAGCACGCTTGTTATATGTACATTGCCCAGTAATCATAAAATAATTTTTTAAAATATTAACATACAGACATATCCTGTTAAACTATCTATAAAGCATTTGTTGCTAATAAGCACAATGTGTTTCAAGTATTTAATACTCATTGCACATTTTGGAATGAGCACTAAGATGTAATTTTTACATACGCATGTATGTGTTCTTTTGTGTGTGTGTGTCTATATGAATCTTAAAAGAGAGAAAATTCAAGTGTACAGCATAACATAGTTGATAGAGAATTTGGCAGAAAGGTCCTGGTGGTTTACTGAATTCTTTTTTCCGCTCGTGTTTGTATGTAATATTTAAACTGCATTATATTTATTAATGGAAAACAGGTATATTGTTTGCAAAAAATAAGGGAAAAAGATGCTAGTTTTCATTTACGATTGATTTTCACTTTTAGTTTCCAATTCTTTAACGATTTACAAATTTTTTGCCAATTCATAAAATTATTTTGCCTATGTAGTTATGGAATTTCCTTTCCAATTTGTAGAAAATATATTATGAACCGGGTTTTAATGTTTGATGACAATACCCATCGACATGGGTGCCCATGCGAGTACTTTTAGGGGGGGGCTGAGAAAAATTATTACCTTCTTCTCAAAGCTATCGAGAATTTAGTGAATGTACAAGATACCAAAACGCTACAAAAATAATTGATACTGCTTGACAATTAGTAATGAGCTAAAAAGTACCTTATTTTGTCTTATTTTGTTTTTAAAATAATACGTAACCCGTCCAAGGAAGTTTTCAGGCGGCTGGGGCTCGATCCCTTCGCAACTATATTCGGCATATACATCGTGTAATTCTAAAGCTTATTAGTATAGTGGGTGCTTTCTTTGTCACTTTTTAAGATATGCATTCTCTCAGATTAAACCCTAAGCCTTCATATAAACGCTAAGCTCTTTATTTTGAATAGTTACAAATTTAAAAAATACTAGATGATGTCAATGCTCCTTGATTATCCCACATTAAATTCAAATCAATTTCAGCATTACTTGCCTGTAGCTTGGTTTGAATATTTTGTAAATTTTATATTAGTTTTCATTTTTCTTATGAAAAGGAAAATTCTTTAACCATATGAGATAAATCTACTAATTTTTCCACCAGTAAGGTTTGCAATAATAAATGTTTAGACGAAATAACAAAAGAGTTATGCGATGAAAGCATTATTTTGCAATTATGTTTCTCCATCGCCGAATTATGCTATTTCTGAGATATAATTCTCATTTCTGTGAATGAACCATTGCACATTCCGTCAGTTGCGAAACAGAAATATTATGTGGTTTACCCAAACATTGTTGACAAATTGTGTTCCACACAATAACCTAGTATATTCGCACGGGCGCCAGCGGGAGGACAGGGGGGCCCGTCCTCTCAATGTTGGGGTTAGGTTTCCGTGTCCCCCCCAATTTTAAACAAAAATTTTTTGATAGGCAACTTCGTTCAAAATTATTCTTTTTTTTAATCTAAGGAATGCGGTTATATTTTTCGGCGTAGTGTATTTAGTGCGAAATAAAAAAATACGCTTTGTCATTCATTTGATGTAACTATAGCATTTGTTGTATTGTATTATATAGTTCTCTTTTCTTCATGGCAGCATTTCCATTGAAGTGTTATTATTTCAACTTTCAAGTGGAACGTTTTTAATAACGTTACAACCACAACTACATTTTCCCAATTTTAATTTCGCAAGCTCAAGGAAATTTTTGGCCCTCTACGCTCATTATCAACGACATAAATTAAATAGGCTGTCTGCATCATCATCATCAGAGTAATAAATACGAAATTTAATAAGGAACATTGCATGTCAAAATTAAATTGGAAATAGAACTTGAATATTAATTTAACGGTA
>QLNU02015360.1:301515900-301544683 GCA_006491805.2 Dysdera silvatica | reverse complement strand
GCCCTCATGGGCGATAGGACTTGTGCCCTCATGGGCTATAGGACTCGCGCCCTCAGATAATCCAAGGTATGGGTCCTTTGAAAAGACCCAGGCCGCTCCTGGTTAACACATTAAGCTAAAAGTTAAGAAAGATTTCCCGCATTTTTTAAATTTTAACGTTTAAAAATATCAAAAACTATTCTGAATCATTATTATGTTATTATGTAGCAGATATTTTGCTTGGTTTTCTTGAATATGTATTCGAATAAACACTTGAAATAGAGATATATTTCACTAAGTAAAACAGGTGTAAATCGCCAAGTTCTCATTCTCTTAAAACAGATTTACTTCATCCCTATTGTGCTTTTCTCCCCCCTCCCCTTTGTACGCAAGTGGGACAGTTTTTGACTTGTACGCATCTGGGATGTACGCAAATGAGCTATAATCCCTCCCCACCCTTGAAAATTAACTTGACCTGTGTGACCATTTTTTAAAGATTATATTTTAACTATCTGTAAATTAATCTTTTTTGTTTTCAAAGCGCCACTCTGCATATATTTTATATACATTACTTTAATATATACTTTCTTTATATATTAGTTTTAATGAGCATTATTGTCTTTTTCAAAATGCACTTTGTCATTTATTTGATGTAATTATACCTTTTGTTTCATTGTATTATATAGTCAGGGGCACCGAGAGCTAACGCGGGCCCCTAGGCTTATTTCGGCCGGCCCCATACGCCGTGCGCCAGGCCCTCCGCAGCATAGGATCTTGCCAGCGCGGACCCTAAACTTCATCCGGGCCGCCGGTCTGCAGCACCTGGTGCCCTTCTCGTCGGCTCTGTACATAGCTCTCTCTTTTCCATATGGCAGCGTTTTCATTGACGTGTTATTATTTCAACTTTCAAACGGAACATTTTTAATAACGTTACAACTATACTTTCTTTATTTTAATTTTGCAAGCTCAAGGACATTTTTGGCCCAGTAAGCACATTGTCAAGTACATAAATTAAAGGGACTGTCTACATGACTACAATCAGCGTAATAAAAACGAAATTTAGTAAGGTGCATTGCATGCGAAAATGAAACTGGAAATGTAACTAGTATATTGATTTTATGGTAAAGTGAACGTTATCAAGCAGAAGCACATTTAAATTAAACACTGCTTTGTTGATGTCTGTTATCTCTGTAAAGAGTTGTTAACAATAAGGCCTTAACCAGAAATTTTTTTGTGGAGGCAAGAATTTTTTACAGCCTCGCTAATGAATAAGTATTGGTAGCAAAAACATTTCGGGATGGGGGCGGCGGGCCCTTGACCAATACTGGCTACGGCCTGGTTAACAAAAGCAGCCTTTCACTGGTATACTGTCCCCCCCCCCATATTTTTATGCTGTTGGCGCCCATGTATATTTGTATGACGCAGTCAAAACCACGTAAGATTCCATCGACACAACGAACTTCGATGCAGCTAAGGAGTTTGTGTATACCGAAGCGGACTTTTTTTTTTAAATTCTACGTGTAACGAATTTTTCCGCTAAAGTTTTATAGTTTTTCATCCACTGTTGATGAAATCAGATTATATTTTTCATATACGAAACAATTTCATTTTATATTGCACGACATATTGTGCTTTTGCTTTTTATTTTTGTCTCAGAGAACTTGATCCATGGCTTCAGTTTCAATACAATAATAATATACAAGCAATAACGTTCGACGATTAATTTTGATTCGATACTCGATCTTAAAGTCTGACACAAGAATACAAGTGAAATCTTCCTTGTATACACAAGAGGGATGAATTTATCAGTCTTGTAGAATATACCATTTAGTATCTGTTCTCGTTTGTCCAAAAATCATTTATACGGTTGCCAGTAAGTTTCACATATGAAGGGCCCAAGTTAATACCTTGGCTTGACTCGCTCGAGACCCACAGGTAAAAAAGTAAAGGTAAAAATCAGACATAAATGTTTAACTCATTCATAAATACGTATTTATCTCATTCACCCAACTCTCCCTCTCTCCATCCTTCTCTCTCACCATTCACACTATTAATTCTTTCTTCATAGTATTTTTGAATCCCTTGTAGCTTTTAATGGCCTTAATTATCTCTCATTCAGTGAATTTCACAATTTTGAACCACTGTAATCTATACTGTCTCTTTCCCTTTCCATTCTTTTTGTTGGCAGATAAAGATTTAGTCCTCCTTTAAATCTCCGTTCTTCATTTACACCCTGCTCATATATCTTACTTCCATCATTTCTGTAAATTTTTGTGTTTATTTCTCAAACATTTTCCCCAATATCAGAAAGTTTAATTTATCGATTGGTATAATTCTTGCTTCACTGGGTATTTTCCTCCAGTCAATTTCAAACCTCTTACGCTATTTTCGGTACTTTCTTTCGAGACGTCTCTATCATCCTAAGGTTTACTTCTGCTTAAATTTACCCTTACATATGAGGTGACAGTGTAAAAATGTGTGGTATAAATTTATTACGCTTAGTTTTGGCATGAATCCAGATATTCTTCTGATTATCCCAATTCTTTTATTTTTTTAATATATTTTATTTATGTGACCATTCTAGTTACTATTGCTTTTATTCCTAAAAATTCTGTTTTTTCTTGAATACGCGAATGATTTCTTCATTTGTTAATAGTTCTTTTCTCTCTTCCAATTTTTCTATTCTTTTGTTTCTGTTTCTGAAGATCATTGTTTTGGTTTCATTGTCAGTTGGTTTCAATTCGTTAGAGTTAAACCATTCCTCTAATCTCCTTGCCTTGATCTTCCCCTTTTCAAATGCCCTTTTTACATCATTGTCCCAAACTATCATGCTTGTATCATCGGCAACAGGAGTAAGTTCCCCCTCTGCTTTAACTTCTGCTTAGTAAATTATACAATTTTACCCTTAAGCTTATAAATTATATACAGTATGTATTTTAATAATTATACAATTCCATTGTTTTATTCATAAGGACAAGTGTAGTAGTACTGATGTTGAATTTTTAAGGAAATTAAAACCTCAAATTTTTTCTAAAACTAAATCGGTAGCTTTCCCTTTTCTATCTGTCATAACCAAAGTGAACCCGCTATGGGAGTACATTTAAAAATACTTAACAAGCGAGGAGGTTTTCTGGTCAACAACTCCTTGCAAATGAACGAAATCGTGTGACCGTATGACTTCCAAAAGTGACACGTGACTCAACCCCTGTGCGATAGGAGGAATTTTGATATAGGCTAGATGGGAAGGAGTTACGTATCGAGCATAGGCGTGGAGTTATATGGGACCCGTAGTTCACGAGTCTTCCCAATAATCTGAAATAAATTGCGATTTTACATATACTGTAATGTATAAACATACATAAAATGTGCTTGCCCCCACCCCAAACAATTTTGAGAACTCTACGTTGATGGTATCGGGCATTTGGATGCACCACAAAATTTTTACTGAAACACAAACGTGATTTCCAAATGCACTTATCAGATTTAAGTCCATAATCATTGGCGTACGCAGGGGTGTTGATGGGGGTTGTAACCCCCATTGCAATGAAATTTTGTATATTTAACATAGGAATATGTGAGTTGTAACTCTGTAACCCCCCCATTGAGCCTATAACCCCCTTATGAACTTTCTGCGCACGCTTATGTCCATAATATAACACTATTTTAGTTTAAAAAATACGTGCACTTATGCGGGTTGTGCAAATGTGTATAGAAAATTGAATGAGTTTAAATAACATAAAAAAATAGGAACACTCTGAAGCTTAATATTTTATTTTACATAGCTTTATACTGTTTATGCAGCTATACAGTGTGCACTTATACGGGTTCGACTGTACCCTGAAAGAACCTCCTTTTTTACCCTATGTCACCATTAATTACTGACTTCAGATGTGTGTGATATTCCCGAAACCTGCTGATTTTAGATGTATAAGACACTCCCGAAGCTTACTAATTTTAGATATATATGATATTGTCGAAGCTTGCTGATTTTAGGCGTATATGATATTGCCGAAGCTTACTGATTTTCGATGTTTATGATATTGCCGAAGCTTACTGATTTTCAATGTATATAATATTGCCGAAGCTCATTGATTTTAGATGTATATGATATTCCCGGTTTACTAATTTTAGATGTATATGATATTGCCGAAGCTTACTGATTTTAGACGTATATGATATTGCCGAAGTTCACTGATTTTAGATATATATATGATATTCCCGAAGCTTGGGTATCTCAGTCGTTGAATAGAATGTTCATGAAACTTATATCTTAAACATGTTGTATTCCACGAAACGCTCTCCTCTAAACGGATCTGCAGATGGATTAGCCCTCATAATGAAACGGATGAGGAAAATCGAGAAAGCGGAAATTGACGTGTCGTTGAATTTTGCAGCTTATATGGGCCGATGAAAGGCTGCGATGTGATAAATTTCATGAATGCGACATGAACGATAAAAATACGGTAACTGACAAGATCAGGAAGGTTAGGGATCAATGCAATTCGCCAAGATAATGGGAAATAGCTCTGCAAGAGCTCTCTTCACGGGACATTGTTAGCAGACAATGCTCATAACGGCATTTAGAGATATGCTGTATTCGAAATAACTTTGGTACCTCTGCTATCATCCAGTTAGACAGTTACCAACCAAGATAGACATCACCACCGCCTGCTGCAGACCCCAAAGCCAGGATCGCCAGAACTCGTCAATATACCATCTTAAATTTCAGCACACGTTTCTGAAGTCCGTTTATTCTATTCAACCATCCAAGTTTGTGCTTACACCAGGAAAAGAACCACCGCGCACACACACACATCTTCTGCATGGCCAGTAAAACAATAGGTCCTCCGGTAAACAATGGGTGCGCGCACAATCCGGACACAAAATCATTCATAATCAACAGGACGAGATATGCATAATGTTCCTCCTGACTGTATACCATGCTTTTGGGGTCCTGTAACCTCTGGGCCACTGCCGAGTCCCGGTAGCGACGTGGTTTGCATATATGAGATTCAACGATTTGAGAAGCCCGAACTCCTAGAGATCCCAGAATGGTACTTTACCATGTATCCTATCTCGAACAAAGGGACCGATCAAATGCTCACGGGCACCAAAAATATACTGCATTTTCCGATCGAGCTTTTGTTTCAACATTCATGAGGCCATTTTTGTTTTTAAATTTTGTTGGCTTGTGTACCATTATCAGGACACCAATATATATCTCCACGTTGCCTGCATCAATCTGGAGGTTGTTCCTGGTTACATTGTGATACCAAAATAAAAGGTCGCAAATCAAGTCGCGACTGCTGTACTGACGCATACGTCAAAAGGAATTAAAAAATCATGGGGGCGAAGGTTGTGGGTTGCGGTCTACCTGAATACAGGTGGGCCGTTAGGCCCGTTCTCCTTATTGTACGGGAAGGAAAATAAAGGGTAGCCATAACAATACTAGTTCTTTGTATTAAAATTAGCCCTTGTATTCACTGTCCAAATAATTTAGTTACAGGCTTAATTATTAAAATATCTTTATATTCTGTATTTTCTGATTTATTTTATAGATACAGCCGACCCCAGTTATTCAGGTTACGGATAATCGAATACCCCCCACCCCCTAGGAATAAAAGTTATTAGAATTATAAAAATACTTCCATAGGATCAATGTTAAATTTTTCCGCTTTAACGAATAATCTGCACGGACCGTCTCCGGTAATCGACTAAAGGCTTGTAAATATTAACATGAAAATACGTAAACAAGAAAAAAGTGTTCAGAGGAAAATATCTCTTCACAGACATCCTCTTCCTTCCTTCTCATGGAAAATTTTTTGAGGTTCCACTATTGGGAAGTGGAAATAAAAAAAAATCTTGATTTTGGTAACGTTGTTTTAAATATTATTTAAGATTCAAGGCGTGCAACCAACACTAGTGTACTAGCATGTTTAAGTACACATGTAGTTATGCATTCACTTCCCTCGAATGCCAGACTTAATTCAAGCACATGTGCTAGAACAGTCAATATGCGTTTAAGGGAACACACTATATACGTATACTCCTGAGTTAACCAATTTTAAAATTGTACGTTTCCGTTTACTATTACTTATTTTTCCTGCATTATTTTAGGATACGGTTATTTGTTTATGCAAAATTATATATTTTTTATTATATTTAAGTATTAAAAAATACTTCTTAGCATTTCTAATGGCGATTTTTTAGTATGCTTTATGAAAATAAAACGATGTAATTAAATAGTTATTTTTTTTAACTAACTGTCGTGAGATTATTTTTAATTTTAGTCCGTAGATTTAGATATTAGTACTACTATTTTTTTAGTATATTATGTACATCTAAAATATTGTTAGAATAAAACGTTTTACTATTGAGCAGAAAGCAATTTCGGGGCTTTGATGAATTCCTTAATTATTACCGTTTTACATTATTATAACGTAATATTATTACACGTTATTAATAATTATAATATTAATTATAATTATAAGTTTATTATAAATTTTTAAACGTTTCGTTATTAGTTGAATACTAGATTTCAGCTTTAACGTTTTTACGTATGTATTTGCATTGCATTGTTTTAAGCTGCTTAACTGACAACGGTTTTGCGGTTAATCTCAGTCTTTAAACTATGTCTATTTCGTCAGAACTTGCGGGTTTTAAGAAATAGACAATCACTTAGAATGTGACAATGTGGGTCACTTTCTCAGGACTTTTCATGGTATAGGCATTCCGTAAATGTACATCAAAGACGCGTCCGACGCAAGATTATCTGGAACAGAACACGGGGGCGACCCCTTCACCCCACCCTTCACCAGCGTCAACGACGTCCATAGCGATTGTTTCTTTAGTCGTACCTGTCCCATCTGGTCTTCACGTCGCAAAGGAATGTGATGTCCCAACGAAAAATTCTGTCTGGACGAGTTTTGACATTGATGAAAAGGGTCCCCGATGTCGGGCGACAGAGGGGCCGAGCCAGGACCGACCCCGGGGGCGCCAATTAAGCGCGAGACAGACTTAGGGGGCACAGGCGCCACACATAAAAACCCGCCACTCCACCTCCTTTTGTTTGTGATTTTAACGGGAGGAGGTGGCTGATAGTCCCTTTTGTCAAGCCAATTTTTTCGGGTGACAGCGCTGAAACGACCCCCAAAATACACCCACTCTACTACTTGGAAAAGGCCACTATCCCTTGCCAGGCCCCACTCCCGAAACCGCAGCATTTTACGATGACATTGTTTTCGCTTACTCGCTTTTAAATCATTTCAGACTCCCCTTCCCCCTCACTTTCAGACCCTCTAGAAAGTAAAGCCATTTCGTCGATCACCGCAGAATGCCTAATTTCTTTTACAGCGTTGTATATGTATTTGAACTTTTCTTGACCAGGCAAGAAGGGCAGGGCAACGCAACGGAGTGAAGAACAGTTTGAATCTTCGCTTCTGTCAGTTTCTCACAGGGTTAGATCGCTTTCGAGTGATGAGAAATAAACATACAGTGACTTTTTTTTTTTTCTCCAAAAGCTTTTGTTTGCATTTTCTGTCAGTTTCTCAGAAGTAAGTGGTCCATTTCATGTAATATGAGGGGTTTAGAAATGTGTCTATTTATAGCATTAGTTGAAGCTTCTGAGAATAAATTTGGTATTTGGGTTGATTTGAAGGGAAGGGATTGAACATCCCCAACACACAGAGAAATTTTTCGCTAACAACTCCGACAATTTAATGCATAATAGGAAAGTAAAAAGATAAATAAATATCACATGACAAGTAGCGTATGCAAGACTTCAAATATATTTTTAGCATATGCGTTTTTAGGAATGAATTTTCCTTTTATCAAACCAAATTTTAAAAAAAAATTAAAAACCTTGAAAAGCAGCAAAAGAAAAAAGATTTAAAAACGATAAATAAGATTGGACATAAGAGCGAAAGTGGCATAACAAAATTTTGTATATAAACCCTACGTAAAAGAGATAAGTAAATTTCGGGAGAAAAAATTATAATAGTCTTGGCAACAGCATTTTCAAGAACACTTGTACCCAATTACAGGGAATGCACATAAATTAAAATCGTTTCAAAGTGAAGATAATTTGAAATTGATTATAAAATCTAATTCTTATTTCATTGTGTATTTAAGTGGTGTGATAATTATTCGTTATAAGGAAATGGATAAATCCTTCCAAACGAGTTAATCACTTTTAAATATAATGTTTGTAATTGACAATTTCAAATATAATGATTGTAATTGACAATTTTCAAATATAATGGTTGTAATTGACAATTTTCAAATATAATGGTTGTAATTCACAATTTTTAACCCTCTAACTGCTTATCCCGTGATTTCCACGGGCAACATGAAAGTAACAAAATTTTCTCATCCCGCGATTTTCGCGGGTATGAAATTTTTCCATCTTTCATCTCTCATCATCTTTGGTTACAAAAATGTGCTACATATTTTAACTCTCAATTACATGTAGATTTGAAATATTGAATAAAAAGAAATATGCAGTTTTTGAAGAGATTGTTATAAAAAGGAAAAAAGAAATTGAATAGTCAGAGAGTTAAATATAGTGGTTATGGGTTTATAAAATGTTAACTCTCATAGTCGTACATCAATCAAATACTTCCAAAAAAGTGAAAATTTTGGATAATACTCGTCTGTTTGTGAAAGAATCATAAGCAAGAGTAAATTTATTTTTTGGGTAATTTTATGCGTATTCGTCAATTTCTTACCGTCATATTTTTCAATTGACTATCAACTACGATCCCTAAAAATTCAGTGCTAGTATATTACGTACTTATCGGAAGTCTATATAATACAAACAATTAGAAAATGTGTGCTATACAAGCTATCCTAGCGTTACTCACTATCTACTTTCCAGTGCGTGAACAAGCACCCTTAAGACAACGTATCTGGAGACACGTCGGAGGTCATCGTTGTGTCAGCCTAACGTACGCGTTGGAATCGGGAACCGCGTATGGCAAATTCACAGTAGAGATCGTTAAACGCTTTCCTTTTGTGTATTAATGTATGCATTCATGCTGCCAGTTTGACGAATACTATGTATGTGAAGATTGCGGAGGACTGTTTTGGAGCTGCAGCATCAAGGAGCTGCATCTGAAGTTGCGCTTAACTTCGAATCGGACGCCGCTATTCTTCGTTTTCCGCTTGATCATTTCGTTGTTTGTTTCATTGAATGCTGGAAAATGTAGACTACGTACGTCATGATGCAACTAACGTCTCATGTCTTCGCCACCTCAGTGGTGAAGATGTAAGATCCTATAATGATCCATTAATAGTTTCCTAAAACAAGGATACTAGCGTTGGATGTTCGGTAATTCAAAGGACATAATATATATAATTATATACTCATAGTACTAAAATTGTAGGGAGAGTTGGACTGCTTTTACTCTGTTTGTGTACAAATGGACAGGAATTTTTTTGGGAAAAATCACCCAGATTTTACATTTAGACAATAAATAGTCTAAACGTTATATTCTAGGTAGTTTAAGCTCCGTTTTTTCATAAACATGATCTACAATATTATAGAGTAAATATTAATTTTGTTCACAAATGGCCTCTCTTACTTTGTAAAAGGGAAAAAAATATAGAAAATTAAGTTAAAATTGCAGAATTTATTAATATATCATCTCAACGATTTTTTAATTTAAAGAACCATTTTGAGAATGTTCTGACAATTCTATATAAAAAAATCAAAAAGTGTAATCAAAATGCGTCTCTTTAAAAACACACGCTTTCGCTGGATACTTTTCAAAACCAATGCATTTCCTCAAAGTTCAAGAAACGTATCGCAATTCTATCGTTTATTTCGTTTTCTCTTACGCTCTTTGCTCATCAATTTCATTCATTTACCAGTTTGGAATCTGGTTCTTAAACTAATAATATAAGCATTTTCTTACTTCCAATTAAAGTGTGCAGCCATGTTAAGTAAGTTTTATCAAATTAAAACTAACATAACCTTTACAACTAACTTAGAGGTCGAATTTTATTAAATTTAAATTCTTTAAAAAGAATAGTCTTTTTCCATTACACGTAAAATGTGATATTTTTGGAGAAGTTTGGATGTAAAAAATAAATCAAGAATGTGTACTTGTTATACTGAGTAAAAACTCTATTTTCTCCTTTTTCTCATATTTTAGATATTGTGGTATAAAAAATAGGAATCTTTAATTTGGCATCAAGGTATCTTAGCACTTTACAAAACATTTAAATTAATACAAGACAATGTGATAAGTCAATAGAAGGAAAATACAGATAAATTACTAAACATTTGTTTTGCTGGACATCTCACTCGCAGATCTCGTACTCACCTTTTCAGAAAATCAAATAGGTGTAAATAGATATTCTTTTGTATCTTTACATGTTCCCCCACCGACGCGCAATTTTTTCCATCTCAGACAACACTGCGAAATCGACTAATATTAACAGATTGGTGACAACCAGACAATTCGCTATAATTTAAAGGACTTTGGATACATATCAAGACATCACATTAATAAACCCTATCGCTCTGAAGATGAGTTAATTACATAGTGTTTACGCATATTTCGAATTGAATTCCAACTTGTCATGGAACACCAAAACTCGAAATATCGCAGTTTTGGGCCGCCCTTTCTCACCTTCAAAAATATAGGTCTAACACAGGGGTGAGGAACCTGCGGTCTTAAGG
This sequence comes from Dysdera silvatica, assembly GCA_006491805.2. Taxonomy (NCBI): domain Eukaryota; kingdom Metazoa; phylum Arthropoda; class Arachnida; order Araneae; family Dysderidae; genus Dysdera; species Dysdera silvatica. Next base: position 301,534,020 of record QLNU02015360.1, on the reverse strand, counting down.
CCGTATGTAGCCTTTGGAGCCCTTAAATCCAAATTTGAATCCAAATTTTGCAAACCAAATCCTTTTATTTTTATTAATATGATTTTGTCCATCTTATTTTTTATTTATTTACTTTATTATTATTAAATGAACGTATTTAAAATACAAAAGAAGTATCAATGAAATAATCCTTCCAGATTGACCGCCACAATTAAAATATCAGTCAACCAAAAGGGCTATTTTTGTATGTCCAGTATCTATCATTTGTATTGATTTCTCCCTGAAGGCCGGAGTGCACTAGAAAGCGAATAGGAACATTTGCACCGAAAGAATTGATGAGTATCTACTAAAATAATAATAAGTACAGTTGACCATTTCGGTTAAACGAAGTTCGAATAATGGGGGGTTCTGCTATATATATATACCTAATCAGTGGCGTAGGTAAGGGGACTCGAGCCCCCATGGGATAATAAAATACGTTGTTTCGTTTAACGCCAAATTACATGATCTGTTAAATACTACTTAAACCCCCCCCCATAATTTTTGAATTGCTACACCCCTGTATCTAAGCGAAATTCCTTGTATGCGGCCTTCTTCGACTATTACTAACTTGAACGGCCTTCCAACACGAAAAGGTTCCCAACCCCTGATCTAATATCTTGCACGAAATGAAATGTATCCCTAAATTCGTGTCATTGGCAAGAAAGGACAGAGTACATGATATATTGCGCCTAGTATGTAGAGGAATTCATTCGATTAGGCCAACAGCGAAGATCTGTGCATTCGTTAGGTAGAGAAAATCTAAATCTATAATATCTATTTAAAAAAAAAATTAGAAGTAGAGTTTGGCCTCAATTCCCTCCGAAGGCGTTGTAATAAATAGGAATGAGGCATTTAATATTGCACGGAATTATAGAACCGCCTTCGCAACGGCCAGTTTGGCTAGAGTTGCCGTCAAACATTTATATACTCCTTGTGCCAAGCATGATTCTCATAGAGAAAGGGAAGTGCAGATAAGATGAAGAAAATTGATAAGCTGAAAAATAAAATATCTTCCGAAACACCACAAACAGGCGGAATAGATCACGCTTGGTGAATATGACCCGAAGCGTAAATATCTACGACCAAGATAGCTCGCGTTTATAAATCAAGTGGCGGGGGAAGAAAAAAAAAAAAAAAAAAAAAAAAAAGAAAAAGAATAAAAAAAAAAAGGAAAAGAAAAAATATCCGCCAGACTTATCTCGGACTAAAAGAACTTTTTGAGGCTAAGTCGCCTTCATTTCTTTTGAGATGGGGGTCGGAGATACCCTTCTTCCTCATATCCCCCCTCGTTTTTTCAAGCTCCTTCAAACCGACCAATGAATGAACGTTTCAGTTCGAGGGCCTTGTTCTCATTGGATACGAACAGCGTCTTGAAATAAATTATTCATAACGATTACATACTCTGGAATGTTTCCTCCTGCTCCTTCGCATCTTCCCATGAGCAGAAATAAAAGTTCCCTTTTTTTCCCCACATCAAAACACATCTCCTCGCAGGAGAGAAACTGGGGTGCAATAAATCATCTCCAAGTCTCCGTGAGAACAAGAAGTTCCACAGGCCCATTCCTCGTCACTTATTGAAAAGTCCATAGAGATAATATATTTATATATTTTTATTTAAATGAAAATTTAACAATAAGGACGATATCGCTCCTCTGAGCGAAAGAGAAAAAAAAATTCATTTTTAACTTTCTGGAATAATCAATGTGTTCCCCGGATTGAAATCGACAAAGAATGTCTCTTTGGGGCCGTTCAAGTATTACGTAAGCATCTTTGGGGGAGGGAGGGTAGAGATTTGCGGTGTTTTTTTTTTGACAACTGGGAAGGGGGGGGGGTCTGAACCGTGCTTACGTAAGACACAGAAAATAATAAAACTAGCACATAGTCACAAAATGAGAACTGCAATACGTGAATGTACAACACACTGCGAGTGAAAGATATTAAATATAAAATAAACGTAATCACAGTTAAATATTTAATTATTTAAACCAGTGGTTCTCAACCTTTTTTCGCTCGGGTACCCTTATCTAGGCTCCCTGTGCCCCCCTGGAATTTTTAAATTAGAAGAAATGTATTTTATGAAATACACTTCTTAGTTATTACACACTATTTGCTTACAACAAAGAAATATTAATAATAAAACTGTGACTACTTAAAAACACTTTATAATACCACCAAAATAGCTATTAACAGGGTATTAAAACTTTTTAAATGCGATAATTTGTTGTGATTACTCTCCATTTAAAAATAAGCATCTAATATTATAATAAAGTTACAAATAAGTTCTCAATATTAGAATAAAAACGTAAATAAGTATTGTGATTTGCATCACACATTGCATCCTTATTTCGAAAACTCAAACCAAAAAGGTAGAGAACCGAAACCTTGAACATGAAGGGGCCGAGGGTAGAGCATTTGCTTATTTTTTTTCTCTGGCCAGAAATGTGCTTACGTAATACTTGAATGACCCTTTTCGTGAAATTGAGGTTAAGCAAAATTGACAAGGAAATAACATAAAATGATGTGACGTGGCAGTAAGAGCGAGTGACTTTTCAAACATTAATTAATCATATTGTAGTCACATATTTATTTGTAATAATTTAAACAGAGTATTTATCCACAAGCCAATTCATTGGATTTGCTGACAGCAATAAACCGTAGTATTTTGATATTGTGAGTATAAATACATAATATGCACTGAACTTAGGTTGTCAGCTACCAGGTGGGAGCTGCTTTTTATGCGTATGATTTATTATACAATAATTATTGCTACCCACGTATAAGCAGCTCAAACAAGAGCTTTTTGTTTTAGGAGGAAAAAAAGACGCCGTCCTCATCCTGGATTCGAACCAGGGTCAACGCATTGAGCCCTTGGTGTCTTGACCTACTAGACGAATGAGAACAAACGCAGTTTTCTCCGTATATGAGGATGTAAGATATTATTACCCTCCGCAGGGATAACACAATTGCCAAATATGGTCAACACAAGAAAGCCTCCGGGGCGAGATTTTTGTGAGTTTTCGTGGGGGAATTTATTATACAATAATTTTTGCCACCCACGTATTAATTAGCTCAAACTAGAGCTTATTGATTTTGGAGAAAAAGAGTTTTGTCTCTTTTTATTCAAAAACAAAAATTCTCCCACGAAAAAACTCACAAAAATTTTGCCCCGGAGGCTTTTCTGTGTTGACCATTATCTGGCAATTGTGTTATCCCCCCGTGAAGGGTAGTAACAGCTTACATGATTTGTTAATTGATATTTTTTCATATGCATCTCTACTGGCTATTGCATGTCTACTCGCTTGTTACTCGCAAAAATTTAAATTTTCGCAAATTTGAATCTTTGCAAGCAGATATTTTTCATCTTATAATAAACGAACATATTTTTTAAGATACATAGAGAGAGGGAAAGAGACGATTTTTTTAATTTGAATTATCCGTATTTTCTAAAATTGGGAAACTGATCAATTTCTGAGTGTTAAATGCATAAATGAAAGCAGGATCGGATCCAGAAAAAATTTTCAGGAGGGGGCGCAATGCTTGAAAACTAATTTTAAACTGCGTCCTGAAATTGGTATGGGCTTTTAATTTAGTGTGAGTAATATTACGTGTAACTTCGTTAGGCCTTGGGGAACATAACATACTTACACTCCCATGTATCCGTTCTTAGGTTAAATAAAATGTGAAACTGATCAGTATAAACGAGAAATTGATGAGAATGACAATTGCTGACTATGAAGCTGATCTGCAAGTTATTTTCGATATATGTAAATAAAAGAATGCTGAAGTAAGGTTGTCATGATAGCGAAAAGAACACGAAATTAAACATGAAAATATCAATTTCATAAGTCCCTTATTTGTGTCCAATAAGAATAATATAACCCAACAACGTTGAACATAACCTGATTAATTGAACTTTAAATAACAATTACAATACTTGACGAAATAGCTTCAGTTTAGAACGTGTCCTACATAATTAACTATAGGAATGTGCTCTAGGAGTTTTAAATGGTTGACACCAATGCAAGTGACAATTATTTGTACTCAAGATAACAGTCTCAATCAGTTGCACTAGAAAAGAATGTGACTTCCTGTTTCCAATCTATTTCGTTGTCATAATAGTATCGTGTTAACCTGGTAATTGACAAGCGAGGTCATATAGTATGAGACTTAATAAAAGAAGGTGAATTTATTAGAAGTGAAATAAAATTCAAAATGTATTAATTAAATTTTTTTACGTCAGATATTGACATCCATTGGATCATCAAAACAATTACATAATAAAGGGTAAGATATCAGATTTAGCTTGTATAATTAAATTTTTGTAACTTGCAATTGATCGTAACGAGCGCATTAGTGATGTCAAAAGAGCGTCACGAGAATGATAACAATTTCTTTGAAAATGATGAGAAAGCGTCACGTAAGCAACACGGCATGGCAAATTGACAAGCAAAATAGTATCACGTAACTTATTATTGAAGAACATTGGCACAACCTTCAGGAACATGTACCCTCATTTTGACATTACTCGTGTCGATATTTCATGTCAGTATCATTAGAGAAGTGAATGCTAAGTTCTAATTTTTAAGACAACCGAAAATAAAGTAATCAGAAAGATCATATTTCTAGTGCTTTAACATTATTTATCGGTCACATTCAAAGATTTTAATCGTATAAATAATCTTTACGACCACTGTGTATGCACAGTTTTACCTCCAAATAAGGGACACCCACGAGACCGGACATTTGGTTCCATAAATATAGGTATCCCTTCTTCGGAGGTAAAAACGTTAAGGTCCCTATTCAAAAGGATTGAGACTAGAGGAATCAGTCGGCCCTTAAATAGAGGTGTCCTTTATTCGGAGGTGTCCTTTACGGGAAGTATCAATGTATGTATATTCCGTTATTTTTTTTTTCTTTAATATTTAGATATGCAATAAAACTCCCTCATTAGCAAAAAACTCACCAGACAGAAAAAGTTGTCCTTAAAAGAGGGATATTATTGTGAAGAAATTTGCCAGAGAATTTTTATATAACTGTATAAAAGGGATAACCATGTCTGAGGGGTGTCCGTTAACAAGAGTTTTATTTGTATATGCATACAGATTTTATTTAATAGTTTAGATTAACAGTCAACTTCTTCCTTTGGGAGGCTCATTTACAAATTGCCCGCTAATTTTATGCATTAAAGGTCCCATTTAAGTTCGGGCCATATAACAGAGTTCTCTGGGTCGTGCCTACATCACGAACTCTACAACAAAACTACTACATAAACGTATAATTTTACCATTAATATTATTAATAATGATATTAATAACATAATAATTTTACATTAAATATTAGCTTGACTTTATATTATTAAAGAATTTCGCCATTTATATGTAAAAACAAATTTTAGTTTTTACTATGATAATAAAATTCTACATTAGGGTGTTCCTATTATAATTTTGTGCCATTTCTGAGGGGCATGTCAGCGCTGATGCAACGTTGTGGTGATGAGTTTAGTCGCCACGTGAAGTATCTAGGTTCGATTCCACGAGGTAACCAGAGCTTGCCTATTTTTGTTATAGATTCATCGTCCGGGGTCTGGTCCCTCATGCGAGAGAGAGGGTTCCTCGGGAAATTGTAAGCCTTGGCGCAGCGCGATCCGAGCTGCCTTTACACCATAAAGCACAAACAAATCATGTTAGTGGTCCATCTCAAATTCTTGGAGGAGGCCCTCCCCTGCCAAGAGTCTCAATTAGAAACCCCATTCATTATGCTTCGTGTTCATTCATGCGATGCTTACTACAACCCCCTAATATTCACAATGGGGTATTTTAAAACTAGAAAAGTTCTTCCATATCTATTAGCATTGTATGCAGTCTTACACACCAATTTCAAATAACATGTGATACTTCATCACGTGTGTAGGGATAAAGATGCGATGTTTCATGAATCAACAGCTCCCCTCTGTCAAGTGAAGGTAGAATCTGCCTTCATTCATGGGTTTGACACCATTCTACGGTGCTGCCTATGTTAGGTGATCAATACTGGACGCCTTAAAGGATACTGAAAGTGGAGTCTCGCCTTTTCCAGTCATTGCTGAATCGTGTCCCTTGATACTACATGATATGTAGAGGAAACTATGTACCTTTGAATAAGGACGGGAACGCTTCTGGTGTCGTTATGGCTGCTCTTATGATCATACGATCCTTTGAAGCCCTTATTGTTCTGGAACGTCTAGGTTCTTACTAGCGATCATACGTATCCTCCCTAATTCTTTGCTGCCAACATCTCCTCATGGCTTCACCAAGCTGGCGGCCGATAAGTTTAGACGACCACTCTTCTTCTCTCATGCCTGCGATGCGACTTCTACCAAACTCGTTGAATTGCTCATATTGCCGACGTGCGCGTTATAGAGGCATTTTCACAGATAACTGATGAATGATTAGTAATAAAACACCAAGACCAGTAGGGTTTGTCCGTCCGTGTAAACGGTGCTCCTTATATTGGCATAGAATGTGTCTTTCTCAGGCGCTTTAGAAACTTCCGGTGCGAAATAGCATTTTAATTATTTGCATGTCTAGTTTATAGACATTTTCCTTTTGATTTTCGCAGCATTCGCTCTATTTTTTAACAACGTACTTTTTTTGCATCCTAGTGTATACATAAGAGAGTTTTCATTGCACATTGCCCAATTATATAGCCCAGGGAATAACTGGCGTATACAGGGGGTGTAGAAGGAGTCGTAACCCCCCTTGGGATGAAATTTTGTATTTATGCAAATGACTATATATGGAGTTGTAGTTCTGCAACCTACCCCCCACCCCACTTATGATTTTTCTGCCTACACCTATACAAGAAATCTACAGTAACCCACGTTAACACGCGCTTAAAAGCACTCTGAAAATGTCAACCATTGCTTACAGATTTATCCTTTGGTTTAGTAAAAACACATTTTAATTATATTATCGCTAATTTAGATTTTTAAGGTTATTTCAAAGGCTGTGGAAAATTCAATTTCGTTTTTCCCCCTTTATACGAGTATAGCAGTGATGAGTGCTATAGACAGAGCCTTCACCTATTTTAAATATGAGGTGCAAGTTAAAAATCAAAACCGAACTAGAGAAGAATATATATAATCAAATCCATCAAAATCCTATTCTTTTCAATTCCTTATTTATAACTATATTATGTAAAATTGATTAAATTTAATTAATATATCTAATTTATTCCTTTTTAAAGTTCAACATCGATAATACACGTTCCAGTTTGCGTATGAAAGTGACAAACCTATATTTCTAGCACAACATTTGTTAAATTTAAAATTTTATTAAAAAAAAGCACACTAACTTTTATTCAACTATTTTTAAAGCGCAATTTTTATATACATGCATATAAACTGAGATAGAAGCATAAAGTTCAACGAAAATAGCAATACGAAAATTGCAAACAAACCAAAGGAGTAAGGAGTATCTTTTAAGGAGAGGCTTTTAACTGGGAGAGATGGAAAACGAAATATACGGCGGACTCTCGATGTTACGAGCTAGTATAGACCTCCCCACCACCACCCTCCAAAAAAGCTCGTAAGTGGGAATTAAGAATAAAGTTATACAATAATTTTTGCCACCCACGTATATATAGCTCAAACTAGAGCTATTCCCCCGCGAAAAACTCGCAAAAAAATATCGCCGCGAAGGCTTTTATGTGTTGACCATTATTTGGCAATTGTGTTATCCCTGTGAAGGGTAATAATACCTTACAAGAATAGAGTTCTATACGATACTTTTCTTGACCGATGAAATAATCCGTAAATCGTGTATTTTGTCAATTGTCAGTTCGTAAAAACGCGAGTCCACTCGCACATAAGCCAAACATAAGCAAGGCAGCAAATAATGGTAGAAGACATCATCGTTAAATTAAAAAAAAAAAAAAAAAAGACGTAATGACAACGGACTACTACTACTATTGAGCAGGGGAAAGGTGGCCGCGAAAGGCGGCACTGTAGTTCCAGACAGGGCGTTCAAACAGCGCAACCAACTACCAGGGGCGAGTTGGAGGGAAAACTAAACGTGCACAGCACCCAAAGAGATGGCAATGGACTAGGCATTGGTGAAGTAAAATAGGTTGAGGTAAGTTGGAAATGAAGTATTTACAAAATAGGTCTTGGTGTGTGTGTGTGTATTAGAAGGGGTCAATCCAGCAATGGATAGATAATAGTTGAATATGATGGTCTGGACAGCGGAGTGGGAGAGGACTTTAATAACGTAATTTTTTGGGGGGGCCTAATTTGTTAAACTACTTATGAGCTGCAAATCATCTCCCTGTCCACATATAAACTATAGAGAACTGTCAGTGATACACCCATTATCTCTCTGTGATAAAAAGACTATTAATTTTTCTTCCATATATATGTCTGACTTCAACTGTCCTTAACTGACTTGAACTATTCATCTTTATTCCTATTTTCCTTCACTTACCTTGTTTCATGACGTTCACTTAACGCATGCTCATCACTGTATTCGATATGTATATATGAACTTCAATATGCATTATATATGACACACGAAGTCTTTATTTTTCACAGAACTAGAGGGCGCATAAATAATGTTACATCTAGTAATTTCGCCCTGCAAAATGAAGTTCGAAAGAATTGTACCAGTTACATCACCACGGCCCTATTTGTTTAATGCAATACGTATTACTACAGTAAGGTGTAATGTCACACAACATAAGTTGGATAAGGAGACATGATGGAATGGGTTTAGCAATCAAATTCTGATCTTGAATCTATTGCTTTTAGAAATCTGTGTACTCTACTTTGTAGAAAACCCCCAATTTTTAATTTAAAAATTAAGTGTATTATTCATATATTTGAAACCTTTTGGCTGATGTTTCTAATTGGCACCGCAAAGAAGAAATTTGCCCGTAAAAATATCGTAATTGACTTTCCGTAAAATATTGTCCTCTAGTCGATAAAATCGTTGATAACCTCTCCATCGGTTATACAGCGATTTAATAATAGTTTTACTTACGACACTCGCCACGACCAGCAAATCAGATAGCATGAAAGGGGGAAGGGGTTGAAATTCGATATACCGAACGTTTTACGCGAACGAAATGCAGGCAGAGAAAGAATCGGTTAACCTAATCGAGACATCGCCCCTCAGGTCCGTGGACAAAAAAGGAAAACCCCAAAAAAATTAAAACAAAAAGTATGGAAGGTAGAGGGAGAGGGCGACGGGAGGGTTGAATCCGCCAATCGGAACATCCATCTCCGTCGGCCTATTCAAACGCAGATCCGAAGTAGTGATACACTATTGGACGCTCGTTACCGTCACTCGTGCTCTTCCGCCCTTTTCATTGGCTCTGTTTCAGTTATAAAGGAGGGGTTGAGGGCGGGCATTGGCTAGCTCCTGTCCCGCCTTATTGATGACGTCATAACAGGAAGGAGGGTCCGCCTTTTTTCGGCTGGGCGGATGAATCGCACACGAGGCAAACGGCTTGTAGTCGCCGTAAAGTGCAGACTGTGTTGATCGGCTCGTCTAAGTTGTGATATAAAGTTTTCCGCCCAATCCGCTATTGACGGTGTAAACGGCGTCCTCCCCCACCTCATCTACCATTTGTTTATGGATTCAACACGTCTTATGGATGATATTTGTCTTTCGTGTTTTGTGTGCAATGTTATATTGGATTTCTAAAAGTGTCGACGGAGTGTGAGTCGGGACCTTGCCGGCAGGGAAAGCAGCCTGCCTTGGCTAAACTGCGAATTATCGGACCGTCCGACCAACGGAATCGTCCGTTTGTGTTTATATTCTTTCGACCACTGCTATTCGGGACGTATTTCGCTTTGGACTATATACGCCACTCATCGTTGTCATGGTCAGTAAGCTCTATAATTATATCTTTGATATTAAACCTTTTTATGCTCACTTAAGGAGTTATAAACGGTTTAGCATATTCTATGGGGTTGAAACCCCTTTTTTTTCTCCAGATTATTTACGTTTTCCGCATTAATATTTTTTTTTTTTGTTACTGTTTACCGATGTCTGGTTGACGATTTGCTGCGAAGTTCAGTTTTTAAATTACTATTTGAATTAAGAACCACTCATTTAGAATTATCCTTTGATGTAGTGCTTATCTAAAATAGTATTACATAGCAGTAAAATTATAATAGCACATCATATATAAAGTCATATTGCGAATAGTGTGTGTAAGTATTTTCAGAATATTTAACAACATAACTAACGATCGCTAAAAAACAGTTGCCTGAACACATTTTAGAATAGGTTATTTCTAAGCAACATGCGTCTAAATGAACAATTAAATACTCTTAGTGTTTATATAAAATGTAAGGGAAATCGCGTTTTAATTTAATATCGGTTAGAAATGAATTCAGAAATTGGCATACCATTCAGAAGTGTTCTTGACCGATCATAAAAGCAATGTATCTCATGAAAATGACAAGACATTGAGAAAGAGATTTAGTACAATATCGTTGCAAAAACAAGTATGGATAAATATCTGCAAGAAATGACAATAATAATTTACAGCTCAAGGTCAAAGTTATTGAAGATTGAAGCACATGCCTTGAAGACATCAAATTAAGGAACAAGCTCGTGAGATTTACGACTGATTCTTAGTTTTGTTTCTCGTCAATTTCACTCGAAACAATTTTCTACTGTCTGTTACTGTTTACAAACATTCAGTTTCCCTTTTATATATATAAGTCATAGTCATTTTAGTTGGTCTAGCTTTAGCGTTATGGTTGAGTTTGTTTATGTAATTATCGAGTTTCAGATACAATGTCAATTTCTAATCAATAGTTCTGACCTTGAAATAACGAGTCTGTATTTGAATTAATAAGTTTCAATGAAATCGATTGGCGTAGTCAATTAATAAGTAGGTCAATGATTGTATAAGGAAAAAATAAACCAAACTTACAATGCTACTTTTTTTTTCCTATTTAATCAAAACAAATTGAAAAATAAACACTACACTTTCATCCAGTATCCACCCCCCTTCAATTTTCCAAACAGTAAATATTTTACTGGGTTTACATCTTTAAAAATTAAATTTAAAAGAATAATCATATTCCAATATGCTTGCGTAATGTCTCCGATGCTGAAGAACAAGAAATCAAGATTCATGGAAAGAGATATCCTGAAACGGACAGTATGAAATGACATCAATGTATGCACGTCAGTTTCAACTCAAGTTCTGGAAAGTGACTGAAAATGAAGTACCAAAGATCGAAAACGACATTGCAGAACAGCTGAATCTTTTCTTGACAATTCAATAGGAAAAAATCTCCGTATAGAGAATTATTCATAAATGAAAAAAAAGTTACAATAAGTGTTAGTGATATAGTGGAAAATAAATCGCTGTATAGTTTAAATAAAAGTATATACTTTGTATTATATATTTATTTTAACAATATACTTTAATCATATAAATATAACTTCAATGTAAGTGTTACGAAAAGAAATTTCATGTCGAAATTGACTCGATATGAAAATGTCTATTTCTGTAGCTTTATGTGAAGTTACCTAAAAGCAGGTAGTTTATAATGAACCATTTTCCCAGTAAAGTTCTTAGAAACTGATTAGGCAACCTAAAAGTGTTTACGATACCAATAATGCTGTTGTAGTTAATTATTTAGACAGTAGTTTTAAAAGCTGTAATTTGACAACATCTTTTAAGATGTATTAAATGATTAATTTGCTTCAAGAACTTGTCAGTCGGATCTGCCGTTTTATTTATTCCAGTGAAGAATCTTGGTTGTATTCTAAATGGCATATTTAAACGATTTCCAAGTCTTTGTATTTTGACATCTTGTTAAAAAAATCTGAGAGTCGCAGTAAATCTTTAACCTATATTTGTACAGTTGACAACTATAAATATTCGTAAGATTAGGGAAGGACATTCTTTTGCATTTTTTTACAAAAATAATTTGTTTTTAAACATTTGATAGAGGGGGGAGGAGAAAGGAACAATTAACTTTCTGGAGCACATTCCATGTCAATTTCGAAAACGTGAGATTGATCTGAAAGTGTTGTTAAGTATTTTATAAACGTCTCTCCTATCGGTATATTTCAAATTATTCGAATTGAAACAGGTCTTCTGAAGAATGTAATCAAAGATAATTAAGAGAATTTTTAAAATGTTTTGGTCGTTATATTAAAATCCCACCATTATTTACTGGCTTTTGATACCGATAATTTTTGCTCTTAAATTAAGGTTTACTTTGTAACGTTTGTGCAAATCCAAAATTGACAGAGGCCCAATTTCAATTTTGCTCCGTAAATTGCACCATCTCCAGGTTGAGATTATATCCGCCCTCGTATGACAACCGAATCAGCTTGGAACAAACACCTCAAATTGAATAATCGAGGCAATTGAATTATACGAACTAAATGCATGATATATAGTAGAATTTCACACGTACCGTTAATCAAAACACATCTCTTTTGTGAACTTAAAACAACGAAAGTTGTCAAACGCTTCTGTTTTCTATTTGTTCGTATTTTATGGTGTAATGACAGCAGCGGTCATGCTGCGCCAAAACCTGCAGTTCACCCAGGAACCTGAACCTCTTGAGGCCGCCTAGAGAACCAACCCTCGGTCTATAATGAGTAGTTAGTCGGCAAATATTGCCTTTTGTCATCGTTATGAGTATAACCATGGGCGTCCACACGAGTATTTCTAGGGGTGGGGGGCGCTTAGAAATATTACCTCCTTCTCATAGCTGTCAAGAATTTTAGTGAATGTACAAGATACCAAAACGCTACAAAAATAATTGATACTGCTTGACAATTAGTAATGAGCTAAAAAGTACCTTATTTTAAAATGTAACTATAAAACTTTTGAAAGTAAATGCATAGCAGGTTCGGGCAAATAAAATTTTTAAACGGCTAAGGGGGGCTTGAACCCCCTCTGCCCCCACCGTATGGGCACACATGAGTATAACCCAATTTAGCGGCGCGATCGGCAACCGCGTTATAAACTCCACCACCACAGAGCCCCCCCATTTCGTCTCCTGTCCATAGGTGTACGCAGAAAGTTCATAAGGGGGGTTACAAAGCTAGAACTTCATATATTCGTATCTATGTATATAAAAAATTGCTTCGCAATGGGGGGTTAGGACCCTCAGCAAACCCCCTGCGTACGGCAATACTCCTGTCGAACCATAATCAAAACTATTTCTCGTGGAAGAAAAAACGAATTAAAGTAAGGCTATGCCATAAACAATTAAGTGCTAATTGGTGACAAAACTTGTACCTATGTACTTGTCATTTGGAGAAAATAAAGGACCTTGAATTTTGCGTTCAAATGTTGTCAGTTTCTCGTGACAAGGAATGTTCTGATTAAGTACAAAGCTGTACCAAAAGAACAAAAGTGATATTGACGAAAGATTATTTCAATTTAGAGGAGGACAGAGAGAGAGAGAGAGAGAGAGAGAGAGATTTCAATTTGAACTCGATCAAGACGTCCTTATATTACTACAAATAAGGCATGTATTACTTTGTGAGCATTAAAAGCAATGGTAAAATTTATAAAATGTATGAAAATTATAGATACTAATTGAGTCTACATTTCTTGCAATTTTATTACAACTTAGTGACAAAATATTGTGCAATAAGTAAAAGTCATAAGTTTACACACAGAAGGAACCAATTTACAAAACTATTATGAAAGTTGTGTTGATATCTGATATACAGATCTGAAATTACAGGAAACGTTTAACAAAAATTGTAAAACTAGTTGTAACGTAATAGCGCAAGAAATAATATTGACTTTTTGAGGAAAAAAGTTATAAGAAAAAGGTGAAATATCGGTTTAGATTGCTTGTGTTCTTCAAAAATCCTCCGTGAGAAATCTCCAACATGTTCATGGAAAATGACGTGGAAATGCAATACTGTTTCAAAATGCATTTGAAATTTTCTTTATTTCTCTTTTTCCTGAAGAATTTTATGATCTGAATTCTTTCGTTGAATTTATTTCAAATGGTGTCAATTTCATTGTGACGGGGAAAAATATATGATCTTAAAATGGATCAAAGGATAAATAACTATTTTTTAAGATGTACGTTTCGTTTACTCCATTGTTTTCCAACTTAATGACTATAAACGAAATTATCTGTAAATGAGTTCGATGACTTGTCATTATTTTATGTTTGCAATGAAGTAAACACTATTTCATCATCATTTTCTTTCTTTTAAACGAAAACGTTACTATGTAGGGTGTGCTTTTGTAGACACATTAAACAAAATCTGCTCCATTGATGCAGCACCAAGGTTCTTGTGAATTACTTACCGCAGAAAATTTTTCAAGTTGATTTCATTTTTGCTTAGTTTCGGTTTCTCCCGGTCGTTAATTATTTATGTAAATATTCGAAAATCAAAAAAATTTAATTCAAAATACAATACCGCGCTTTACATTTAGATGAAATATAAGGGTTTGCACTCAACAATTATATTCTCTAAAAAAAAGTACGCCACCTATCTGTGAAGAGAACAGCATCAAACTTTTCCAATGGGAGAAAAAATAATAAAAATAAATAAATTTGCAAGTAGTTGAATTTTATTGTTAGGTTTAAAAGTAGTTGAGGGAACAAAAATACATTAAAAAAAAAAAAGTTAAGGAATGCACATTATTTTATAAACTATGTACTACTTACCCCGTAATTTAAAAATTCACTAAGTTTCATTTTAACTGTGGGGTATCAAAAAAAGAAATGTATAAATATTTTTCAATTTTCTTTTGTGGAATATTTTTTTACAATCGAGGTAATGTAAAAGATTAGAAATGGAGGAAGAGACAGAAAAGTCAGGAGCGTAATACTACAAAAATTATGGGGGTGAGGAGCTGAAGTAGCTTTTTAAAAAAAGATATACAGTAGAACCTTCCTAAAGCGACCACTTTTGGGACTGGACGGCGATGGTCACCATAGATAAGTGATCACTATACACTACAGACTTTGATATAGGCATAACTAATCCATACCAGTTTTCTCTTATAAGAAATGGCCAATTTACAAAGGTGGTCACTTTACCAGGTTTCACTATATATATATATATGATGTGCAGTTTTCTGTTAAAGTGATAAATGTATTTTGATATCCAATGGTAGAGTGTGGGCCTTCGGAACCCCTTTTTCCTACGCTATTAATAAGAGTTATCTCAGAGTATTGTTTTCTAGAAATGTGAAAATGTAGACCCAGGATAAGTATTTGATCTATTGCATGATTGATAAGCTACGTCAGTGGAAATGTGAATATAATGATTATGATGCGAAATAGACAAGATATATTATATAAAATTTAAAGAACTACCCCCCTGCATTTTTGAGCGTGTGCAATGAACAAAGGAAAAAACTTTATATGCTTATGTATTCAATAAATAAATCCTATCTTGATGTTTTGCTGTTATATCACATTTAAAAATTTACAATTTTTTTTCTTATAATTTCGTCGTAGTTTAGACGAAAATAGAACATAAGGTCCCGTTTAAATATCCTGAACATAAAGGATATTTATTGCTACCATTATAACCATTCTTGAAATATATTTGCAATGTCAGTTTCAGCCAATATCAAGAGTAAAACGCAGGGTTCAAGTTAAAAATTCTTGTGGCAGAATTTTCGGAAGATGCATTACCATCAAATGAAGTTGTGTTGTCTATTCCGTTACTTAAATGATCAATGCGGATCTCGTGGTCGTCTCTTTCATGTTTTATCCCCTTGTCAGCCAAACGATGTATCTGATGACAAGACAGGAAAATGATAAGATCTGAAATATGATGATCCCTGCATTTTGCCATTTAAGTCGGACGTTTCATCCAGTTTACTATATCAAGTGAAAAGACATTAATTTTGCTGAATAAAGATGCTTCAGCAGGAACATTTCAACTTATTAATATATTATGTAAGAATCCTGTTATTTTCTCATCTGTTGTCATCATCAATTTCAAGATTCTTGCAGGTATTCGAAATAGATCTTAGATGCCAGTTTCGTTCCCTTAGTTGTGGGCATATTGTATTCCTTCTTCGTGCCCAGTGTTGACCAATCATTTCATGAGTAATGCATCATTGCATAAGTTTAATAAATCAGATTAATCATCTTTGCCAGTTTTGATGCTTTTCTTCATTACATGTAGCGACATTTATTAATATTTGTTGCATTAATATTATTTATAAAAAAAAAATGCAATGGGGACGGCTAGTCACTTTTTCCGTTTCTTTAGTGAACATTTTCTCATCTTTTCTTCGTCTTTTTCATTTGAAATTTATTTTCGTTACAGTATCTGCCACTGAGTATATAGAATCGAGACATGTTAAAAAATTATATTCGCTCTTGAGAAGATTGTGTGATTTGTAGCAAAATGAAGAGCCAGATTTTTAAAAAGTATTTGAAAAAATAATAATTCTTCAAGTTAAATAGACATTTTAAAATGGTTAAAAAATATTTCCAATTTCATTGTACTCAAATTTTATAAATATAATTTTCTCGCTTTTCTAAATTTTGCTCGTTTTCCTGTCCAGAAAATACTAACAATTACTTCTATTTATTTCATGTTCTTCATTTCCTAAGCACAAGTATATTAAAAGTACGTATTCCGCTAAAAGAACTAATTCAAAAATCGGTTATCACTACTAAAATGTGATTGAAAATATGTCTTAAACGAAAGCGGTTTAACACGGAATATAAAACTTCCAACGTGTAAATAAAATAGTCATTGACGTGCATTGACATTTTGCTTTCACTTAGGAAAGGAAGCAGTAGGCTGCCGAAACGTCATATCCTTAAACTTTACAGCAATATCTAAATAACAGTTGTTATGGAATCTCCCCTGTTGAAACTTTATATTGTATTACAATACAATAACTTTATTCAGGTAGAAACATAAATCTATTTACAAAGTTTATTACAAATTGTCCACCTGGACAATAATAGGAAAAGACCAAGGGGTCTGATGGAGCCGATGCTACCCAAAGTAAGGAGGTGATATTGGAAAAAAAAAACTATACGATCTGAAAGATGAAAAACAGAAATTAAATATTAAACACTAATTAGAGAAGATTTAATCACAAATAAAAATAGACAGAGAAGTCAGAATTCTATTAAATATTTACGAAGAGAGTGTTTAAAACGGGGAAGTGAATTTAAGATTTTGAGTGTGTGAGGTAGAAGATTCTACAGCCGAGGATCAAAACAGCCCATGCGTGCCAAACCAAGAATTATTCTAGAAAAGTCTGATGTAAGGCAATTTAAGTTTCGTGCATGAATTGTAAATAAATTCTGTGTATTGTTATTGACAGTCAAATACATAACATAAACGTCATCGTAGACAGTGTTACGGTATAAATAATCCCAAAGAGTATAGTGTGACTAACAATTTTCAGAGATTTTGAAACAAATGTTAATCGAAAATATGTAAGACAAAGTAACAGAACGAATTTATCCAGTGTGAAGTTGCGCAAATGTTAATTCAGGTATCCTATGCGTTGTTGGGAGTAAAATCGAATATTCTTATTATTAAATAACCAATTTTATGAAAGAGATCTGAAGGGTCTGATTTCGCTTAAATAATGCACATCTAATATATTACCAGATAATGAGAGTGACAATTATTCTAAAAAGTTTCCTTTTTGTTTTTCACCATCCTTGAAGAAACTGACCATTAAACATTTTCCATAATTGGACGTGTCTATTTTATTTTTTCAAATTCCCGTCTTAAATAATTCTGAATTGACAAAATTTTAAAGGAAATAAATGAAACAATTTTGTTGTCGTTTGCAGAAAAGGTTGTCAGTCTGAAAATTAATATTTTTATTTTTTGTTTGTTTGTTTTTTGGTTTTACGGCTCAAAGACTACAGTGGTCATGCTGCGCCGGGACCTACTGTTTTCCGAGGAATCCGAACCTCTTAAGGCCTAGGGAACCAAACCCCGGACTACAGTGAGCAGTGCGATCTTTATGAGATCTCTGAGTAAGCGTTCTTTTTGCACTGCTGGGAGTCGAACCCGGATTAGCCGCGCAATAGGAGAACGCGTTACCACACTGCGCCACCGCAGGGCCTAAACTTTTGTATTAAGCGTTTTTTGGAAATTTATAATCATT